>CM035442.1:3624600-3739600 GCA_020310875.1 Ceratopteris richardii | reverse complement strand
TATATATATATATATATATATATATATATATATATATATATATATATATATATGTTTTGTATGTATGTATATGTACGGATATATATATATATATATATATATATATATATATATATATATATATATATATATATATATATATATATATATATATATATATATATATATATATATATATATATATATATACGAGGTATTAGCTCCAAGTTTAGCTTAGCTTCTAACTTGGTGGACAACCTGCAGGTTACCGGGCGCTGATTCAATGTTGGGTAAGGCGCCAAAAGCGTAAGAAAGAAATTTGATCATCCCAAAACGGCGGTTTTCTTCTTCCGTGAACCATTTTTGAAGGAATGGGGTTTCTTCAATAATGGAGATGCCATAAAGTGCGGATCAATATCCATAATACAAAGATCAAAATAATGATTAAGAAGACCCGAATATCGTGATGCGGGATATATATATATATATATATATATATATATATATATATATATATATATATATATATATATATATATATATATATATATATATATATATGTTCGTGTGTGTGTGCTATGTGTATGTGTATATATAGATAAATTATATATATATATATATATATATATATATATATATATATATATATATATATATATATATATATATATATATATATATATATATACATATATACATATATACACACACACACCATACACACCACACACATATATATACATATACATATAGGAGTACACACATACATACCTTTCTCTCTCTCTCTTGCACGTGCGCATGCATCCGAACTACTTGTGATGCTCTGTTTGCTCTATGAAGTTTTGCTGACATGCTCTATTCGACAAGACTTAGAGAGTTGAAGTTAAGGAATTAAATATTTTGCATTACTTATAATAGGCATAATCATGCTACCTCAAGTGTTCACATGTAATAAGCCTTACATCCTCTAAGTACTAGAAAATAGATGCTGTAAGAAACCTTATACAATTACAAGAATAACACTTTACTCTAGATGTAGTAAGACTAAGTAGTTGTAGAGAATACTAGATTTGTGTTCTCATATATAGGACTCTCAAGAGATTGGAAAAAGGACTAATTTTCTAATCAAGATATTTAAGTATCATTATGTTTTGAATTGAAGTAAAACATTATCGAATAGTTATAAATTTCACTCTTTCAAGAGACTGATACAACTCTAGACTTTGGTAGATCTATGATGGTATAACTTTATCCAAAGAATATTTCTTAGAATTTAGACAACGATAGAAATGATGATTCAATGTTTACTTTGAATCAAATTAGTTTAGTTTCTTACACATTCATTGTGTGACATAGAGTTTCGCTTCTTGATTCTCGTTTTCCCAAGCCTTGAATTCAACTATGAAATAATATTGGAGTCATTTGAACACTAGGTTCAATGAGATTGAATAGATAATTGAGTTAAACATCATTAGCGAATGCTTTATTTACAACCCCTTCAATCTTAGAAGATGATTAAGTTTATAGGGAATCATTAATTGATTGATTATTGCTTCAATGCTTGTAGCAATGTATGAAGGAAGTGTTAAGTTCTCTAAAAGAGTTTGAATAAATTCTTGAGGAGGAATTTGAATTGTCTCTAATTTTGACCATTTCCAAGAATTCAAGTCTTGGAGAAAATAATGTTAGGTAATTCATTTGGATTGGTTTTGCTCTCCAATATTTTACACAAACTCTAAAGCCCAGTTGGACACACTCCTCCTCTAACCGTGAGAATTTTCTATAGAAGTGTAGTCTACAATTCTATCTACATGTAGTCAAAGACTTCCAAATATTTGCATCACTTCGAGTATGTACCTAATACTAAAAAATTCACAATGCAATCATGATCCAAAATAGTACACACAATTATCTTAATCAAATCCTAATGTGATCGACATTTAAATTGTAGTGAGCATATTTGCAAAGGTAAAACACATTTAGCTTGAAGTTTGTTTGCCATGCATATAAAAGCATCTTCCGATGCACCTTCTTATGTCCTCAGATAAGCAAATTGATCATCGACATCAGATAAGCAAATTGATCATTGACAATAGCTACACTTTTATAGTACAACTTCTATATGCTAGCAACTACAACACAACAACACAAAGAGGCTTGAATGCAAAACAAAAACTTGGTTATCTTCATTACCCAAATCAGTTTGATACATTAGACAATTCACATCTCTAGTTTTTCTGGAATCCAATGGCTTATAACTACTTATCCTTTCACGTGCCATGATACTTCCTTACAAAAGAAATCATCAAAGACATAATAATACGGTTCAAAAAAATTATATAGTCCCTTGCATCATGCATTATTACACATTGCAGATCACTAATAAAACAAATAGTTGAAGAACCAAAACTCCTACACGTAGCACTGTTCGATGACATTTTTCCTACTTTTCAAGAAAGAAAACATGGATTTATAGTCCCTTGAACAAAATATTGAATTGTGGATCCCTCTGTTATTTGCATCTCTATGTCTGATATATTGATTCTAACTGCCTACATTTCATATGTGAAATCTTGAGCGACTATTTTTAGGACTTGTACATCACTCATAGGAGCAACTTCATATGAATAAAAAAAGTTCTATGGAGACAATAAGTTTTCTGAAAATGGATATGTAGACATCTTATGTAGAGTTGTAAGTAAAAAGCTTGCCTTCCTTAGGATGGTTGAGTATCCATAATTGCAATCAACGCATCCTATTCTATCGACCAACTTTATTCTATCTACCAACACACTCTAGAGTTGTTGCAAACAATGATTCATCTCTATGGAGCCTTTCTTGAACTGCTCCAAGTCTTTCATTAGTAGTTGAATTGATACTTATCCTTAGTCGAAACTAGTTTGTCCTTTAGCGTTGTGAACTACAATTCATATTGTTGATTTTGTTTTTCCAAAGTATGAACAA
Organism: Ceratopteris richardii; assembly: GCA_020310875.1. Lineage (NCBI taxonomy): Eukaryota > Viridiplantae > Streptophyta > Polypodiopsida > Polypodiales > Pteridaceae > Ceratopteris > Ceratopteris richardii. The sequence goes on along the minus strand of CM035442.1, from coordinate 3,736,657 downwards.
CAACTTATTTCTCACCCAAAATGATACTGATAATTTGAAATGATTTATCCAATCACCACCTTCACTCCACGGGATTACTAGAGTAGGAGGCTTAGTTGAGTTCACTAATTGTAATGAAGTATTAGGTTCTTCTGATTCCTTCGGTAATTTCCATATTAGTTTAATAGAGTGCTTTGATTTAGTTTCATTAGCCTCTCTTTTTATTGTACTCAAAGGCACTATGAATTTATGAGATAGCTATGACAATATTTGAATAATCTTCTTCAACTTTGAGCATACACTTGTAGGTGTATTATATAAACCTGCTGATAAACTCAAACATGAAAATGTTTTATATAATTGTTGCAAAAATGTTTGGTTCTTTGCATACACAAGCAGTGCATTCAAGTGAATTGAAAATTTCCTGGACCCATCTTTTAGCTTCGATTTTTATATACTTCATAATAGATATTAATATCACATATTCCACATTTAACCAATTTGAATTCAAGAAACATAGTTTTGATGGCTCATATAATCATAATTAAGTAGTAAACATATCCATTCAGGGAACCATTTCATCCACAATTGTCTTTGACTATCCCCTTCATTGGAAATGAGGTAATAATTCTTCTTCAGATACTCAAACTCTAGCTCCATTTGCCACCAATTTGAGGTTCTTTGAGACAAATTGTGACCTAAAGCACATTTAAAAAGCCTTTGCTAATAATTTGGGAGTTATATGGTAATTACCAAAGATATGAAGATGAATAAGCTATGCACAGCGTAATAGTTGTATCTCATTCCCCATCGATTCCCAATGCTACCATGAGGAATGAGAAAAGTCCAAAAACTTGGTTTTCTACAATCACAAGATAGTGTCATGATAGTCAAATGAAAACTCCCACTGTAATTCCAAAAACATATAATCAGAGATTGCACCTCCCTACGAGTGCGCTTTAAATGTGAGAGAATAATGTTCTTCTACTTTTGAATCATATACAACCACTGTCACTCTACATATATGTTTTTGTTTTGTTGATAGCTTTTCTACAACATTATCCACACATGTTACTCCTTGGAACTAAATATATGGTGGGGGAGATTCATTATCTTGTAAAGGTATTTGGAAGGTAAGAGTTTCTTAGCCATTGGTACCAAGAAATTCAAAATCGCACTCTTCATTGTGTTTACATGAATGAAAGATTGAGGAGGTACAATGCTTATGCAAAAAGTTTAAAAAGAAAATGTAAAAGTGAATGATGAATTTGCATGGTAGCTTTTAAATGCATTAAATTTCAAATTAGATTTTATGGAAATAAAGTATGTAGTTAAACTTTGATTCACGACACTTTAAATTGAGATAATTATGTCTAGACACTCATTTTGCATATTGAACTGCATACTACCATGCCTTTTTCTATTTTCTTGTATTGTGTAGCTTTCTTCAAACAAATCATGATTATGAAATCCCTACTATTGTAATACACATGGAATCTTGGAAAGAGAATTTATCATATATTCCAATACTATGCAGTGTGATTTCTTGCTCACTAGAGTCATTATCGACCTCTGGACTTGTTTTACATTACTTTGATTTCGTGCAATATAAGTAAGAATAGCCCGTATGGTGCGACTCAATTCTATCAATTATTATTTCAGACCATGCAAGCAAAGTGACCATGTCCATTTTTGATGTTCTTCAATTCAATTGTGCTAGAACAATTTTAGTTGAAGCCCATTGATATGTGTTGGAATGATTCTCCCCCTGCTCATCACACAACTTACACATTGCCAATCCAATCTATTGGCCTACTTAAAAGGTCAATATATCTCATTTTTAGTTTGCTAGCACGTTTTCCCAACTTGCTATTATATGGTAGTACCCAATCACCCACCTTAAATTCATGTTGCTTTGTATACTTCTTTAACTATGCTTGACATCTTCTCTAAATTACCTTTGCAACCTAACTCACTAGCAACATATCCTCTTGTGATTTCAATAATTCTTCACATCTTTCTCTAGGCATGTACAATCATTAAGTGTAGATTGTGCTGGGTGTTTGAAATACTAGATGCTCAAAAAGAAGACAAAGTTTTTCTCTATTTCCTATCCAGCATTTCTACCAAGAAATACTAATCCTTTCCCTAGGCATACACTAGGAATTCCTCTAAGGCCCATTGAGTCCATATGTGGGCAACATAAATACTATGAATATCATCTAACTCCATATGGCTATACCTTGACAGAAAACTTGTGACAACTTGTCACCTTAAGAGACCTTCAAGGTTTTCTCTTGTCTCCTTGAAATACTAACAAAGAACCTGCCAAATAGTATAACTCAAACAAACAAAATGACATAAATTTTAGAGTAATGAACAAAACTATGCTGATCTAGAAGTATGATTCATCTATGGAGCTTCCACAAACTAGTTCACTAACTAGGATAGTGTAGTTTACACTTTCTAAACAATATAACTATTTCCCAAAACCTCTGTGGGAAAATACTGAAGGTAAATGGAAATCTTTTCCAAATAGTATTTAATCTCCCAACAAAAATACTAAAAGTAAATGGAAATATTTTCCAAATATTATTTAGTCTCTAGACTCAAGTAAATCTGCTTGATTCACTCCCTATAATGAAATGAAACTCAAGAAAGTCTTGTCTTGATCTAAACTTTGAATCCAAGATTATAATTTTTCATACCAAGGATATAATGATACAAATTATTGCCAAAATCTCCCATACAAAGTAAATTTGAATCCACTCTATTGAACTAAGCTTGTCATACCAAATCAAGATGTGCTAAGAGAATTTTGCAACTAGTGGAACAACATCCACTTCTTGATACTAAATGCGACTTTTTCCAAGTCGAACAAATATAATTTGAATTTGACCTTTAACATTAGTGAATCATTCCATTTTGAGACACGCTTTCTCTAGTAAATCACTTCTATAGAATCTATGAGTAATACTCTAACACTCTTAAAGATAATAAAGACCCATAATGTGAGTCTACTAAATACACTAAAAACATGCCCTTGGTATGTAGATGTGCCAACACTCATAGCCCACTAGGATAAGCATATGGCTCACCTCATAGGCACTATTTATGGAACATGGCCCGATCTCATGCATATCAAATAAATTAGTATGTAAGCTATGGATTACTTCTTAGTGCAATTGCCTATTCATACATCTTATGTGCAAACCTTGCCTTCCCATTTCTAGGCCACTTGCTTACGGAATTTCCTTGTTTGCGATCACATAGTGAGTGAATCTCTCAACTAACACTTTGTTGTTTAATAGTAAGAAGATAATCTGAATGAACTCTTAACCACAAAAGGTGAGCCCACAAACAATGCATACTTGTGGCTCTTTCTATCTCTACTACATCTCTACTTAGGTGAGCTCACAAACAATGCACCTACACTTTTAGAACCTCTGCAATGTATGATCATAAATTGAAAATTCCTTGAACTTGAGTAATTCTATAGATTCTAAACTAGAATAGAGTTTTGCAAAAGGTTTTTTGAAATGGAACTTTAAGTTTGAAATAGCATGTGTTCATTAGACACATGTAGCAATCTTTGGAAAATCCTAATTGAGAGATTGTTCTAAGAAGTACATATCATCTCATCTATCAAATGATCTATATTTTCTTCTGAATATGAGTAGCACATAAATCCTTAAGCCTAATTTCAATTATATAAGTTTCAAATTATTTTGAATTTTGAGTATTTTTTACAATGACCAAAATGCTCAACCTCTATACCTTGAATATTTTAAAAATCTTTAGAGGCTAACTTTTACTCTTTTAATCATATATCCTAAATGGAGGCATATGTCATATTGAAAGTTTATAACCACGATCTTGATGATCCTATATAAGTTTAAAAATATACATTATTCAATTTAGATAAATCAACTAAGAGAACAAATCATCTCTATGTGACATAGCCTTTCATCAATGAATTAATTCAAGAGGCTCCACATCTATGTGTAGGGATCATTTGAACTATTTTGAAAGAAATGAATTAATTCAAGAGGCTCCACATCTATGTGTAGGGATCATTTGAACTATCAAATAATCTTAGGAAATAAGGAAACTAAGTATAAATAGAGCTAATTTATTCCACTTGTGTACAAAATAGAAATAATTCAATTTGGAGGTTCCAACTAATACTAGTGCCCTTTCTAACAGGCCTCTGTCAAGCCTTAACGAGCATTAGCAATACCTCTAGTGCATTGGTCACTTGATCTTTGTATAAGCATTCAAAAGATTTTAAAAATAGATGGCTTCATCTAGATGGTGATAATATTAATGTGAATAAATTTTTCTTATCATGGGAGAATTTCTGTTTGGATGATATGAAAGATAGTACCTCAAAGTTTGATCGATCATTAGGCTCAATTGGATCAATGGAATCAATAGAAGAATTAGTGAAAATTATACAAGAAGCCAAAAAAATAACACAAAAGTCAAAATCTTTGAAGAGAAGCTCAGATGTATTTGCGACATCTAAGAAGCAAAAGCTAAAAGGTTCTTCAAACAAAGATTTAGGATCATCATCAAAGTCTGTACGAAATAATGAAAATGTATCAATCGGACATTCAGATAATAGGAGTGAAGAAACATAAGATAGAGTGGTGCAACCACAAGAAAATAAAATGATGGATCTACTACTTAAAAACCAAGAATACTATGCTTTCCGTTATAATGCAGTATTTAATATTGATGTAAAAAGATGTTTTCTAGCACCATCGAATTATGTACATAAAAAATTAACCAGAGATTGGGTGCGTACATTAATGAATGATTCTGTCTTGGCTCCGAAAGAGAATGATGTTCTTGCAGTTGTTATGCCTCTTGATCCAAGTGTCAGAATACCTCTACAAACTTTATCTCATGATGATAGTGAAAAAGGTAGTACTGGATAATATCTGGACAACATTCAATTAGTGCAACGAAAACTTTGCAAAGTGTTAATTCTCTGATGGTGACATTATAGTAACGACACTAATTTAGATATAGAAAAGCTAAAATTATAGTAAATTATCCTCCAAAAGTTTCAAGGGAGATATCTAAAGAGGCTAATTTGATGGTGGAAAAGTCATTAGAAAAGGAACCATTTGTGGATCAACTTTTACAAGCTCGATCACAATGGAAAGCAAATGGATGTCCATCCAAGCCTCCTCTAGGTGTTAATCAGAGTGAAAGAGAATTTATATCATGGTAGGTATGTTTATATTCTTGGTATTTTCACCTTTTTTGAACTTATATTCATTTATATATTTAGATAGTTACTATATATTATTTTTTTAAACCTTATATCTATTTAAACAATATATATTGCATTTAGTTTGATTTAGAACTATACAATTTACATAGTCGGGAATGCATTTCAGCAAAGTTCTTCTCAAGATTAGATTTTGCATTCAACAGGATGAACTCTGAGACATAATATATTCTAGTATCTTTTATTGATTTCCTGTATGTTCATATGCTTGTGGAAGGAGTTCAACATATGGTTACAAAAATGACTCTTAAAATTGGAGCCATTCAGACTAGTAATCCTTCAATTAAAGAAGAGCTGGATTTTGCAATAGTGCTTATGTACATTAGCAAAGAGGATAATTATCATATGATTGATAGAATAGATCAAGCAAATCTAAATATTTTTGCTCATAAAGGTCAAGATGAACTCATAGATAAAAATTTCATTGATGATTTCATAAACAGTTTTGCTCATGAAGATAGCTATGTTATAGAGTTGTATTGTTGAGGACTCGTTCTTCAAAGAAGTTTATCTAAAAAATGCAGATGTTTTGGTATATGTTTAGAGGTTGAAGAAAAACAATTAAAATCAATTTTCTCTTCAGTTTAAGAGTGACCCTTCTTTGCATCAATGGTGTGATATCAGTAATCAAGATATAGATATTAGGAATCAAGATACAGAGAATACAAATCTGTTCGAGAATGTTGATGCTAAGTTTGATGTACAACCTAGTGGAGAAGAACTAGAAAGTAATCGGAATGATACAAAAACCAACGAAGATATTGTTACAATGGATGAAGATATTGCACGTACTTCAAATGTACGAGAAGGAAAAGCAGCTTGAGAAAATATTGATTCCATGTAATGTAATAACTGCCATAATTTTCAAAGTATGATTTATTTATATGCTAGTGATGATTGTATTTCTTGAACAATATAATTTTATTCTGAATATATTAGCTCTTGTTGAATAAAGTGATGTGAATCGATTATATTTAAATCTTTTTATTTATTGTTAATATCATATGTTTGAGTTAAAATTAGATATCTCTTGTCTATTTGAGTAATCTAAAAATTATTGTTTTTAAATCAATGACGCATAAATTCTTCTATTATAATTTTTAAATAGATATGCATGATTTGTGACTCGTTTGATTGAGAAAATCTAAAACGTATTGTTTTTAAAATTATGCTGCATTTGATTAAATCCGAATTGTACGGTTAAGATGTGAAGATTGAACTGTGAGGTTTTTAAAATCAAAAACCTATTATTTGAAGTAGATGCATAGAGAAATTAATTATAAGTGTTGAGAAAGAGAAATTAATAGATGGAGAGAGAAATTAATAGATAGGTTTTTATCATAAAGAGAAATTAATTGAGAAAATAAGTATTGAGATGTCTACACATTGTATTCATTATTCATATATATCTTTTGGATTTGCTTTTTTAATAGATGTTAACAAAAATAAACATTTCATAAGTGATGATGGTATTGGAAAGCTTATTGGGCATTACTAGCATGAAACGAGTACTCTACATGAGCAAAGCTCTTTTCAAAGATTAGATAAGCTATCTAATGTTATGGAGAAACAATGTGCTAGACCTTTTTGGATTTTACTAGGTAAACTATGTAATATTTAAATTATTTTATTCATATTTTAACTCATTTATTGATAATATATCAATAAGTAATCTTAAAGCATTGTTTTTAGTTCTTGTATTAATTATCCTCATTGTTTGATATATGCAGAGAATATCTATCATCCACTTCATATAAGGAACAATTTTCTCCTTCTCGATCTAAATGCCCTTTGTTCAACCAAGATATAAGATGGAACAGATGAGAGAAAGATTATCTAAAAATTTATTCAAATATTGACGACAAAAGAATATTTATAAGTCGGAGATGTCTTGAATTTTTTAGATTCCATTTTTCAACACTTTCATGTTGGTGTTTGGCCATCCACAATTAAAAATAATGTTTTGAGCAATGTGAGATTCATTGAGAGACATACAAAAAAAAAGATACTCTTTTTTATGGTGTGGAGTCAAGAAGATTATTATATGGATCACCTTGAAGAAATATATAAACCTGACCAACTTATTATTGATGATAGTTTCTTGAAAGGTTCTATCCCAATAGCAAATTGCATCTTGATTACCCCTTGTCAAGCAAGACATGATCATTCAGTACCGACTGGTCTTCTATCCTATGTTTTGAGCTTAATCCAAATAGATGATGTTTTGCTCAATCAAATCACACAACCACCTATCATCAAAGAACATGTTATATTTCCTATGTTTGGACTTGCAATGGAGAATTCATCGTCTATTTTAGACCATGATATCTTGAGTGAATCAAATGATTATTCAAATAACTTGAGAGTATCTTCTTCTGATGACTCTGAAGCACAGAATAATAGTGAGAAAAAGCTAGATGTTCCATTGAATTGCAACAAAATCGAAAAGGAAGATACACCAATAGCATCAACAAAGCTAGATGTTTCATTCAATTGCAAGGAAATTGAAAAGGGACATCTAGCAACAATAGCATCAACATTTGATGTTCCACTTTTAAATAAAGAAAAGCTAAAATTGTTACAAATGTGCTACAAAAATAAAAGCATGAGAGACAATCATGCAATAGTGTATGCTACAAGGTTGGGCTATCGACAAAGTCATTTGATAAGTCGAGCTGTAGCAAAAGCATACATAAAAAGGTTACAAAAGGCATACTTTAATTTCATAGATAAAGAAGTTCTTTATATAATATTTATGTTCCTTTTATATCTACAATCAAACATTTATAAAATTCGTCTTTTGTAGGATAAACAAAAACATTGACCACAAGGTGGATTATTAAATTTATCTCAAGATCTTTCGATTGGTTTGAAGATAACCCAATTTTTTTTAATGTTCGTTTCCTTGTTTCATGAAAGATTCCTTTTCTTCACAAATAAACGTATAATCATAAAAAGGAGATAAGTAAAAAACATGTAGATAGCTCCTAATGAAGAGGAAGGTTGGTTTATGAATTTTGCTTGTTATTGGATTATACTTCCTTGTCACTATTTCATTGTTCATATTTTCTTTATATATTTTTTATATTACACTTCATTATTATTGGAATATAATATCATGCATTTAGTTCATGTAATATATTTTAAATGCATCACACACACACACACACACACACATATATATATATATATATACACACACACACACACATATATATATATATATATATATATATATATATATATATATATATATATATATATATATATATGTGTGTGTGTGTGTGTGTGTGTGTGTGTGTATATATATGTATATGTATATATGTGCACATATATATATATATATATATATATATATATATATATATATATATATATATATATATATATATATATATATATATATATATATATGTATATATATATATATATATATATATATATATATAGAGAGAGAGAGAGAGAGAGAGAGAGAGAGCGAGAGAGAGAGAGAGAGAGAGAGAGAGAGAGAGAGAGAGAGAGAGAGAGAGAGAGAGAGAGAGAGAGAGAGAGAGACAGAGAGAGAGACAGAGAGAGAGAAAGAGAGAGAGAGAGAGAGAGAGAGATAGAGAGAGAGAGAAGGATGAAGTTTTTTCTACGCTTAGTCTACTTTTGATTATATTGATTGTAAGAAAAACTATAAACTATAAAAAGAAATTGGAATCCCCATGAATATAAGGTCATGCATTTAAATCAATTTTCTTATATTTTCATATGTATCATCAATTTTAATTCAATTTAAGTTTTGAATATTGAGAGAAATGATAACGGCTTAATATAAAATATCTCGAAGTACAATACTTATGAAGTACTATAGAATGTAAAACAATTTAATTGATTTTTATATAAATCTAATTACCTTCTATTTTTTTGCAGTACAAAATGCTGATTTGCATATAAACTACAATGAAAACACAAGGTTGGCATTGTTGTCTTGCTGATCTTCACACATATATGAATCTTCATCAAGAAATCAAGGATTTTCTTCATTCCCAAGAGATGAAAGAAGGGTATTGATACTGGAAATGAATGGAATTTGCTTAAGACAATTGATAAGGAAAGGGGTGATCTATTACTTGAATCTTTGCAAAACCATATGAATTTTATTGAAGAGAACACAAGAATTGTGCATTACATTTGCAAGGATGCATTATATTTCTTGGATTTTTGTATGGATCTTTTTGAAGTGTGGATTTGGACCACAGAAAGATTGTCGATAGCTCAAAGAACACTTGCACTATGTTTTCCAAAACACCATCAAAGATTTCATATTATAGAGCAAGTGAGGGTGCATGCCAAAAAAGCTAGATGTTCCATTGAATTGCATTGAAATCGAAAAGGAAGATACCCCAATAGCATCAACAAAGCTAGATGTTCTATTGAATTGCAAGGAAATTGAAAAGGGACATCTAGCAACAATAGCATCAACATTTGCTGTTCCTTTCTTAAATAAAGAAAAGCTAAAATTGATACAAATGTGCTACAAAAATAAAAGCATGAGAGAAAATCATGCAATAGTGTATACTACAAGGTTGGGCTATCGACAAAGTCATTTCATAAGTCAAGTTGAAGCAAAAGCATGCAGGCTCAAGAGGAAAGGGAAGAGGTCACAACAACTCCAACTAGAATCAAAACAATTCGGAAGGCAACAATGATGCATCAAATGGCAATACACAAGGAAGAGGTTGAGGTACAAGTAGAGGAAGAGGCCGAGGCTCCTACAATTCTCATAAAGGTATAACATGCTATCATTGTGGTAAAGTAGGGCACTATGCTAGTAATTGCAGGTTGAAGAATGGAAGACCAAATGGAGGCAATCAAAGGAACCAAAAAAACTATTCAAGCACCTCAAGTGAAGGAAGCAAGGACACACTAGTTGCAATGAGATATGAGTATAGAAGCTCTTGTGAAGATGACAAAAAATCGTACATTAATTCAGGCTGTAGTAACCATATGTCATGCCAAGGAAGTTTGTTCACTAATGTAAAGGTACCAAGTGGAAATAGGATGTGTTGAAATAGGTGATGATACTCAACACATGATTGAACATATTGGAGATATAAGGCTTGGAGATACAAGTAGAGCAAAGGTACTATCTAATGTTCTTCATGTTCCCACAATTTCAAAGAACTTGATTTTAGTAGGACAAACGATAGAGAAGGGTTATCATGTCATTTTCAATAAGAATGGGTGCTTCATAAAGAATCCAAAGGAAGGCTTCAAGGTCATTGCTCGAGGTAGAAGAGAAGGAAGGATGTTCACTTTGGATGTCCAACATCCACATGGAAAGGTCATGTACATTCAATGATGGAATAAGAATATTTTAGAGCTCAAGTTATGGCACAAAAGAATAGGACACATCAACATTCCAAAGCTGAAAGACATGAGCAAACATGAAGTGGTAAGAGTTCTTTCAAAAGTTAATAGCATTGGACTACATGAGTGATGTGAAGCTTGTCAACTAGGAAAGCAAACAAGGCAGCCATTCAAGAGGAGCAATTATGTGGCCCCAAATGTCTTGGACTTGATACATAAGGATGTATGGGGACCAACCCAAGAGGCATCAATGGTTGGTAATAGATTTTTTTTCACCTTCATTGATGATCACTCAACAAAGGTATGGTTGTCTTGTATGAAACAAAAATCAGAGGTGTTTTCTATATTCAAAAGGTTCAAAGTTGAAGTTGAAAAAGAAACAGGAACGTCTATCAAAACCTTAAGGTCCGATGATGGAGGAGAATACTTCTCCAAAGAATTTTAAGATTTTCTACAAGAGAATGGGATCAAAAGGCAATTCACATGTAGGTATACACCACAACAAAATGGAGTAGCTGAGACGAAAAATAGGCAGATTGCTGAAATTGCAAGATGCATGCTTAACGCGATGAAGGTTCCATTGTACTATTGGGCTGAAGCTACGACAACTGCCATTTACTTGATGAATAGGTGCACAACATCGGGAATAAATCACTTGACTCTAGAGGAGGTATATTCTGGTAAGAAACCTGATCTTACACACCTCAAAGTGTTTGGATGTGTTTGCTTTGTTCACATTCCACAAGAAGTTAGAAGAAAGATGGAACCAAGGTTAGAAAAATGCATTTTCATCAGCTACTCAACAGAGCAAAAAGGATACAAGTGTTACAACCCTAGAACAAAGGAATTAAGAGTCTCACGAGATGTGTTCTTTGATGAACTAAGACCATGGTATGAAGATAAAGGAAAGGAGAAGATTCTTGAAGAAGATTGTGATGACTATGTAGGAACAAATCAAACAGAAGTTCAACAATCAAGCACAAAGGTTTTAGGTCTAGAGGCATCTACATCAAATGAAGAATGTTCAACACGGAGGAGGAGTCATTCTGTGTCTCCAAATTCAGCTCATAATAGAGTCGAAGAAGCAAGTGCTACTCCAAACAGTGAGATAGATGCAAATGAAGAACAATATGAAGAGGTAATCACTGCAATGGTAAAGTTGAATAGGTTAAAGAAGCACCTTTCTAAAGGCAATGAAAGAAGATCTTCAAGGACAAGGTATCCAACTCAAAGTTTTAGTTATGATGGTTTCATGGTGACATATTTTGCATACATGATGCAGGTTATCAAAGACAAAGAGCCCGAGACATATGAAGAAGCTTGCACACAAAAGGAATGGAAGCAAGCTATGAAAGAGGAGATCAAAGCTCTCAAAGATAATCACACATGGGAGCTAGTGCAAAAGAAAGAAGGTATGAAGATTGTTCCAAACAAATGGGTGTTTAAAGTAAAAAGGAATTCTCATGGTTCACTAGCTAGATATAAAGCTAGATTAGTTGCCAAAGGATTTAAACAAACACAAGGCATAGATTATGATGAAGTTTTCAGCCCTGTTGCAAAGATGGGAACAATCAGAACATTAATAGCAATTGGTGCTTCAAGGTTATGTGTTCATGATAGAAAGCAAACCTATCACATGGAGCTCAGAAACAAGCTACTGTTGCACTTTCATCCATGGAGGCTGAATATAGAGGAATAGCATTTGCCACACGTGAAGCAATGTGGATTAAAAAGATTTTGGTTGAGCTTGAAGCGCAAGTTGGAACCATCCCTGTATACGGTAATAACATGTCAAGTATTTACTTGGCAAGCAATCCTATGTTTCATGCAAGGAGCAACCACATAGAGGTCCAATACCATTATGTAAGGGAGAAGGTATTGAGCAAAGATGTAGAGATAAAGTTCATCAGAACCAAAGAGCAGGTTGCAGATATGCTTACAAAGTTCTTGGATGCTTCTAAACTCAAAGGTTTCAAGGATGTGATAAATTTGTAGGACATGATTGAAGATAACTCCCAAATGAGCTTGAGGGGGAGTGTTGAAGATAAATGTAGAAGCTCATTTTCATATGAGCTATGCTTGGACAAATTTACCAAATATTAAGATAAACGAAAAGAAGAGAAAAAAGAAAAAAAAAGAAAAGAAAAAAGTCTAGTCAAAATTCGTGATGAGTAAGAGATACAATATATGGCCTTGTAGTCAGTGGCATGTAGTGAGGAAAGTGGTGAGTTAAGAAGGAGGCACAAACTTCTTCACATGCTCATTGTTTATAAAAGTGAAGTGGGATCATGTTAAAAACAAGGAGAGAAAAAGGCAAGAGCTTCCAATAGTCAGAACTCGCCATTTTGTCATTTTTTCTTCCCTTAGAATCCTTCTAGCCACATGTCAGTTTGTACACAACTCTGTTGTGAACATCATATCTCAGTGTATATGTAACAATTTCTTGCATTTAAACAATCATTGGAAAGTTTATCTAGTGTACTTTCTTTATCTCAAATATCTCTATCAAAGCTTATATATTCTGTGAGATATCAATCAAAGAGTGAAGTCCCGTTTTTCAGTATACTAATGTAGAGAGGTAGTCTATTTTGGTCAGTTATATTTCCCAACCAAAACATATCCAAATTGGTTGATTTTTGTCTTGTTGAAAAGCTCTTTGCATTTTTACTTTGCGTCCCAAATAGCACATTCATAGAATTTATATTGTGTGAGTTATCTATTAGAGAGTGAAGTCTAGTTTTTTAGTGTACTTATGTGTGCAAGTGGTCTATTTTTGTTAGCTGCATTTCCTGACCAAAACACATCCAGATTACTTGTTTTTTAGCTTTTGGGAAAGCTATTTGTGTCTACCTTCTTTGTACAAAATATATTTCTCAACGAATATATATTCAAATAGTTATGAGTCCAAGAGTGAAGTTTTGTTCTTCAGCATACTTGTCTGGACAGGTAGTTCATCTTTGTCAGTTGTGTTTCCTAATCAAAACTTGTCCAAATTAAGTTATTTACAGCTTGTTAGAAAGCTCTCTTTGTCTTATTTGATTCACTAAAGGCACAAGTCCATTTGAGTTTTGTATTGAGAGAAACAAGCTATCTAAGTGCAACTCTTTGTCCAAGTGCTGGACATACAAGGGTTCACTACACATTTGCGTTGCACATAGGAGAACTCATTCTCTACACATGCGTCTACCAATGGTTTTTGATTCATGCTTTGTAGTTCATGCATACTGTGCTTGAGCAAGAAGCAGCCTACTATGGTCATTTCTAGTTATTAGGCTGAGTATTGGTTTTTGATTCATGCTTTGTAGCTCATGCATATCGTGGTTGAGCAAGAAGCAACCTACTATGGCCATTTCTAGTTGTGAGGCTGAGTATAGGGCAGCTTTCACAGTGATTTTTTGAGTGTGTGCCACTCAGACACCTTATGGCTGATTTGGATATTGGTTAGCCTTCTATCGCGACCATCTTCACTAATAGTTAGAATGCATTGGGAGTTGCAAGGAACCCTGTGTTCCATGGTTGCACTAAGCACATTGAGGTGCACTATCATTATGTCAAAGATATGTTCTCTGCTAGAGTAATCAGCTTGGCATATGTGCCCACACAGGAGAAGATTGTAGACCTTTTCACAAAGGACTTGCCTAGGGAGAAATTTGAAGCTTTCGATAGAGTTTTGGGCTTACTTCCTTTTCTTGATTGATTCCACATAGTTGGGCAGTTCCTTATACATGAGTTCCAACTCCTTCTCACTAGATGACTCACACGGAGGATTTGCTGATATATTTAGGTAGTGATGTGTGTAAAAACACAAGGACCATCAAGCCACTTTTGTCCCTCCTTAGGAGGTTTTTCTCCCTGCACTTGTATATATGCCTATAACCATAATAAGTCACTTACCTTTGCACATTCTCTTGGTAAACCATTCAATATTGTGTGTTGTGCGCCACACTTCTTCTTCTTCCTTGTGCTATTTGTGTGCTTCCGCAGACCTCAAACTCCAATAGAAAAAATTAAAAAGAAAATTTATAAAGAAAAATAAAAACCAAATCAAACTTAAAAGAAAATTACTGACATTAAAAGGGATGATTTTTTTTTTCAGAAGTGGTTTTTATGAATGTCAAGTGTTCTTATTTTTTCCTATGACTTTTCTTTCCAAAATCCCCAAAGATGTGAAGTAAAGTGAATTAAAGAGAATAGATTTTTTGTCTTGTACCTGATAAGTTTGAACACTATAGGAGAATTCATTGCTAGTTTTGTATGATTTTCCATCACCTGGATAGTTATTCATGTTGTATATTTCCTGATCGATCCTTTCAGGGTCAGTCATGATGTGTTAGTTTGTTAGCAAGACATCTCTTTTGATTGTAACCATTTGATCTAGTGTTGATGAGTATGGTTTTTTTACTTTCATTTGTTTATTTACTTTCATTCCAATTTCTTCCTCCATGATGGACTTCTAGACATGCATGAAAAGTGTCTCGCTCCCTCCAAAAGCATAGATGGTGGGCCACCCATCATACTATTCCCCAGAAAATGCACTCATCATGAAAATGTCACCCATCAGATAGGGATGATGTGACTGCCCTAGGGTCTAATACAACCCTACAACTCATTCCTAAACCACCTTCCTTCCGAAAGCACCTTATTCAAACCATTGGTTCACCATGCCCAACGAAGAATGGAGAACATTGGTTTATTCAAGATATTCAACTAGTTAACAAAATAACCATAAAAAATGTCGATACTTTGCAAATTGATGATCAATTTGCTAGAGCATTTGCAGGATATGCTACTTAATTAATGGGAGATCTCTATTCCGGCTATTACCAATTCCAATTTGCAATAGAAAGTATAGATATAACCACTATGAAAACACCTCTTGGTTTGGTTAGAATGTGTACATTAGCTCAAGATGCAACCAATTTAGCTGGTTATATAACGAATTGAATGAATTTCATATTGCATGATTTTATACCACATATTACCATGCCTTTCATAGATGATATCCCCATCAAAGGATGTTTAGAAATAGATAAATACTTTACCATTGATAGGGATGGATATAGGACATTTTTAAAAGCTCATATTCTGAATTGTGTGAAAGTTTTTTGAATGATTTGAAGATGTGGGCTTAACATTTTCCATCGAGAAATCTACGTTTGGAGTAAATGAGGTACTTTGGACATTTATGTCGCTTTTTATGGCCAGAAACCAACTGCTTCAAAGGTAGATGCAATTAGTAAGATGACAAATACATGTAAATCCATGAGTCAAGTGAGAAGATCCTTGGGATCATGTGTATTTTATGCAATTCATATTCCTCACTTTGTCCATGTGGTAGATGAATTTTATGGATTATTATGAAAACATAAGAAATTTCTTTGGCTTCAGAAGCATACTTTAGCCATGAAGAAATTAAATTCTCTTTTGTTACAATCTCCAATTTTAAAAATACTTGATTTCAAATGGAAAGGTAGTTTTGTTTACTATAGATACAAATGAGAACTTTGGAACATTTTTTCTATACACAAAAATGATTGAAGCTATTTTATTGGTGCAAATATAATTGTAGAAATGTATTTTTTACTCCTACTTTGCATGCTTGTGTAGTGTTGAACTCTAGATAAACCTATGCTAGGATGGATTGGATATATTAAATTAAGAAGTCCAAATCATATTTTAGGAAACAACTGTTGTTGTAGATATGCTATCTAGAGCATGATACAATGAAGTTGAATTGGAAAGAGTTGGGGAAATTGAAAATCGCGCTTATAAATTAAAATCTTTTGTACATAAATTCTTTAATGAAGATAGTTATGATGAAAACTAGCTTGATATTGGCTATTATCTAAGTAAAATGGTTGCACAAACAACTTCGACTTCAAAGTATTTTAAAATACTCAAAACAATGCATTCAATGTTTTCTTACGAGATTGATTGATATGGAGACATGCTCGAGGAGAAATAAAGTTTCCACAACGTGTAGTCGGAACAAAGGAGTTAACAAGGTGTAATGAAAGGCCTACATGACCCTTTGTGGGTAGAGCATAGGGGGTTTGTGGGTACATATGAGAAAATAAAGAAAAGATATTGGTGGTAAGGAATGTATGTACATATTTTTACTCATGTTGCATGAGGTAAAGAATGTCAAGTGCACTCACCTATGAAACACACTGATGGATTACAACCTATCCATCCACCTGGCATACACTATAAATGGGTTGTTGATTTAATGACCATGCCATTAAGAGTTGACAACATGCATTATTGTAACAAGTCTCCTAATCTTCAATCACAATCACAATCCCACACTGAATAATAGACTTCGACACAACAAGATATAAAGAAGAAAAACATAGTGTACACAGAACAAGAAGAGAGTGAACTTTATTATTTATGTAGATTTACAAGCAGCTCAGATCTGGGTTACAAAATCTATCAAATAGTTTCAATGTGAAGCCTCATCCACTCGATCACCCCTGAGCTGATCTCAACCACAATCTCAATCGCAATCACAATCTCAATCCCAATCTCAATCTCAATCACAATCTCAGAAGCCGAAAATGATCATGATCAATGTATGACCATCATCCTTCCCTATCTCTCAGTCTTCCTCTTTTTGGATCTCCACCTTTTCGTCAGCCCACAACCAATCAGGCCTTTGTAGACATGCACTCTTAGAATCTACATGCTCCAAGATAGCGTCTTTTCACATGTCTCATGCAAGACTTCGAGACCACCCATGCATCTACTTTTCATGTCCACCTCAAGAATCCTACCTACAAAAATAGAGGCAATCCCTACAACACACTCACACACATGTCAATCACCTAAAATAATCCATATAACCATGTGCATTTTCTAAATCCGCGAACATCAATAAGATGAATGAAGGCTTCTCTCTTTTTTGTTTATAAATGTTGGAAAATGGAACTTTTCCAAGCCCTGTAACTCAAAAACGGTGAGGAATTAGCTTAAGCTTGTGAGACTCAAAGATATTCAGTTCTTAAATCTGTACAATAGTGTTAGAGATGCCTCAGGTTCAAATATGCTTCTAGATATCACTTTTGGATCCTACAAAATCCGAAATTCTAGAGAGATGAAAAAACATGAAAATCTCTTTGTTAACCTATCTTCATGGGACCAAATGAGACATAAAACATAGGAACTACAAAAAAGTCAATCACGAAAAGTTTTTCTACTAAGAGTACTCTAGCTTTCTCTCATACAACAATTTTTCAGATTCCTTCTTCATTCTCAAATTTAACACACAAATTTCATGTGACAACTTTCTAGAGAGAGAATGTAAAAACTTATTGCTACAAAATTTTGGAGACATGATCAGAAGATCCTAAACATAAAATTTCATTATTACCTACACATCTATTTTTTTTGAAAGTCAATGTGGCATCTAACAATTTTCCCCCTCTTTTAAGAACTATATCCTCAGAGTTGGAAAGAAAGATAATGTTCCATAAACCATCTAAACCAACCCATGTTGTATCTTCAATAGGATATGCAATCCATTTAACTAAAATTTTCACTATTTCATGATTCCTAAGATGTCTTATTCTCCTATCCATAACAACTTCCAATTCAAGCTCAAAAGTGGCATCTTCCTTGAACTTAGATTTCTCCTACAAAACGTGATCAGCATTAGGAACATACCTTTTAAGTACTCCAACATGGAAAATTGGATGAATTTTCAAAGTGTTAGGTAGGTCAAGTAAATATGCAATAGAACCAACTTTCTATAAGATTTTAAAAGGACCAGCATAAGGTGGAGACTATCAACAATCTTTGCCTAAAACCAGATTTGACTTAGAAGGATTCACTTTCAAAAAAACTAGATCATTTGTTCTTAATTCCAAGGGTCTCTTTTTCATGTCAAGATATACTTTTTGACGTTTCTGTGCATCTTTGATGTTCTTCCTTACATTGCTTAGCTCTAAATCCATGTTTTCAAGCATTTGGTTGGATACCTCAACCTGATTTTATGAATGAAAAAGTGAATGAGGTAGGAAACAATTATAGCCATACATTGCTTCAAAAAGTGTCATCTTAATAGATGAATGCCATGCACTATTATATGCATACTCAACCAAAGGCAAAGACTCATTGTTCTGCTTATCATTCACTTATATACGTAACATATCCTCAAGCACCCTGTTAACCCTCTCGGTCTCACCATGAGCTGGAGAATGAAATGCAGTACTCATGCATCATTTCTGTTCCTATGGATTAAAATGTTTCTTTCCAGAAAATAGATGTAAACCTTGCATCCCTATCAGAAATTATACTTTTAGGTATACCATGTAACCTAAAAAATTCTTTTATGAAAAGTTTAGCAACATGCAAAACTGTATCAATTTTCTTCATGGGAAGAAAATGTGCCATTTCGGTAAGACGGTCTATGACAACAAAGATGGTATCATGCCCACTTCTGGTCATAGGAAACTTTGTTATGAAATCCATAGAGGTGGATTCCCATTTTTTATCAGGCACATATAATGGTTGTAACATACCAGGACTCCTTTTAAATTCAGCCTTAACCTGTTGACATTTCAAACATTCTTTCACATACCTCCTAATATCGTATTTCATACGTGGCCAGAATATGAAGCTTTCACTTTCACATAAGTCCTAGAAAAAATAGGGTGTGCATAGAAAGGTGCATCATGATAGTCATGTAGAATCTTTTCTTTCAAAACAGATTCTGAAGAAATACATAAACAAGAATTACAATACAAATCATTATTTTTCAAATGAAATTTTCCCTTAAACATAGAACCTGGATTTTCTTCCAAAAATTTCAAGTTTTCTACATAAAATAAATTTTCTTTTAATTCTTTTTCAATATCAAAATCAGAGGATAAAATAGAAATTGAATTGCATAAAGGTTTACAACTCAAAGCATCGACCAGTTTGTTTTCTTTTCCTCCTAAGTATTTAATATCAAAATCATATTCACTTAGTAATTGGATCCAATGTTTTTGTCTATTGTTAAGTAAAGGTTGAGTAAATATATATTTAAGACTCTCATGATCTATTCTTGATATAAACTTTACTCCAAGAAATAAGTGTCTCCAATGTTTAAGTGCATGAACAACCGCAAGCATTTCCAAGTCATGCATTATATAATTTTATTCATGCTTCCTTAGTTTTGTTGACTCATAAGCCACTACCCTTCCTTCTTGTGAAAGCACGCATCTGATTTGACTTCCAGTAGCATCACATGCAACAATAAATGGCTTTCCTAGCTCGGGTATCTTTGGCACACAATTTTTTGATAATTTTCTTTTTTAATTCTTCAAATGCATTTCGACA
This sequence comes from Ceratopteris richardii, assembly GCA_020310875.1. Lineage (NCBI taxonomy): Eukaryota > Viridiplantae > Streptophyta > Polypodiopsida > Polypodiales > Pteridaceae > Ceratopteris > Ceratopteris richardii. Next base: position 3,716,697 of record CM035442.1, on the reverse strand, counting down.
CTCATCGTTCCATGCGAAGTCTCTATTTCTCTTTGTCAATTCTATAAGAGGATTTGCAATTCGAGAAAACTCCTTAATGTGTGCCCTCTCATATTGTGCCAAACCAAGGAAGCTTCTCGCATCTCTCACACATTTGGGTGTAGGCAAGTCAACTATGCTTTTAACTTTCTCCAGATCTATGTGAATCCCTTCCTTAGAAACAAGTCTCCCCAAATAAGTCACTTCCCCCTTTGCAGAAAAATATTTACTCATCTTACCATATAGTTTATGATGTCTTAGTTTCTGTAAAGTCTTCCTGAGATGCAACGCATGTTCATCATCAACCTTAGAATACAAAAAAATATCATCAAGGAGGACTAATATAAATTCATCAAGATATTCATGAAACACATTATTTATCAAACACATAAATGTTGCAGAAGCATTTGTCAATCCAAAAGGAAAAACTGTGAACTCCTAATGACCATATCGTGTTCTAAAAGCGGATTTGGGTAATGCCCTCAGACTTTACTCTAATTTGATGGTATCCCGATCTTGAGTCAATTTTAGTGAATACTGTGGCACCATTCAGTTGACTCAGCAATTTGTCTATGTGTGGAAGTGGATACTTGTTCTTAATCCTTTTCTTGTTCAATCCCCTATAGTTGTTACAAAGTCTGTATGAGCCATCTTTCTTTGTTTGAAACAAAACAGGTGCTCCCCAAGGTGAAATACTAGGTCTTATCAACCCCTTCTTCAATAGATCGTCTAGTTGGAGTTTCAACTCTTTCAATTCATCAATATTAAAGCTACAAGGTGCTCTAGAATAAGGCTCACTTCCTAGATAGAGGTCTATAGCATGGTCAATTTTCCTAGGAGGAGGCATGCCTGACAGATCATCAGGAAATACATCTGCATACTCATCAAAACATTTTCTAACATACTCAGGTATTTCTTCTTCTTTCTTCTTCTCCTAAAGGTCATTCGCATAAACCAAATATGTGGTACAACCCTGCCAAATGCCCCTAATCACCTTTATAGCAGAAATAGGAGAAAAACTTGAATTATACTTGCCTACAAGATGATGTGCCTTCCCCTCTATTCTCAAAGTAAGGATCCCACATTCACAATCAATCATGACACTTTTTTGAACTAACCAGTCCATTCCTATGATAACATCACATTCTCTCGTTTTAATTACATGGATGGTACCCAAAAATGTATGTTCTCCTAACATAAAATAAAGATTCTCAATACACCCTCGAGTTTAGTGTATCCTACCATTAGCCATCTATACAGGTCTTTTGGACCGCATCTCAATATGCAATCCTAAAGTCTCTACCAACTTAAGTGAAAGGAAACAATTTGTATTACCTGAATCAATCAAGAAACTAACCTTATGTGAGGATATGTCCCCCATAATCCTAATCACCAATGCCCTTGAATGAGAAGAAGTTGTCATGCATTGAATTTTAGGGTTAGAACACTTACCTTGATCATCCGCTTCCTCAATTGTTATATTTTCCTCTTGTAGATGAGTTTTCTTGGCCTGCATAGAATGATTGATGGCCTTATTTTGACATTCAAAAGTGTGATGTCCTTGTTCTCCACATCGAAAACAAATTCCCAATATTTTCACCCACTCCAAGAAATCAGAATCACATTGCCAGTGCAGAGCTTCTTGCTTCTTAGGCATATCCATATGCTTCGGCTTAGTTTTTCCTCCTTAACCATTGGTAGAAATTGTTGATTTCTGTCCATTATGATTTTTTGAGATAGCTCTTGGGGGTCGATGTCCTGTAGAGATAAAATTTGATTTGGATTACTTTTTTATAATAAATTTCTCCATCTTTTCAAAGTTTTCTCCTTTTGCAACCGCATCAAGAAAATCTACACATCCGGACCCCTTTACTTGATATGCAAAACCTCAATAAATTTTCTCTTCAGGGCATCTCTAGAAACTTCTAGTGCATACTTATGGAAATGCAAAAAATTTCTCCTTATATTCTTCAAGAGAGAAGTTATGTCTATCATCATCATGTAGGTTGAAGGAGTAGAATTTCATTTTCTTTTCCATCCGATAATGTGGAGAGCAATAACGATTATGTGCTTGCTCTCGAAGCTCTTTCTAGAGGATCATAACTTCATGTGTTCTTGTTTGCATGTATGATTTCCACCACAGTTTGACGATTCCTCACAGATGTAGAATTTCCACCTTTGATTTTGATTCCTCACTAAACATGCACAGATTAAAGAAATCTTCAAGTTCCTCGATCCATGCTTCAAGATCCTCTCCAGTTTTCTTCTCACCATAAACTTCATTTAATTTTTCTCTTTTAAACACTTGCTAAGGTGCAAATTTTCTTGCATCATCATCATCTTTAGGTTCACATTGTCGTCTAGCTCTGCATGCATTTGATGTGCCCGCACCATTACCACCTTCATCATGGAGATCCATGAAAGCATTTGCAGTACCCTTTTTTTCTTGCTCAATCTTTCTTTATGATAACTCTACATTCAGTCTACGGATAAGCTCCTCTTGTTCTTCTATCTTTTTCTTCAAAGCTTGCATCTTGTCCTGGAATCCAACTCCGCTCTGATACCACTTGTAACAAGTCTGCTTATCTTCAATCACAATCAGAATCCCACACCGAATAATGGATTTGGCACAACAAGATATAAAGAAGAAAAACACAGTATGTGCAGAACAAGAAGAGACAGAAACTTATTATCTCTATAGATTTACAAGTAGTTCTAATTTGTGTTACAAAATATATCAAATAGCTTCAATGTGAAGCCTCATCCACCTGACCACCCCCGAGCTAATCTCAATCCCAATCTCAATCACGATCACAATCTAAATCCCAATCTCAATCTCATTTGCAATCTCAAAAGCCAAAAATGATCGTGGTCAATGTACGACCATCGACCTTCCCTATCTCTCAGTCTTCGTCTTTTTGGATCTCCACCTTTTCGTGAGTGCACAACCAATCACGCCTTCCTAGACATGCACTCTTAGAATCTGCATGCTCCAAGCTAGCATCTTTTCGCATGTCTCATGCAAGACTTCCAGACCACCCATGCGTCTACTTTTCATGTCCACCTCAAGAATCGTATCTCCAAAAATAGAGGCGGTCCCTACAACACAGTCACACACACGTCAATCATCCGAAATAACCCATATACCCATGTGGGTTTTCTAAATCTAGGAACATGAATAAGATGAATGAAGGCTTCTCTATTTTTTTTTTCAAGTGTTGGAAAATGGCACTTTTCCAAGCCCTTTAACTCAAAAACGGTGCAGAATTAGCTTAAGCTTGTGAGACACAAGAATATTCAATTCTTAAATCTGTACAATCGTGTTAGAGATGCCTTAGGTCCAAATCTGCTTCCAAAAATCACTTTTGGGCCCTCCAAAATTGAAAATTCTAGAGAGAGATGAGAAAACATGAAAAACTTCTTCATTAACCTATCTTCATGGGACCAAATGAGACAAAAAACATAGCAATTACAAAAAATTCAATCACGTAAAGTTTTTCTACTAAGAGTACTCTACCTTTCTCTCAAACAACAATTTTTCTAATTCCTTCATCTTCATTCTCAAATTTAACACACAAATTTCGTGTGACAGCTTTCTAGAGAGAGAATGTAAAAACTCATTGCTACAAAATTTTGCACACATGATCAAAATATCCTAAACGTAAAATTTCATTATGACCTACACATCCTTTTAATTTTTAAATCAATGTGGCATCTGACAATAATACTGTACTTGCTAGGGTGGATCTCACTAATCATGTTGAAGGTAGAGCTTTATGCACCAAATCTATGAGGAATGTATGAAAATTCTTACAAGAGCATGTATTTTGTAGATTTTCTTATCTAGAGAAAGTTGTAGCTGATAGAGATTTTTAAGAAAAAGCATGGAGATTAGCATTCAGCATAGCATAAACTCCCAAAACAAATGGGAAAATAGAATGAGGTCATTCACTGATAGTGAAAGCTTCATCAAAAGCTTGTGAAGGAAAAATTAATCAATGCCCAAAATATTTACCAATTGCTTTGTGGGTTGATCGCATGACTGGATATATGCTTGTGCAATTGATGTATTCACAAAAATCAATACTTCGAATTGAAGAAATGTTTTTTCATGCTTTTCCTTGGACTACTAATATGGCGAGAGAGGAGTTATTATTTTTGGCATTGCACCAGCTAGAATAGGGACGAGCAATTTGAGGAAGCGAAAGAGAAACTAAAAGCATCAAGAATAAAGAGCAAGATCTACTTTGATAAATGACATCAAATATGGACCAAGAAGATTCAATATGGGGACTACGTTTTGGTTTATGATAGTGCATTTGACACACAATATGAAGCAAGAAAGATATTAATGAAACACTAGATTGTTCCTGATGTTGTATTTAAAGTAAATGATAATAACACCTTTGTTTTGAAGGAACTAGATAATACTGTGTTCAAAGTACCTTCTGTAGGGTGTTAGCCTTCTATTATCCAGAATGACTAAACTAAGTGGTTCTTGGGTGGTAGCTCACAAAATTCTCCCAGTAAACTACTAACTTTCCCACTTTGGTCTTCACATAGAATTATTCGAACACAATCTTCCACAAACCTTCCACTTTAATTTTATACTGCACATAGAGACATAGATTCTTGCAACCTTCTCACTATTATGATACTTTTGCAAATTTGTTTGCTTATTATCACTTAACTCTTATCACCACTTCGCTCTTAATGCTTGTAACTCACAATGATCTATCCTTTTGATTCTAATAGATCAGCAACACTAACAATCATGTCTTCAAGTTAACTTCACACTTGGCCAAACTAACACAACACTTACTGAGTTAACAATAATTAGTAAAAATTCAAAGCTTTGATCATATGAATCCATGAAGTCATCTAGATGCTCATCAGAAGAGGAAAGCACTGAGTGGGCACTGGTTCGCAAGCTGTAAAAGGAAGCAACGGACACTCTCAAGGAGAACTTCAAGTCGCTGCACTGTTTGCTTGGGGAAAAGAGTTTTGTGCTTGCTCACCGTTAAAATGTGCTTCGTCATCTTGATCGACTGGAGTGAAATCAATGTACAGACATTATTTTTGTTATAGATAAGAAATTCATTCTTCCCTTTTTTTGGCATGAGTTTTTCTGTAGACAATTGGAAATGCCCTTTACTTTGAACGAAGCTTCTTTTGTGTCATGGTATAAATACAAGCTTATCATAAGCTTGTGCCAGTTGTTTGTTTGTGAATCTGAAATCGATTATGTATCAGAAATCTATGACTAAAGGATATGTTGACGACCTACACTTTGTTTAGAAGAAAAAATCTAACAGATCCTCAACGTTTACGCATTCGCACTTAGTGATTCCAGAGATTTTAGTGCTCCAAGGATGGAAACTACGAACCGTGAATCAATTCGAAACTCTGACATTTGCGGGTAGACTTTGAAGTTTGTGGACCGAGGTTTTTAAAGTTTTGAATATGTCATATTTGAAATGGAAAAAACAAAAAAGTTCGTTTTGGATATAAACTGTTTATGAATTTTGAATCATTTCAATAAATTCGGATAAATTTGTTTCAAGTATTGAAAAGAATGTTTGTGCATATTACTGATGATGAGTTGCCGAAATTGATCTATTTCTCGCAAGTTCGATGTGATTAAATATTTTATTGCTAACATTTTGCTTCCAAGTGCAAAAGTTTTCCCCATCAAGCATAGACGCAACTCCTCGGACTTCGCTTGAAGCACCCCATGTGCACTGATATTTGGGACCAGCAGTTGGAGTTGATCTAGCTGACTGTGTGCCTTCATGACACCGCTAAAAGTAGAAGAGATACCTTGTAGATACAGAATTTGAATTTGGCAAGTTAGTTGGGAGTCAAATTTAAATCATCCCTAAAGATTTGGATCATGTTTAGGTGGATCATCATATTTGAATTTAATTTCATGTATAAAAACATCTACTTCTTAGTCTCAGAATATGAAGCTCATTCTATAGAGATTGAGCTGAATTCTTGAGCATACCATGTTCTCACTTCATGTAAGAGTGGTTGTCCACAACTCCCTTGTATCATATGTTCAATATCAATACACAATATGATTAATATATCTTGACGTCTCATTCTCTATGTGTTGCTATAGTGCCTTGAGGTAAATAATGAGCTTCCCTAATGGATTTATCTATCTCTGAATATATATTCTCAAGGCTTTGACTTGGATTATTGCGCTTCAAGAGTTGTGTAGCCACATATCAAGTTTCATTTTTATTGGATTAATATATTACGAATTATGAATGTTTAAATTTAATCGTATCTGGACTTCATCTTGTTGGGGTGATGCCCACGACTTGCTAAATTTGTTTCTTCCTATATAGTCCAAGTAAATTCATCAAATAACTTGATTTAGTCAGATGTGCGCTTCACACATATGTGTGCAAAAGCTCTTTGGTCAATTCATACCAGGTTCTAAGCTTTAAGCATTTTTCTGTGACCTCCACTTCTTAATTAGAAGGTTTCTTCAAATCTTGAGAACTGCAAGTCATCTATTTTAAAGCAACCTTTTGGAAATGGTGTTCCAAAGTATTTTATGACTCTTTATGCATATTTGTGTATCTAAAGAATTTCATTAAGCATCCTTAAAGACATATTGTATGGTGTAGAGTGGGTTTGTTGTATCAACAACTCGTTTCTGCATATATATTACACTACACAAACATCTCTTCACAACATAGACCATACCTATATCTTCACATTCAGTTGTGGTGTAATTCATCTATACTACAGTCAATTTTCTATTCATGTATGCTATGGGTGGATCACCATTTCACAAACATCATTTTACTTCCATAGATGACTTCTCATACGCATTATTTCACTCAAAACTAGTAAGAAGGTTGTATAAGGAGTTAACTATTATTGCATACGTGGATGAATCATCAATAATATCCACAATGACACATGAATGCTTATACTTTTTTCATTTCTTTAGGCCTTCGGAGCTTTTTTATGGCTCTCATTTTATCCCCATTGATATTCCATTTTTTGGCAAAATGTGACCTATAATTGTTCCTTCTCGAACCATGAATACACAATCTTCTAGGCCAAGTCACGCTTGATATTTCTCTACATTTATTGGATATCTATTTCCATTATGGGATGTGATTTTGTCATATGTGGGGTTGTGCATAAATCATCCACATAGACCTCTAGATTCTTACGCAATAATTCTTTAAAGACATGACACATGAGCCACTAAGAAATAGCAAGTGCATTTGTGATCCCAAAAGTTACCATAAAAGATGCCAAGATACCCATTCAGTGGAGAAGGCCTTTTTATGTTGATCATCAAGGCATTTTGATACTTGTAACCCAAAAATGGATCAACGAGGCTATAAAATTCATTGACCACTCCATGTTCCAATATATAATTTCTCATTAGAAATGGATAACTTCCTCGTATGGTGCAACATTAACTTTCTTCAAGTTAATACATAAGCATAGTTTTCCATTCTTTTGACCACGATTAGGGATACCCATTCCATATGCACATTCTCATAGATAGATCCAACTTCTATCAAATGTCACATTATTCCTTTATTTTTGCTTCATATGGGTCATTGTAAGTGTATTTATTCTTTTTTTTTTTGGCCTTGGATTTCGAGGTCATGGGGATCCTTTGTGAACAAATGTCTGAATCCACTCCTTTCTAATGCATGTACGTCCGGTTTGTTACTTAGCATCATAATCTTCTAGCATGTGAGCCTCTCTTTTTGGAATTCTCACCTTCAATGCTTTATCTCATATTTTTTAAACCGTTGTGGTACTTCCAAAAATGATTCCTCTTCTTCTTAGGTTGTTGGATTCTTGTTACAATTCTTTTTGTTGTTATCTATCTCAACTTGAGTGGTTAGCAATACATCATTCTTGCATTTGTTTTTTTTTAATATAAAGGAAGTTCGGCAATAGCCTACTCTCCCGGACTTGAATTAAATAAAGAAAAGTACAAGAGAAGGGGACTAGTGCCCACGGGACCCCCCAAATCCCACAAAGCAGGGGAAGCTTTTGCAGAGCTTAGATGACATTACAAAGAAGGTTAATTACCCTCTCATCACCCTCATGTGGGGCCCACTTGGGTTTAAGCTTGTTATCAATCAAAAGGAGTACTTGATGATGCCTAAACGGGGGGGATTTTTTACAGTTGACAATCCTTTTGCCAAGGAGGAACAACGATTTCTCAATTGACCACTCCTTGGGGGAGTCACCGAAGTTGAAAGCACATCTTTCCCGCCAGATTTTCCATAGGACCTCCCCTCTGATGGCGTTCCAGAGAGTCGCGGAGCATCCGATCGCTTCTCCCAGCAGGGCTTGCTGCCAACTGAGACGTTTTTGAAGTCTAATTCTCTTTCCAACCACCTGCCAGAGTCTGTTGGAGTTGGGGCAGGTAAAGAAGATGTGTGAAACATCTTCGATAGACCGGTGGCAGCGTTTGCACCAGGGAGGGATCCCACAAATTTTGCTAGCCTTAAGGTTGATCCAGATTCCATGATGAAGGATTTGCCATAAGAGGACAGACTTTTTGATTTCTATGAGGGGGTGCCAGATAGCCATGAACTTCATGTCCCACCGAAGCCGCGTCCATGACAGGCACCACTTTTTGTTGAGGTTAACCTGATAGTCGATCGTTTCTTTGATGTTCGGGACTTTTGATAGGCTATTCCCATTGTGCCATTTAAGACCAAGCGAGCTCGACATGTCGTGTCCCATGAGAAGGCGAACTTTGTGTCGGTCCCAGGCGAGACATCTGCTTTGCAACGTGTTCCATTCTTCATGCGAAATGTTGATGCTAGGATCAATATCCTCAAAGTTGATCCAGCGGTTGGTGTCTTGTTTCCAGAGATGTTTCCATTTTTTGAAGCCTTTGTTCCATAGCTTCTTGGCATTTTGAATGTTCCAAGATTCCACACTCCGGATGCCATGGATCGGAAACCAGATAGAGTCGTTTTGTCTGATACCGGCAGCCCACTTCCAGTCTTCACTTATTCTTGTGAAGCTTTTGACTTTATTCCAACTCTTCCAAAGGGAGCACACCAGATTAGAGCCTTTCGGGAAGACGGGGATCGGGGAAAACAACAAGGTCAAGATATCAAGATTCTTCCAATTTGGGAAGCCCATGAGCGCCAACTCATTTTTGTTTCTGAAGATCAGCTTGGCCCACGAGGCCTCCCCGTTGCACCAAGCCTTAATCATCCATTTGGCCGACAGTTTGTTAGCCATGCACCCAATGTCCAAGACACCAAGTCCCCCACTATCTCTATGGCTGGTGCAGGTGGACCATTTGATTTTAGGCACCCCCCTCCTATTGTGGTCGCCCGTCCAAAGGAAGTTTCTACAAATACTATCCAGTTTGGACAGATCATGCTCTTTCGGTCTCCAACAAGAAAGGAAATAAATGGTAGATGATAAGAGGAACGTGTTGATAACCATAGCACGACCAGCAAGATTGATTTGCATACCTCTCCAATAGTTAAGCTTGTTTTCGAGTTTGGCAAGCACCCAGTTCCACCGCTGTTCCATAGATACGCCAAACCCCAAGGGAATCCCAAGAAGCCGAAAAATTTGGCCCTGCGGAATGATTTGACAGCCATGATCAATGAGAAGGTCGGGCTGAGACCCACCAATAGCTCTAAAGGCGGTCTTAGAGTGGTTGATTATGGATCCAGAGGCTTCACAAAAAGTAGCAAGACACTTCCAGAACGTCTCAAGGCTGGTACTATCATTGTGCACAAAAGTGTTCATATCGTCGGCAAAAAGTCTCATGGTGATCTGACTGTGGTCATGCGGCAAACGAAGGCCTTTAATGTTACCAGCTTCCACCTGATGCTCCACCAGCCTGCTAAGCCCTTCTGTGGCAATGGCAAAGAGAAGGGGAGCCAATGGGCACCCTTGTCTGATAGATCTTCTAAGTTTGATCACCTTTGAAAGATTTCCATTAATGTTAATTTGGGTCGATGCGTTTCCGAGAAGGGTCGCGATCATCTTGGTGAATTTCTGACTACATCCAAGATCTTGTAGCGACTGTAGAATATAGTCCCATTCTAGCCTGTCGTAGGCTTTATCAAAGTCGATCTTGAGGAAAACTACTTCTTGTTTAGACTCATTTGCAAATTCAAGACCTTCCCAGATATCTATAATGGTTTCCAAAATTGACCTGCCTTTGATGAAACCTTTTTGGTCCTCGCTTAACCACGCTCTCAAGTGGCAAGAGATTCTGTTGGCAATGACTTTGGCAATGATCTTGTATCCTGTTTGGAGCATTGTAATGGGACGCCAGTTCTCTATTCTGTTCTTTTCCCCTTTTTTGTGTACTAACTTGATAATGCCATTGTTGAGACAAGAAGGAAGCGCGCCAAACTTGAGTGCCTCTTGCCAAACCAAACGAAGAGGGGTGGCAACCACCAACTTGAAGGATTTAAAGAACTCATTAGTGAGCCCGTCGAGTCCCGGGCTTTTACCTGAGGGGAGGGCGTCAATGACCTCAATGATTTCGGCTTCAGAGATAGAGGCATGAAGCAGAGAGTGAAGGTTGGGTGGTATCCTGTGGGGGGAAACCCTAGATATGGCAGCCATACAGTCCCTTCTATGGTGGGAGAGGGGGTTTGAGGTCCCCAAGAGTCTCGTGAAGTGCCCTTCAATGATCCCAAAATTGTCTTCTTCCGTATTGCATACATTGCCATTTGCGTCTAGCAATAAGGGGATCGATTCTCTGTTGTGTTTCCTTTTGAGGATACGGCACATCTCTTTGGTGGGTTTGTCGGCTTTGCGAGCCCACCACTCCTTGAAGAAAATTTGCAAATTTTTCCTTTGTATCTCTTCCTCGTATCTCAGCAGCGCTCTGATCTTTCGAAGTCCTTTCTAGGCTTGAGATTTTCCTTTGTTCACTTCCTCCTCGAGCCGCCAGAGTCTATGATAAAGATCTTCTCTACGAGCCCGCCGCACAGTCTCAAGCATCTTCCTGGATCTAATCATGATCTGACGTGACTTATCGACCGCACTTCTCCAACACTTGGCTGGGGACAAGCCAGAGGCGAATGCCTCCTTCCACACATCAGAAATTTCTTGATGGACGGAGGGGAGAGAGAAGGAGGGCACACTGGCATGGAACCACGGAGCCTTACGGATCTTGGTGGGGGGTTGAAAAGTGATGACGATCGGGTAGTGATAAGAGATGGTGAGGTCGGTGCGTTGCGAGAGGGAGGGGTGGCCCCACTGATGAGTAAAACTCTGAGAAATGTAGTATCCATCAAGTCTAGCTTTCCTCAGGACCTTGCCTGCTTGGAGATTTGACCAAGAAAAGCCCTTCGAGTCTTTGAATTCGACCAAATCCAAGTGTAGTTTAGTTTTGTCCCACGTTTCTTTCTCCCGACTATCGATGACCCTGCCCTTGCCCATCCATCTGTCCATAGGGTCCTCTACCATGTTGAAGTCACCACAAATAAGCACGTTGTGGGGGAGCGAGTCCAAGGAGGCCGAAGTGTTAAGTCTCTCTAACTCCCCATTAGGGGCATACAAAGAAACTAAAGTAAAACAAAAGGGAGCACCGAAAGAAACAGCAATCCATCGATGGCATTCATCTTCAAAGGAGTTCTCAAGCTTTTCAAACCAGAGTTGATTAATACCGATTACCGTTCCACCGGACCCCCGCTGATGCGCCGTTGAAATCCAAACATGGGTCGAGGAGACATGTCTAAGCCGTTTCTGGAGGTCTTCTCCGTCAATTTTAATCTCTTGAATACAAATAAAATCTGGGTTTAGGCTAATGTCGCGAAGCCATTGACCAATGATGATCGCTCTTGAGGGGTCGGTTAGCCCTCTAGCATTTAACGAGATGATGATCATTGTCATAGTGAGCCCTCTTTGCGGGAGGGAGCTTTGTCCTTTCTTTTCTTCCATTCATCTTTCTTTTTCGCTCGGATCGGATCCCGAGTTAGCATTAGGTTCTTGTGGGGGCTTTTCCACGGTAACTCCATAGGTTGTTTTCCTTTGCGGGATGCCTCCTGCTCGGAAGAACTGGGCCCCGTTTTCAGCTCCGTTTTCCGGAATAGTCGATCCGATGTTGGAGCTTTCACTATCCATGTTATCTTCGTTGCTAGTAGTAAAGCCGTCTTCTTTGCTTGTAGTGTAACCCTCCTGCAAGGTTTCTTTACTGTCAGGGATCTCTAGGCCTTTGACGTTGGTGTCCACCTCAAGTTGGTTCCCACCTGGGTAGTCAAACTCATTGATTTCCTTTTCCAGATTGCAATACAAGTTGCTGGAGGGGGTAACTGACATGTTGTTTCGCTCAGAGGTTGCCCTAGGGCTTCTTTTCCTTCTTCTTCTAACTTCGATGAACCCGTCTGCATCAGCTTCTGGATTAAGGGGACTCTTGAATTCCTCTACTTTCGTCGAGTGATTCAATGCTCCATTGCTATCTTGAGCATTTTTGGGGGCTTCTTGATTTCGCTTGCTTTTTCGTCTCAGAGGGCAATCTTTGATCCTGTGACCTTGTTGGCCACAACGAAAGCACGCGTTGGGAAGGTTTTTGTAACTGATGTCTTGCTCCCATACATCCCCTTCGCCCAAGTCCAGTTTGATCTTCGATGGAAGTGGCATACTGAGGTCAGCCTCGACACAGATTTGAGGGTGCCACCGAGCGTTGAACGAGTGTCTTGCACCTTCATAAATGAGACCACCAATGTCCTCGCGTGAGGCCAACGACTTGCCGATAGGGGAAACGATGTCCCACACGAAGTTGTACAAGAAGTATGGCAGGTTAGGGAGCTCAACCCAGAGAGGGTACCGAAGCGATTTCGATTTGTCGGGAGTAAAATCAGGGGACCATCTGAATAGGCACAGGGTCGCCCGGCCGAGTTGCCAAGTTCCGACACTAAGGGCTTGAAACGCCATATCTTCATTTTCGAAGACTAGCAGCAAGTGGCTTGCCGGTAAGAACTGACACTTACAAACAACTAGCCCGCGGGGGAACCACTCGTTTCGGAGCCATTGTCGCACAGTTTCGAGCGGGGGCCTAGGGCCAAACATTTGGCCGACGAGGCAAACTTTCTTGAGCTCCTCCTGAGCTGACAGAATTGCGGGTCTACTGAGGGAGACCACGGGGGGTTCAATGCTCTCGGGGGCCCCGAGGGCAGCACAAGACCCCCCCTCCAACAGAGAGGCCATGTTACCGGTCTCCCCCAGAGGAGGGGCCAGGTTACTTCTCACAAGCGAGGGGGTTGCCACTTCCATGACCAAGCTAAAGGATTTTCCCCTCGAAGGGCAGAGTGGCCACCCACGATGGCCACCCACGATACAATTTGCTTCAGGGCGAATTTGTCATGCCAATTAGAGTTTCAAGGAGAACCAATCAATCGCCAGATAAACGTCATCTGTCCATCGTCTTCAGACGGTCCCTTGATTTTAGCGAACCTTTTTTTTTTTAGCTAAGTACCATTTAAGGAAGAAGCAAATAAGAAAATCTCTGTCAATCGCACTCCTTCTGTCAATCGCGAAGAATTCGGTTAGCCTTACTTTTCTCTCTTTTAACCTTATCAAATCACTTAAAATCACTAAACACCCCGTTCTCCAAGGCGCTCTGACTACGAAGAACTCCAAAATAAGCGCCAAACCTGCCACGTGTCTGACGATAGACTCAGATCGACGATGGAAGGCCCTTCAATCTGCGATAGACCCACACTGCGACCGAGCGAAGCGCACGACAGACCCGTCCCGCGATACGCGTGCTTCTGAGAGATGGGATAGTGCCACGTGTCCCACGACAGACGCAGACCGCGATGGTCCCGCCCCGCGATAGATAGAAGTCCGAGAGCTCGCGACAGACCCACGCCGCGATAGACAAAGCCTCCGTCCCCGCGATAGACACTTCGATCTTCTAACCACGATAGACGCGCTAAGGGCAAGCCCAATCTATCGCGATAGACAAAGCAGTCCCGCGATAGACGCTACTGACCGTCGCGACACCTGCGCTAGAGACGCCCGAAAACCTCGTGAAGAACTTCAGCTACGACGACGGACAACACCTCAGCCTCTTCAACACAGGATTTGATTGTCGACGACGATGCTTCAGCCTCTTCAACACCTCAGCCTCTTCAACACAGAGATTTGATTGTCGTCTTCAGCTCCGACCACTGTGCCATAGTTCCTTCAGCTCCGACCGCTGTGATGTAGTTCTTTGCCAGTTCTTCAGCTCCGACCACTGCGCCATCGCACCTGCTCAAGACTCCACTGCGCCCTCCGACCACTGCACCATCGCACCTGCTCAAGACTCCACTGTGCCCTCCGACCACTGTGCCATCGCACCTGCTCAAGACTCCACTGCGCCCAAGCGTTGTTACTTCTCTTTTCACACCTTTTTTCTTGCATTTGTTTCGTTCAAGGGTCTTTGCATTCCTTAAGTGCATGTACTCTTCCTTCGAGTCACAAAAGGATACATTATGATGGAATCTAGATCATCATCATTCTCCTCTAACCTTGCGACTATATTAAAGTCATATTCGCCTAGTATTGGCTTTCCTAAATATGAGGTTCAAAGTCCTTGTCCAGAAATATCATAGGTGCATAGGTTGGGTGTCGTAATGATGTAGAGTTCCTAGAAACTAAACTCATATGCTTTTGGCTTCTAATTGCTCCTCCTATTATTCAGTAATCTTACATATCCACAAGTCAGTATTCTGATTCATCTATGAAGGATCTAGTGACCCTATGGAGTGCACTAACTTTTTTATCATCTTGATTCATGTGTATGGGTTTCCACTCTAAGGGTGGGACATGTCTATGGGTGTGATTCTTGAAATTGAATTTAGTAGTTACCCAATGGTGGTGTAATTACAAGGAATCAATTCCCCAATCTTGCACTATTTGCAACTATCTCATAAAGGGTTTGCCTAAAAGATTATTTCATGTGTTCGTCATCCCAAAATCATACATTATGAGATTTTTTTCAAACTATACACCACGGATAGTGAGAGTGATTCCTTCCAATACTACTTCCAATAGTCCTAGTAGTTTTTTTATATATGCATTTGCCATCTATAGTTCCATCCTAGTAGCTTGTAAAGCTATTTTACCACAATGGATCCATAAATAAGTGGTTGTGTTGCCAACTCATGATCCTCAATCTAGGATTGCCTTAGTCATATGTGCTTGGTATTTGGTAGGAAGATAGTTGTTTTCTTCTTCTTATTCACTCATATCTCTTATCTTGTCTGTGAGAATCTCTAGGACTTTCTTGTTGGATGCTACCTTCAAGTGGTAAATAGAAAGTTCTGGCACATGGTTTGCTATATGTTTCCAAAGTTCTGACTTTAACTCTAAAAGCTCTTCCAAAGTAAGATGGCAGTATACTTTAGTGTTTCTAATAGACTCTATGTTTCTAGGTATGACTGAATGTTCATTGCTAATCAACATCATAGGAGTTTGCATTTCGATGGACCTAAATTCCCATGGCCCTATGAATTGTGAAAATCCTTGTAAAGAATTGGATACAAAGTCTAGTATTTCGCTCAATTCAACGTCTTTCATCCCCCTATATAGAGGGGATTCCCTAAGGGAATTTATCCAAAAGATTTTCTATTTCTTGAATGTGTGATGCATTCATTAGTTTCTTACTCCACATCTTTTCCTAGATTTCTCTCAAGAATTCCTTGGAGTAGTTCTAAATGAAGGGAGAAATATTGCACTCTATTGAGTTAGGAATAAAAGAAATATCTATAAAGAATTCATCACCCTCTCTCCTTATGGGATGATCCTTTTAAGGTTTCAAAAGTGCAATTCTAGATTGAATATGTTTCTCTCCTTGAAGAGTTGGTTGGCTTCCAAGATAGCTTGGACTAGTTCCACCATGTTGATGTAGAGTTTCGCAACCTCTACCTCTAGTTCCACTCTTAGATAGCTCTTGTCTAATTCCACTACAGTTTTTCCCTTTAGGCATGTTGATATGCCTTGAACATCATATCTAAGTCTTTTGGGATGGGCTTTGTGAGTATTGACCCAGACATAGGGACTAGAAGTGCATGTATGGGGACTTAAGGTTGCCTTCTAATAGTACTAGTTTTTGAGACCACTTTTTCTTTATTATTCCTCTTTACTCTTTCCATGATTTTTTCTTCCTTTTATGAAGCTCTCCGTTTTTGCTTGAATCTAACTCCTAATCTATACCTCCTTGCTTGGCTCTTCAAATCATGTGTTCTACTAACTACTTCAATGGGAACTAACATGTGTTGAATTCCACTTGAGTTCTTCGCTATGCGTATCATAATAATAGGGATGACCTTGCAGGCACTAGTGGGGTTCTTAGGGCATGCATAGATAATATGTTCGTTCCCACACTCTAAACAAACTTCCTGGATTGTAAAGTATTAAGGAAAACCTACAGGTGGGGGATGTTGACAATCACATATGAAGTGATCTCCCTAGCATTTATAACAAGGTCCTCTAAGGGCATGTTTTTGCATTTTCCTCATCTAGGGTCTTCCACTAGGATTGAAATACAGAAAATGTGCATAAGGGCTCCAACCCATATTCTTGGGATGGATTATGATACTAATCATATTCAAAATGTTCAAGAGTCTATGTAGTATGTAGGGACATTTTCTCCATGTGAAGAGTCAACCCTATTTGTCTTTGGATCATGCTCTCTGTCCAATCGAGATATTTGTATCAAAGACTTATATGTGTTTTCTTTTATAGCTACATACTTGTTTGAAACTACATTGGCACAATGTGGGAGTTATTGACCTAGCATTGGTTGTCGCCTTGGGTAAGACTAATATTGTTGTTGGTAGTTTGTTGTGGCTTATAGTAAGATTGTTGTTGAAATTGATTTTGATACTTGTGAAGCTCATGATGTGATCGTTGATAGGTTTGTCTGACTCCTTGTTTGTTATATACACAATCTCGACCATATCCAAGAAAAATGCATTTCTTTGATTTATGGTCAAACTTTGTCTACGATTCTTGGGTATATGAACATATGCTTCACACCCAAAAACTCGAAGATGATCAAAATATGGTGGCTTCTGTGTCCATAACTCGCGTGCTACTTTCAGAGCTTTTGAGCATACACCTCACCATCTCCATGAGACACCTCTTATTTCTTTCTATAAATCCTGTTTTTTTTTTTTAGGTGTATATGGAACTCTACATTGATATTTCATCCCACACTCAACCAAAAATGCATTAAAATCAGAATACACATACTCCACACCTCAATCAGAATGAAGGGTGCCCAATTTACATGCAAAAATATTTTTTATCCATAACCAAAAAGTGTTTGAAGCACATAAACTCTTTGGAGTTTTTGTTTAAAGGATACACACATGCATTCCTAGAGAAATCATCAATGAAATCCAAGAAGTAAAGGGAGTTCCCAAAAGAAGGTGTTTGGATAGGACCATCACACTGAACAAGCTACAATTTATGGGCACCTTGAACTGAACCATGTTTAGGGAAGAAAGAATGCTGCAATGTGCAAAAAATATGCACTTCAAAGACATGCTCACAAAGTGCCTCAAGTCTAGGCAGAGAGGGCACCATTTGGATGTCTGCAAGACTAGCAAACTACAAAATTTCAAATGGTCAAAGTGTGCCTGCGAAAGCTTTGCATCTGATATAGCCAGAGAATCTTGAGTAAAACATGGTGAATCATTCACAAATTTTACATAGTGTATGAGCTTAAATAGCCCACGACATAAAATGCTAGAAGCAATAATAACATCCCCATTTGAGAGATCATGAATTCTACATCTCCATCAACAATTTGACAACCAAGCCAATCTTGGTTAATGTTAAAACTGATGATAGATTTTTCCTGATCCCTCACACATACAAAGCATGTGACAATGTGAAACATATACCATCAGTAGTATTCATAATTATCTTACCAACTTTCATTAGAGGATAAAAGGAGTTATTAGCACATGTAACAGTATTCGCTACAAGGTAGGCTCAAGTGAACTCAAGAAACTACACTACGAGTTAATATGTTTGGTTGCTTGACTATCAAAGTAGCAAACAATTTAGTCTACCACAAACATACAATGTTCAAGAGAAGATAGATCCTAGCTGCCAACATTAGTAAATACCCATTCTTCATTTTGGAAAAGATAAGTCTCTATTTTAGGTGTAGAGGCCTTGGCACCAACCATCCCAACCTCTTTTCTTCTTTGCCTCATTTGCGGCCAATTTTGGAGAAGTCTTTATGACATGATCATTTCCTTTACAATATTTTCATATCTGTTGCTTCTTTTTTGTTTTCTTCTCATCTTTGTCCTCCTTCTTCGAATGTGTAGGGTTAGCAAATTTTTGTTACTAATACATGAGCTCCATTTTCCTTTGTCCTTTTGACTATCTAAGAAAGCTTGATCTACAATGATCGTAATGAGCATGTTCTTCTTCAAATGGTCTTCATGCAATAAAACAGACTAATTGTTCAAATGAGAAGGCATTCAAATTGCCTATTATCATCAACCAAACGTAGAAGAAAAACTCTTATATGCATCCAAAAGACCATTAAGAATAGTCTGCACAAGTCAATTATTTGGTAAGAGTTTATTAACACAAATCAACTATTTCTTCTAATCTTTAGGTAATCTCCTTCAATCATGTGTGCAATCTCCAACTGTGATAGAGGGGATGTGTTGTGATAGAATGGTATATTTAAAATTTTATATAAACCATCTGTCTCTATTAAAATAGAGGGGCTCTATTGCGATAGAGTGGTCTATCGAAAATTTGTTCTTTCATGTTTTGTCCTTGTGATAGAGTGTTGTGTCCTAATAGAGGACTAGTCTTTCATGATAGGTGAAGCCCGTTCAGATCGGTCTATCATGTTAGGTAGGAGTTATTGTGGTAGGGATGTTTTGCCCTAGTAGACTAAAGGTCTATCATGATAGATTGGTCTATCATGATAGATTCTATCATGATAGAAGTACCTCTCATCTAACAAGATTTTTTTCTCCTATCCCAACAAGTCCAAAAATGTGACCAATTTCTCATACATCTATGGTAGTACGATGGTGTTGGGGAACCCACTGTCATGGCATAGATGCAAACTCAAAATGCTAACTTTTTGGTCTATCATGATAGTCCAAGGGGATCAAAGTGAATCCTAAAGAAGCCTATTTATTTTATAGTTGCAGGTTATTGAAGATGATGATGGACCTAAATCTATAAGAAAATAGCATAAAACACAACACCTCCTCTCTCTATCTCTATCTCACTCCCTTGCAAGTATGCAAATGAGGAAATGCAAAAGCGGGTTATGTAGATATGCCCAAACTTGAGTTTTATTTTTGGTGGAGATGGAGGTGAGTGGCTATGGTGGATGGAGTTGAGGCACATGAAATGCAAAAAGTAACTTCTTCCAACAATGATTTTCTATGTTCTTACCATTACACACTTGTGCTCTCTTTAACAAAGGCACTAAATCTAGTGTAATGCTCGAAAAGGATGAGTACCACAAGAATTTTCACCTCATAATTATCAATCTATGGAGACATGAGAATACTATGAGGATCATGAGCGAGTGAAGTGAGTGAAGGTGAGGTTTAGAAACGAATAAGATGCACACATACGTATACACACACACACAAACAAGAGGCAAAGAGTAAGAGAAATGGAAATGGTTTACTTGTATTATAGCTTCTCAATCACACTACAAGCTTCTCTTCCCAAAATAGATAGTTTTTTGCAAACCTCTAAGCTCTCAAATGAGCTCTCTAGCTGTTTTATTATTTTTTTCTACTAGCTTTGGCTCGTTTCAAACATAATGTATGGCATAGTCAAAGGAAAGGTTCTAGAGCTAATTTGGGGGATCTAATAAGCTCCAAAAATTTTGAAACTTTGTATGTAGATTCTACCTAAGATCACTAGGCTCAAGGGATCCTTGGCTTGCACAAAATCGAACATAGGATTACAAAATAGGGTTTATTATGTACAAAAGTATTCATGAAAATCACTCTTTTGAGTTGTGAAAAAAGTAAGAATCATTACATTACTACTTGTCTCAACACACACCCTTCTAGAAATATTTTACATACTTTCGTGCCTTCTCTACCTACTCGCTCTAGCTTGGTCTTCACCTTGTATGCCAACATCAGACACAACCATCATTGTATCTTCATTGCTCTTGTCAATTTGAGAGTTCTAAGTGCTCTATATCTTTTATTTTTCTTACTTTTCCTCAACACTATGTATTGTTATATTCCATTTTTTATTATCCCTTACCTAAAGAATGGTTACAGCGTAAAGCTAGGAAAGCTAGTTGTTGTCTAACCCAATATAGAGATATGGTAACTCAAATTGTAGTTGGATGCACGCATGGGGACAACCAAGGAGGGGTACTTCGTATATTATTTAACAAAAACTAGTGAAACGATGCAAATGGAGAAAAAATGCACATGTGGAACTAATCATCTCAATTGATATCCCTTTTATTTTAAAAGAAACATGTAGTGAACAGCCCTTCAATTCTATCGCTGCCTTGAACCTGCAAAAATGCACGTATGGTATCTCCCGTTCTTTATACTCGATGATTGATAGTACATCAAGAGAGGGGGTCAATTTCACGTCATTCTTCTTCCACCACATTCACCGCGAATGCCTAGTAGTTACTAAACAACTAGCCAAGCATGAGATTCCTCATACCCGATTGTCACACCTTCTCACCCTTCTTCTTCCCGTGATCCAAGCAGCGCACCCACCCCCCGAAAACACTTTGCTCTTACATGACGAATCTACCTAGATGCTGGAGGATGATGATGATGAAGATCTTCTCCACTTCTTCCAGCGTAAACGTAGACATATCAGCCCATCTCAAAGCCAGGTGCAGGATTCAATCGTTGTTCAAGAGGTGAAGGCGGAGAGTAGTCGGGAGAGGATAGGATGTTGGACGATGCCTCACAAATTGCATTTGAGGGCAAGGAGGGAGAAACTTTGGCAGCAACAAGACGTGTGGTTGGAGGAGGAAGGGGAGGAAGAAGTGCCGGCACTAAGACAATTCCCATTTGATTTTGAGGCACAGATAGCACAACTTACGTAACAACCTCTTCTTCACATGTCGGTTGCTTTGCCGTATCTGCTTGATCATCTACTACTGGTGGGGAAGAGGGATGGCGCACACTGACAGTGGTGTCTCCCACTGGCTCCTTCAATGCCTCAGCATGACTATGTTAGGCAATGAGCTGCAGGCCATAAAGAATAAGTTTAGTATATTAGAGGAAGCCTCTCAGTCGCTTGCTATGAATGTAATAAACGTTGAAAAAGAACTCAAACAGGCTATAGATGAGTTGTTCCATAAAATTCATGCCTTGAAAGAAGAGATTGGTCTTAATATCAAATTAAAGAAGGAGATGGAAGCCATCAAAAAAGAGCAAGAAGATTTTTACAAAACCATGTAGTTTCAAGCCCAGGAACTCGAGCGCTGAGAAAAGAAATTAGGAGTTCAGGCTGACAGACTCTCTGACATTACTGCAGAAGTAGCCGAAATAAAACTGTGCAGAGATGTTGCTGTAGCTAATGAATTTTATTTACAACAATCATTGCAGACACATACGGATTCCCTAATAAGTGAGGTCATAGCGGCCAGTTCAGCTAGAACTAATGCACAGCTGATTGAGCCTGAAATTTTGAAGAACATGTTAGATTCCTTGAAATAGAAGATCACTCGTACATTTAAATTAGCTCGATCTATGTATGTACAGGGTATCATCGATGAACCCTAAATCTTATAATTTTCATTTTTTGGGTTCGAGTCCACCGTGCACGCCAGTGTGAGCCGCCGAAAAGGAACTCATAATTTCTATAATATAACCCTAAAAAGTCACACGCATACTGAAAGGGCATAGCGCAAATAGTTGTAACCCTTCATGATTTAATGAAAGAAGAGTCACGTGTGAAGCAGAGGATCCTGAAGAGCCTGAAGTGCATCATAGCATGTTGCCAAAACTCCGCGTAGTCTAAGTACTTGAACATTCTGTTGATTAAGTTCAAATAAGTAATTAAGCCTAATGAAGTATTAAGTTAATTAATGTTCCGATGATGCGATAAACTACATGGATATATATATGATGGTGAAGAACATTGCACGGTGCAATTAAATATCTTACGTTGAAGGATGTTGTAATACGCAAATAGATAGTGGTTTCGGGTTAATCGTGTTAAGTCTCTGAACAGTATACGTGGAATCTACAGATCTGGGAAAATATAAATAGGTCCTCTGTTCCCAAGAACCCAGTATTGATAATAGATTAAACAATAAGAAGTTTATCAATATTTATCCTTTTATCTCATTTATAGAAGTTTAGAACTCCATATTCTTGAGTTTCAACACAAACCCTGAATATTCAAGCTTCAAATAAGTTTCGAAGCTCCTTCATTCAAATGCAAATTTGTGACCTACATAATTTTATAGTATCTGAACATTTTGTGACCTTATTAACTATTTGATCCTTTCAACATATGAGATGTATTTTTGTTTCATTCGATGTCATTGTTTATCTCAAAACGCAGTACTTTACCTCAAAGTGTTTAATCCTTACATGAAAAATCGGATCAGATGCAAGATGTACACTAACATTATCACACGGTTTCAATACCTTCAACCGGCAAGTGTACTTCAATAACAAGCTTCCTAGACACATAAGCTTTGTTAAATGTGGTATACGTACGATGTGTTTCTTACCAACCGAGATCGTTATCGAACAAATATTAAACATCAAGCAGTAATTCACTGTAAACTGTGTAAACTTTCAGTATCATTACAAAAGGGCATTAATAGTCCAAGGTGGGTTCTTGGGAGTGGTAGGGGTCTGTTAAACAGAGGCCCTGTACTATTTTCCCAAATCAAAACGTGACTACTCGTCTTAGCTCAGTTACTGACAACAACTAAACAATACTTGGTTCCTAGACTCCTACGTACCAAAATTCTCCAGATCAACTTGCTATAGGAACAGAGCAGTTGTCTCTTCTTCAGAATCACATATATGTAATAGATCAAACAGAGCGAATCAGATAGATTCACCCGTCACAATACTTTCCGACGATCTTCAACTACAAATTACATTTACCGAAAGCAATAGTTCGTCTTCGTTACCGAATGCAATGGATTCAGTAAAAACCACAGACATTCTCAACAGTGCATCGAGTTATCAAATCAAATCATGTAGTAATATAGTTCATCAGACTGACTCAGGGTACTTCAACGATTAAAGATCACACAGTATTACGATACAAAAACAGTACTCAAACACACAATCTGTCACTTAACATTCGCTAGAGTGAACTTCAGTGTGAGCAGACGATGCAGACAGAACAGAATCAACACTAACAATACTCAGAACTTCACAATAGTATAAATAAACTCTGACAATTTCAGAAAGGGCATCTCTCTTTTCATTCTCCTTGCAGCGCTTTATATATCTTTTACAAGATGCGCGTACCAACTTTTAGCGCGAATTTTGACAATTTTCATAACATTAGGCAGTCATTACGTCTGTCCTACTCCGGCGGCTATTACGTCTGTCCCACTCCGGCGGCCGTCTAACAGCTCCCATGTGGCTTGAACTACCTTCACTAAATGAGATGCAAAATATGGTTTGCTTACTTGAACACCAAGAAATTGGTTTTGTTCGACGCATCACCATGTAACCACTAGAACATCTTCCAAAATTACACATTGCCAACATAAGGATAATCTAAAACTTTATTGATATTCCATTTCATATATTATTTTTTCTCCTATTTCCAAAAGGTGTGATACTCTTGGTTCGAACATGTATTGTGACAAAACACCAAAACTATAGTAAGCTGATCAACTACACTAGTTCACCTTCTTATGAAGTACGTTTGAAGTTCACTCCATCGGATTGGAAATAGGCATGCTTTCAAGTATACCATACTTTGACAATACGTCCTCCAAGTACATTGCCATTCACTAGATTCCATCCTTTTTAATCATCTTAATCACTAAGGAATTCTTAACTTTATTAAGATCGTAGACTTTTAACTCCTGATCAATCCTTGTCTTTATCGATTGGATGTAGTCTTGATCATTTTTCATTGTAATAGGATAATTGTTATATAAACATATGTATCCCTTTTTACTTAGCTTTCCTTTTTTAATAGTAAGGGATCTTCTTGCCTTTCATTGAAGCCACAAATCTATAGGTATTCCACCAACCTATTATTCAAAGCTTGTGGAGATTGTTTTAAACCATAAGATGCATCCTAAACTTGCATACCTAGTCAAGAACCTTATCATGAACAAATCCAAGAGGTTTCTTGATGAATAATACCTCTTCGAAGTCATGAGTAAAGAATGCATTCTTCACATCAAGCCGATAGTGCCCATCATTTTGATGCAGCCAAACTAATGATAATATGGAGGGTAATAATCTTTTCGAGTGGATTGAGTGTCCTCTCATACTATATTTCATCAAGTAGACTCACTTCCAAACCTAGCATAGGACTTCTATCAAGGGGTGTGAATGGAGGACAAGGGAAGATCAGAAGTGAACTTACTATGGCCTCACTGTGTCACTACACGTAGGGTGATTTTTAGCAAATATTACGATCTAAGATGTCATTGAGTGATGTGAAACTGTTTACCTAGGTGCTAATGGCCTAATCTAAACTATGACCATAGGGTTGTGTAGCTAGAAACCTAGATAGATAATATGTATATGATGTAGAGACTAAAGTTTCACTAGTAATGCGGTCTTTGATAAATTCCTTTTCTTCTACTTCTATATTAGCTAGGTTCTCTTCAGGTTGAGTGGTAGTGTTTACAGGTGGTGGTAATAAAAACACAGAAATGAGAGATGTAGAAATGGTATTTTTGTTCGTAGACTCATTACTCACAGACATATTCAAAAACTTGTTACTCTCAAACATCTAGAAAATATAGAAGAATATAAATTTCCAATTGATCAATGAATAATTCTAAAATAGTTTTCTTGATAATGCTAATGAATAGAAACTACTCCAATAACCTTATACAACTATAAGCACAAATGCTATGATAAATTGCCAAAAATCCTAATACAAAAGTAAGCTAAAATGTGAGTAAAGAGGAAGAAATGGCGCATCTCGAATCTCCCAATCTTCAATTGCTTCTAAATGCTCATTAAAGTTCATCAAATCTTGTCAATGCTCTCTGTAAAAAAAACATTAGAAAAAACAAAAGTACATTTTATGAAACATAAAACACACTTATTATTTTCAACTCTTATCATATATGTATATGCTCATTCATTCACTCATACCTATGTTCACATCATTCTATATGCATATGCTAACTTACTCTCACATATGCTAAGAGAGTTTCATATGCTAACACATTCTCATACTCATGCTAACACACATTCACACATGCATGCTAACATACTCTCACATATGCTAACAAACCTTCATATGCTAACACACTTTCACTTATGCTTGCATAATCATGCACATGTATACATTCATACTCATGCATTCATGCATTTATTCTTACTTGTCACTACAAGGAATACGGGCGTATAGCGACGGTTAAGGCGACAGAATTTCGTCGCTATAAAACTGCAACTTGCATCGTAATTAGCGTCGGGCGCGGACCGTCGATTACACGACCCAAAAAATGACGGTATTTGCGACTTGAATTGCGACGCTCCCGGAAAACTTCGCTAAAATGATGGTATTTAAAAACGTCGCTTAAGCGATGCTTTTTGCGTCGTATAAGCGACGTTAAAAGCCGTCGCATAAGCGATGGTTAAAATGTCTCTTATATGACGACGAATAGCATCGCTTACACGACGATCTGTTCACGGACAAAATTTAAAACGTTGGAGGCTCTGCGATCGGCATTTTCACGCATCCGATTGAAGAGCTCTCCAACGTTCGCAATTGCGCTGCGCTTACGAGCTGAAGCAAGTATATGCAGAATTGTTGTTTTGCCTAAGCTCTCTGTTATTGTCTCCCTCTGTCTTTGTTTCTCTCTTTCTACATCTTTCTCTCTTTGAATTCTCTCTCTCTCTAGATCTCTCTCTCTCTCTAGATCTCTCTCTAGATCTCTCTCTCTAGATCTCTCTCTCTCTCTTTCTCTCTCTTTTCTTTCTCTCTTTATTGCAGGTTATTCAAGAAGCTAACCAAGCAAAAACTATGGCTAACATTTGTAAGTACAATTTCTATTATTTGTAGATCATTTGAATTTTGTTATTTTCATTACATACCATACTCACACTTATTGATATGCACTCATACACTTATACATGATGAAGATGCACTTTCACACATATACATATATACACATGCACATACACACACATATATACACATAGATACATGTGCACATACACTTAGACATACACACATATACACATGCATATGCACAAACATTCCTACAACCACATAAAAAGACGTCCATCCATGCATTATTGTATATATATATATATATATATATATATATATATATATATATACACACACACATACACACAATAACATATATGCAAATACATGTATATGCACATCCACATACACATGCATGTTTCATACATATACACATGCATATACAGATACATATACATATACATATACATATACACACATATACATATACATGCATATACATATACACACATATACATATACATGCATATACATATACACACACATACACAAGAACATGCACATACTCATACACACATATACACTTATACATGCACATGCACATATATACATATACACACACATACACATGCATATACATACATATACACACACATACATATACTCTTAGGTACACACATATGAATGAATTATATAATTAAAGTATTAAAACACATATACACATGCACACACACATGCATATACCTACATATACACATATACATGCACATACACACACATACACATAGAGTTATACATATACATGCATATACATATACACACACATACACAAGAACATGCACATATTGATACATACATATACACTTATACATGCACATGCACATACATACATATACACACACATACACATGCACATACATACATATACACACACATACATATACACTTAGGTACACACATATGAATGAATTATATAATTAAAGTATTAAAACACATATACACACGCACACACACATGCACATACCTACATATACACATATACATGCACATGCACATACTCATACACACACATACACTTATACATGCACATGCACATACATACATATACACACACATACACATGCACATACATACATATACACACACATACATATACACTTAGGTACACACATATGAATGAATTATATAATTAAACTATTAAAACACATGCTTAATATAAACAATAATAACAATCAATAGAACAAAACTCTTCATTACTTAATGCCATACACACAATTCAAAACATAACTGAAATGAAGAATATATAGATAAAATATATATATATATATATATATATATATATATATATATATATATATATATATATATATATATATATATATATATATATATATATATATATATATATATATATATCAATGTAAATACATATAATCCAATGTCATAATCAACTAAAATCCTAATCATCATCATCATGATCATCAGCAATATCATGATCATCCTGATCTTCCTCATCCTCATCGTCATGATCACCCTGTGACGATCGAGATCGTCCCTCCTGTGTTTGTCTCTCCACCTCATCCATATTTGTCTCCCCATAATACTTCTGTATTACATATAACAAGCATAAATCAATAAAATAATTAAAACATGGCTAACAACAAAATAATTATATAAAATTTAAAAATACTCACAAAGGCATCAGGATGATCTTGTATATACTCGCCCAAACGCCGATATCCAAAATGTGTAGCATACTCGATCTCGTGTTTCGTAGGATATCGGCCATAATCCTTTCGCTGCAATGAAACAAATAAAAAACATTAGTTGCTTGCATTTTAACCAAAAAAAAAAATATACTCACAATAACACATATACTTACAAATGTAGCTACAAAACCATTATGGCGCATTTGGCCTAAGTGCGATGTGTGGCCCGACTCCACTCTCTTCTTTGCAGCAGCCTGTTTACTCAAGAAAAAAAATACATAAATTAAATGTAAAAAATTACTAAAATATATAAAAATTATAAATATAAACTATTAATTTGTGTACCTTCTGCTGAGGAAATGACTCTTGAAGACGTAGCTGTCTACGAAAAAACTGCCACGACTCAGGTGGTATGCTGGCTCGCCTCTTATTTTTTTCGACCATACAATATCTCCTGTTAATTTAATCTCAAATAGAAAAAAAAGTCAGAATACATACACATATATACACACACATACACATACACATACACACATACACATATACATGCAAACATATATGCATGCATATATGTATACATATACACATATACATACATATAACATAAACACGCATATACATATCCACATATATACGTACACACACATGCATGCATATACACTCATTCATACAAAATACATGCATTTATCCCACAATAATATGTAGTTGTGTATATGTGAATATGTGTGTATGTGTAAATGTGTATATGTGAATATGTGTGTATGTGTAAATATGTATATGTAAATTTTTTATTTATGTAGATAATCAAATTATTAATATCAAATACCATTATTTGTAGATTCTGATCAATCAGATAGAACTCCACCACCGTCTCCTCATCGTGCAACGACTTTATACTGTAAGTATATGAAATATTTAATTTTAATTATATTTGATGGATATATAACTTATATTTAGTTTTATGTTTCTTATGATGTGCAGATTTTGATCAATCAGAGGGTACTCCACCACCTCCTACCCATGCAACGACTTCACATGTGTCCTCCGATAGGAATTATGATGAATTTTACTATGAAGAGCATATTATATGTTGGTGTAACTCTTGTTATGGCACGTATCGAAGACCACGATTGGAATGTATTGAACATGAGGCAGAGTATGGTACTTTTGAGCGTGCACCATCACCTAGTCAACGTGATAATGCTTGGGTATGTATTTTCTATATATATTAATGTCATTATTTTATTTAAAAACCATGTATAAAATCAAATTATTATTGATATACAGGAATACTTGCTCAATGATGATGATGATGATGATGATTTTTCTCATAATGTTAATATACCTCGTACACATCATGGACTTGCTGTTCATCAATTACAAGCAGAGGTTTCTAGAAATCCTCTACCTCCTGGTTTAGAGAATGAAACGGCTGGAGATTATCCATTGCCACCTCGTGATCGTTCTTTAGTACAAACATATGATAGAAGAAGATATGGAGGATGGAATAGAGGACCACTTCCTTTAGATGGAGAGGTTTTTAACTTTTGGGGTAATCGCTATATGATTGCTCCATCCACTATTACTAATGTTGGTCGTGGTCTCTTTATTGTAGAGGATTTGTATGTGCCTCCGAACTCTGAAGTCACTCTTATGTCATTTTGTGGTCCTATATATGGATGGGGAGATTGGCATCGACTTTCACGTTATGTTCAAAGCATGAGTACTTATGGAATATGCTTGAACGCAGCATCCTTACTAGTAGAAGAATTTTACATGCAGAAAATGAAAGATTATATATTGATGGAAGACCTTACACACATGGAAATATAGCAGGTTTAATAAATAGTAGTCGAGGGTTACATAATAGTTCAAGGACTAATTGCACATTTGAGGAGCGTGAAAATAGTCATGAATCACCATACATGAGTAGAGATGTATCAAGATACATAGTTGTCAATGCTATTACTACATTACATGCTGGTGATGAACTATTAGTGAATTATGGATGGCGTAGACCTCCAAGAGCACCTTTTAGCTAGAGAGAATAAAAATTTTCTATCCATATTTAATAAGTTATATACTTAATTTTATATTTGAAGTTTAATTTTTATTCATTTATGGAATACTAATGAGTTTTATTTATATGTGTAGATTCCAACGTATGATGTTGATGATATTCATCCACAGCATTCACAATTACCAGTAAGACCTCATTTATCAGAAGCTTCCATGAGGAGGCTACGCAAAACTAATCCTGTGCAATATGCAAAGTTGAAAGATCTATATGCAAAAGACGATAAAGTACAAGATTTGTGTGACAATGATGAAGATGATGGCATGGCAGATTTTATTGAGGATTGGTATCAAAATGACAGTGAGAGCATGGATATTTCTAAAAATGAGAAATATCTTTTTTTTAGAGTTAGTTATTTTTTTAAGCACCTAATAATGGGACGTTTTTGTTGTTATATATTTTGATAGGTCATTTTGAAGGTTGACTGGTATCGAGCGGAGTATAAAGGTAGTAATTCTACAATAAGAAAGGAATTATCTGGGTTTTGGGCAATTGATTCTTCCAAGGTAATGCGATCTACTAAAGAACCATATATTCTTCCTAGGCATATTGAACAAGCATTTTTTTATAAAAACCCAGATGCTCATCCTTGGTGGCAAGTCATTCATGTGCAACCTAGAGGTAGGTCATTGTTTGAACAGTTTATTGTTAGAGAGATTGAAGAAAGTCCTCTTGATGATTCAGCATCAGATACTAATACATCAACATCTGGAATAGAAATTAGAATCATTATACGTGATAATGATACTAATCTTTTTGATGAAGAGGATAATTCTCTACATGTTGATTCTATTGATGAGGAAGAGGAATTACCAGAAATAGATATTAATCCACCAATAGATGATGTGATTCATGAGAACATAGATTTAACAATAGAAGAAATAAATGAAATCAATAAGGATAATGAAGATGAGACTATATTGATGTCTTACCAAAATGATGGCAATAATGAAAATATATGAGCAGATTAGATAGTAAATTCTACTCTAGTTATCGATCAATAACTTGAAGCTTCTGAATGGATATCAAATAATAGGTATTTTTTATTAACTTGAATAACAATGAATCCTACTAGAGAGATGAAATCATGTTCTTCTAAGTTAGAACATGAAGGTCGGGGGTATGCCTAATTATTTTATATATAGCTTTATCTTCGAGGAGTAAATTTTTATCATGTATGTATGCATATGTGTGTGTATTCATGTGTATTATATGTATACATATGTTAGTATGCATATATATGTATTTCATGTATATGTATGTGTTTGCATGTGTGTGATATATGTATACATGTGTTAAATATGCATATGTGTATATATGCATATGCATTTATGTAAAATATTCATGTATTCATGTACGTAATTTATGCAAGTGTTTATAATTGTGTACATGTATATATGTATATATGTATATGTGTCTATGTGTAAATATGTACATGTAAATATGTATGCATGTATATGTTTATGTGTGCATGTAAGCATGTACATGTATGTGTAAATATGTACATGTAAATATGTTAGTATGTATATATATATTTATGTGTGCATTTAGGCATGTATGTGTGATGCATAATATATCTACTCCATTTTATATTTATGTATCCTATCTACATGATGTGTATATATCTTTACATATATTATGATCCTCGTTGATTCGAGTAGCTATATATAGAGGCATAAGGTTGGGAGGAGAGACATCTCTCTAGTAGGACGTCGGAGGTGTACATATACTTCAAACATATGGCTAAAAGACTGAATTAGAGTTTTTAAATTAGGGATTTCAAAGCCCTAATATCGAGATTAGTGTTCTCTCTCTCTCTCTCTCATATATATACATACATACCATGCATTGTCGCGACGATGAGCCATAAGTGTCCGCATCTCTTTTAAACACCACTTAAGTGACCACCCTGTCCCAAACTCCGTCTCAAGTGAACTGAGCACGTACTTTTTATCCCTCTCATCATGCTCACTACAAAAATAAAAAACATAATGTAAATAAAACATAAGATATATAATTAAATTTATATGTAAAACTTTTACTTACTTCCACGGTAAGTGGATAAAGCGCAGGTAAGAGTCGCATAGTGCGCGCATTCTCCTCTTGAACTCCAATCCATTTCCTATGTATACAATGTTCCCCTCTGGCTCTATGTCACACTCTAGTCCTAACGTGCCTATGCATGTCCTCATAGGCAACGTCTGTGCTCTGCTATCATGTGCTGGAGGTGGTATAGGTGTCCTGAAAATAGATACATAAAAATAAATAAAAAATATGTGTTATAATATCATTAAAAAAGTTTATGAAAAGAAACATACCTATGAGCAGATAGCTCTCTTCCTGCATGTGGAGCCGCAGAAGAGCCCTCGTCTGATCGCGTAAGCATCTGGATCGTATAATCGAGCTCCTCATCAGGCATCTCTGCGTACTCCCGCATTATGGTCCCTAGAGAATCAAACGGAACTCTTCCTCTCATAAGGTTTTTTATGAGAGTGAATTTCGCCTTTCTCTCTCTACTGGGATCCATAATACCTAACATATAAAACAAAATGGTTAAAAATCAATATATATACGTGTACATATGTAAATGTGTATGCATTAAGTATGTGTATGTATGCATGTGTGTGTGTGTATATGTGTGAGTATGAGTGTGTATGTGTTTATGCATATGTATGTATCTATGTGTGTGTATGTGTCTATGTGTGTATGTGTATGCATGTATGTATGCATATGTATGTGTATGCATGTATGTATGCATATGTATGTGTATGCATATGTATGTGTGTGTATGCATCATTATGTGTGTCTATGTATGCATGTGTATGTGTGTATGCATCATTACGTGTGTATGTGTCTATGTGTGTATGTGTGTGTATATGTGTTTGTATGTGTATGCATGTGTATGTGTGTGTATGCATCATTATGTGTGTAAGTGTCTATGTGTGTTTGTGTGTGTGTATGTGTGTGTGTGTCTATGTGTATGTGTGTGTGTCTATGAGTGTGTATGTGTTTATGTGTATGTATGTATCTATGTGTGTGTATGTGTCTATGTGTGTATGTGTATGCATGTATGTATGCATATATGTGTGTATGCATGTTTATGTGTGTATATGCATCATTATGTGTGTATGTGTGTATGTGTGTATGTATATGTGTGTGTTGTCTATGTGTATGTGTGTGTGTCTATGAGTGTGTATGTGTTTATGTATATGTATGTATCTATGTGTGTGTATGTGTCTATGTGTGTATGTGTATGCATGTATGTATGCATATGTGTGTGTATGCATATGTATGTGTGTGTATGCATCATTATGTGTGTCTATGTATGCATGTGTATGTGTGTATGCATCATTACGTGTGTATGTGTCTATGTGTGTATGTGTGTGTGTATATGTGTTTGTATGTGTGTATGCATGTGTATGTGTGTGTATGCATGTGTATGTGTGTGTATGCATGTGTATGTGTGTGTATGCATCATTATGTGTGTAAGTGTCTACGTGTGTTTGTGTGTGTGTATGTGTGTGTGTGTCTATGTGTATGTGTGTGTGTTTATGAGTGTGTATGCATGTGTATGTGTGTGTATGCATCATTATGTGTGTATGTGTCTATGTGTGTACGTGTCTATGTGTGTATGTGTTTGTGTATATGTGTGTATGTGTGTGTGTGTCTATGTGTATGTGTCGCTACGCGTCTATGAGTGTGTATGTGTTTATGTGTGTGTATGTGTCTATGTGTGTGTATGTGTCTATGTGTGTATGTGTGTGTATGCATGTATGTATGCATAGGTTTGTGTATGTTTGTGTATGCATTATGTATGCATATGTGTGTGTATGCATTATGTATGTGTATGTATGCATATGCATTATGTATGCATATGTATGCATGTATGTGTATGTGTGTGTATGTCTCTCTATGTGTGTGTGTGTATGCATATAAGTGTGTGTATGTGTGTATGTCTGTGTATATGTGTGTCTATGTGTGTATGCATGCGTATGTGTGTGAATGCATCATTATGTGTGTATGTGTCTGTGTGTGTATATGTGTGTGTCTATGTGTGTGTCTGTGTGTGTGCGTCTATGTGTGTGCGTCTATGTGTGTATGTGTGTGCGCGTCTATGTGTATGTGTGTGTGTCTATGAGTGTGTATGTTTGGATATGTGTGTGTATGAATGTGTGTCTATGAGTGTGTATGTTTGGATGTGTAAGTGTATATGTGTGTCTATGTGTGTATGCATGTGTATGTGTGTATGCATCATTACATGTATGTGTCTATGTGTGTATGTGTGTGTGTATGTGTGTGTCTATGTGTATATGTGTGTGTCTATGAGTGTGTATGTGTTTATGTGTATGTATGTATCTATGTGTGTGTATGTGTATGCATGTATGTATGCATATGTATGTGTATGCATGTGTATGCGTGTGTATGCATCATTATGTGTGTATGTGTCTATGTGTGTATGTGTCTGTGTGTATGTGTTTGTGTATATGTGTGTGTATGTGTGTGTGTCTATGTGTAGGTGTCGCTATGCGTCTATGAGTGTGTATGTGTTTATGTGTGTGTATGTGTCTATGTGTGTGTATGTGTCTATGTGTCTATGTGTGTATGTGTCTATGTGTGTATGTGTCTATGTGTGTGTATGCATGTATGTATGCATAGGTTTGTGTATGTGTGTGTATGCATTATGCATGCATATGTGTGTGTATGCATTATGTATGTGTATGTATGCATATGTATGCATGTATGTGTATGTGTGTGTATGTCTCTCTATGTGTGTGTGTGTATGCATATATGTGTGTGTATGTGTGTGTATATGTGTGTCTATGTGTGTATGCATGTGTATGTGTGTGAATGCATCATTATGTGTGTATGTGTCTGTGTGTGTATGTGTGTGTCTGTGTGTGTCTGTGTGTGTGCATCTATGTGTGTGTGCGTCTATGTGTGTGTATGTGTGTGCACGTCTATGTGTATGTGTGTGTGTCTATGAGTGTGTATGTTTGGATATGTGTGTGTATGAATGTGTGTCTATGAGTGTGTATGTTTGGATGTGTAAGTGTATATGTGTTTCTATGTGTGTATGCATGTGTATGTGTGTATGCATCATTACGTGTATGTGTCTATGTGTGTATGTGTGTGTGTATGTGTGTGTGTCTATGTGTATGTGTGTGTGTCTATGAGTGTGTATGTGTTTATGTGTATGTATGTATCTATCTGTGTGTATGTGTATGCATGTATGTATGCATATGTATGTGTATGCATGTGTATGTGTGTGTATGCATCATTATGTGTGTATGTGTCTATGTGTGTATGTGTCTGTGTGTATGTGTTTGTGTATATGTGTGTGTATGTGTATGTGTCTATGTGTATGTGTCGCTACGCGTCTATGAGTGTGTATGTGTTTATGTGTGTGTATGTGTCTATGTGTGTGTATGTGTCTATGTGTGTATGTGTCTATGTGTGTATGTGTCTATGTGTGTGTATGCATGTATGTATGCATAGGTTTGTGTATGTGTGTGTATGCATTATGTATGCATATGTGTGTGTATGCATTATGTATGTGTATGTATGCATATGCATTATGTATGCATATGTATGCATGTATGTGTATGTGTGTGTATGTCTCTCTATGTGTGTGTGTATGCATATATGTGTGTGTATGTGTGTATATGTGTGTCTATGTGTGTATGCATGTGTATGTGTGTGAATGCATCATTATGTGTGTATGTGCCTATGTGTGTATATGTGTGTCTCTATGTGTGTATGTGTGTGCACGTCTATGTGTGTATGCATGTGTGTGTGAATGCATCATTATGTGTGTATGTGTCTGTGTGTGTATGTGTGTGTATATGTGTGTATATGTGTGTGCGCGTCTATGTGTGTATGTATGCATATGTGTGTATGTGTGTATGCATATGTGTGTATGTGTCTATGTGTGTATGTGTGTGCACGTCTATGTGTGTATGTATGCATATGTGTGTATGTGTGTGTATGCATGATGTATGCATATGTGTGTGTATGTGTGTATGCATGATGTATGCATATATGTGTGTATGCATATGTGTGTGTATGCATATGTGTGTATGTATGCATATGTGTGTATGTGTGTGTATGCATGATGTATGCATATGTGTGTGTATGCATTATGTATGTGTATGTATGCATGTGCATTATGTATGCATGTGCATTATGTATGCATATGCATTATGTATGTCTATGTATGCATGTGAATTATGCATGTATATGTGTGTGCATGTGTATGCATTATGTGTGCATGTGTGTATGGCATTATGTGTGCATGTGTGTATGTGTATGCATTATGCATTGTTGTGTATGTGTGTGTGTGTCTATGTGTATGTGTGTGTGTCTATGTGTGTATATGTGTGTGTACATATCTATGTGTGTGTAAGTGTGTGTGTGTGCGCATACCTGCCAATGCTCTCATTCTCTCTCTCTCTCTCCCTCTCGCGCTCTCTCTCTCTCTCTCTCTCTCTCTCTCTCTCTCTCTCTCTCTCTCTGTCGGTCTCTCTCTTCTTGCTCGCGTCATTTGTGCCGGGAGAAATCATTTTTTTTTTTACATTCTAGAGCGTCGCATATGCGACGCTCTGCAGTTTGCCAACGTCGTTAACTTCGTCGCTACGCAGCGACTGCTTTAGTAACCTTTTTAAAGAGCGTCGCATAAGCGACCGTAGCGTCGCTTAGGCGACGGTGCTCGAGAAAAAAAATAAAATCGAAAATTCTACCATCGTTTATGCGACGAATGCGTCGCATAAGCGACGAATCCCGTTTTTTTTTCCGATTCGGGGGCATCGCTACGCCCCCCTTTTTCTTGTAGTGTGTGCATATGCTCTTTTACACTTCCATGCATTTATGCACATGTAAGCACATGCTCAAATACGCATGCATTCATGCACACATGCAAACTAACACATTCTTACATGCATATGCACATCACATTATGGATTCATGCATTCTCATACAAATGCATTAACGCGTACCACACGTACATCATCCTCATGCACACTCATGCATCTAATTCTTATGCACATGCACTCATACATACTCATACACTTATGCTTGCATAGTTTTCTCATACTCATGCATTAATGCACACATCATTATGCATACATGTTGGGAAAGATGGATGGATCCTCTAGAAGATTGAGTTGATGCTGCTACTCCTGCTTTGCACCAGCCCTCAGTGACTCCAGATATGATTAATAGACACCCTTAGCTTCCAAATGACACCAAGAAGTACTATATGTACTTTGGAAATGATTTTGGTAATGACTTGATCAAAACAGATGGTGTCTTTCACTCAGTATGACCAGTACACTTACAATTGGCAAAATTCCTTCTAGAGGTATTCTATTAGCTTAGTAAGCTACCATTTTCAAGTGGAATTATTCAAAATGATAAACTATACAATGAGAAATCACTTTAGCAATTTTATGAGCACTCCCGACTTTTTAGGAAGTATGCAGACAAATACCAATGAGCACTTCGACACTGATTTCTTAAGATTGGCTGAATCAATTTACTTCAACCTTTGTACGCTTGTAGTATGCTTTGAGCTGAATCCAACAAGCTTTGAATCACGTGATTTGGAGTAGTAGGCACTGAGATATGCCTCTTTGAAGTTGATAGAGTTGAAGTAGTACACTCAGAGAAGACACAGTAGATAGATGTAAATGTTTGTATTAATTCACATTGATGTACATTCCCATTGACATGATCAACATTGCCAAATGGTACTCAGAGGTGTAGGCTATGGTGTATGCCTCTCACACTCAATGATCAATAGACTAAGCCTCGGGATTTGAGCTAGAGTGAGTTGTGCTACCCGCGGCTTTTTGACTTACATGTTTTATAGGAATGAGTTGAAAAATTAAGTTTGAATTCAAATTCAAACTCCTAGAATCTTTCAACTAAAAGGTAATGAGATATCCTCTCAATCAATCAACAACTTTTCCACGACTCTAATCAATTAGGTGTGTACATAAGAATGCCAAGTCTTTTAGACTTTTACAAGGAGTAAAATGGTTAGAACTTATAAGCATAAGTTCCTATGGTCCTTCCTTCAAGTAATGTCTTCATGAATTAATCCAAGCCAAATTATGAAGGCTTGAATTGCACCAACAGCTCCCCCTCAAGCCAAACACTTTGGCTTAAGTCTTCATCATCAGTCTTCAATCACATCCTGCAATCCAATCATGGATTTGAATCTACATAATTTGATTCCATCCAAAGCTTTTGTGAGTAGATATGCACATTGCATATTAGTAGACACATAAGTCAAATGAATGTCTTTGCTTAGCAGCTTTTCTCTCACATAGTGGTAATGAACCTCTATGTGCTTTGTCCTAGCATGATATATTGGATTAGCTGCAAGGTGGAGAGAGCTTGTGTTGTCTCCAAAGATAATTGGTGGCCTAGTGTATAGGCCTAACTCTGTATACAAAAGCTTTAACCAAATAGCTTCTTGAGTGGCATTGGCTAGCCCTCTATACTCTGCTTCAGTGGATGACAATGCCACTGTTGGTTGTTTCTTGGTTGACCAAGAAATAGGTTTATCACCTGCAAAAGACAAGTATCCTGATGTGCTTCTCCTATCATCCTTGCATCCTGCCCAATGTGCATCTGAATATACTTTAATGTCAATATCTGATGTATAAGGAAAGTACAAACCATGGTTCTGAGTTCCCTTTAAATACTTCAAGATCTTCTTTGCTGCCTCAAGGTGAGGTACCCTTGGTTTGTGCATGAATTGACTTAGCACACTAACTCC
This sequence comes from Ceratopteris richardii, assembly GCA_020310875.1. Lineage (NCBI taxonomy): Eukaryota > Viridiplantae > Streptophyta > Polypodiopsida > Polypodiales > Pteridaceae > Ceratopteris > Ceratopteris richardii. The sequence goes on along the minus strand of CM035442.1, from coordinate 3,677,972 downwards.
ATATGCTATGTCAATTCTGGTCAAGGTAGCATAATTCAAACTACCTACCATACTTTGATATCCTGTGATGTCTTGGACTTCTTCCCCTTCATGAGCACTTAGCTTCTGGTTGACCTCCATTGGAGTACTTGAAACTTTAGCATCCTGCAGATTAAACTTCTTCAACATGTGTTGTACATACTTCTTCTGAGTGATATATATACATGAATTAGTATACATCAATTCAAGTCCTAGAAAGTACTTCAACAGTCCAAGATCATTGATCTTGAATTCCTTCATCATCTGGTCTTTGATTCTTCTGATTCCTTGGACATCACTCCCTGTAATGATGATGTCATCAACATAAACACACTGATAGATTACCTCTGAATTGCTCCTTTTGATAAACAATGAAGTATCTGCCTTGCTCATAGTAAATCCTTGATCTTGGAGGTATGTTGTCAACCTGTATTTCCATGCCCTAGGTGCCTGCTTCAATCCATACAGAGCCTTCTTCAATCTACAAACATAATTTATCTTCTTGGGATCTTCATAGCCAGGTGGTTGTGCATGTAGACTTCTTCAGATATCCATCCATTCAAGAAAGCATTCTTGACATCTAATTGGTACATGTTCCAATTCTTGGATGTAGCTACACTCACCAATACTCTGATTGTAGGCGTTTTAGCCACAGGAGAAAATGTCTCCTCATAATCAATGCCTTGGGTTTGTGCAAAGCCCTTGGCTACCAACCTAGCTTTGTACCTGTTAATTGTACCATCAGAGTTCCTCTTTAATTTGTAGATCCATCTGGATCCTATCACCTTCATAGAGTCCTTCTTGGGTACCAAGTCCCATGTGTCACTTTCCTTGAGAGCTTCTATTTCTTCATCCATAGCTCCTTTCCATTCTGGTTTGGTGATTGCCTCTTCATATGAACCTGGTTCTTCATTCAACAAATCCTTTGCAAGATATACAGAATGCTTAGTTACAAGAGAAGTATCATACCCATATCTGATAGGCTTCTTACTTTCTCTCTCAGATCTCCTTATTGCTTGAGTTGAGGATTCTGGTATATCCTCAAGCTTCTTCATCTTCATCTTGCCTCTCGATTTCCATGCTTTGAACTCTTCAAGATTGATTGTGTCATCATCTTCTGAACTTGAGTCTTCCTTCTGGATTGGTTCCTCTTTTGAGAGTTTTGGAAATTCCTCTTCCAAATCATAGGGTAGACTAACCTTCCTGCATTCATTCTCATACCATGAGTCATTCTTATCAAAGATGACATCTCTGCTTACCTTGAACCCTTTATTGGTTGGGTTGTAAAATCTGTAACCTTTTTTATTTAAGTCATAACAAATGAAAATACATTTTTCTGCTTTAGGGTCTAGCTTTCCCCTTACTTGTGAGGGAATATGCACATATGCCACACAACCAAAGATTTTGCAATGATCTAATGAAGGTCTCTTACCATGCCAAGCTTCATAAGGTGTCATTCCATCAAGTGACTTTGATGGCAACCTGTTTATGAGATAGGTGGCAGTAGATACACTCTCTGCCCAAAGATAATTTGGCAACTTCTTTTCATTAAGCATAGACCTAGCTGTTTCCACAATGAGCCTATTCCTTCTTTCAGCTACCCCATTTTGTTCAGGTGAGTACCTTGTGGTTATCTCCCTTTTGATACCTCTTTCCTGCAAGAAATCTTCAAACTCATTGGAGAAGTATTCACCTCCTCCATCTGACCTTAGCTTCTTCAAGTTCCTACCTGTTTCATTTTCCACTAATGCAAGATACCTTTTGAAACAATTAAACACTTCATCTTTGTGCTTCATAAAATATAACACAGTCCATCTGCTATAATCATCAATGAAGGACACATAATACCTTGATCCTGAAATGGAAGGGTCCTTGCTAGGTCCCCAAACATCTGTGTGTACCAAGTCTAGGTAATCTTCATGCATAAAACTTTTCCTTGAGTAGGGCAATCTGTGAGACTTACCAAACTGACAAGCACCACATTTGTAAATCATGTGTTGCTTGGATACATTAGGTATCCCAAGCACACATTGATCCCTGCATATCTGTTTTAAGGTCCTTTCACCTATGTGACCTAACCTCTTGTGCCATATTTCTAATTCTGAAAGTGTTTGATCCTTGTAATTGTATAAAGCAATGTTTTTTGGTGTCTTCTAGCTCAAAAGTAAATAATCTACCTGATTTTTCTCCCTTGGCTATCCTCTTGAATCCATGTTTTGGGTCCTCCACATATGCTCCATGTTGGGTAAACCTGACCTGCAAACCTTTCTCCACAATCTGACCAACACTCATTAAGTTCTTGGTAATGGTTGGTACATAAAGTACCCTACTGAATAGGTTCTGATTACCATCACAAGTTTTTACATTTCCAATCTTTACTACAGAATGCTTAGTATCATCACCTGTCTGTACCTGATGTTTGCCCTTGGGTTCTTCAAGATCAGAGAGTAATGCCACATTGCCAGCTACATGATTAGAACACCCTGAATCAATATAAAACAAATGATCATCATTGATACCTGACTTGGAAGTCATATTCATGATCAATAGGGAGTCATCTTGCTCCTTTGTGTAGTTGTTGTAGTCTTTCCTATTTCTGAATCCTCCTTGGTAGTTACCATTATGGTTGTTGTTGTAATTGTTGTTGTAGTTATTGTTGTAGCCATTGTAGCCTTGGTGTTGGTTGAACCTTCCTCTGCCTTGAGAGTATCCACCTCTTTGATAGCCTCTTCCTCTCTGATTTTTATAGTTTCTGTAGCACTCATCTGTGGTGTGGTTAGATAGACCACAAATATTACATGGTGATGAATTGTAGGGTCTCCCCCTACCTTGCTTACCTCCTCTGCCCCTGCCTCTTGAAGATCTACCTCTCCCTGCATAGTTGGCTTGGGAGGTAGATCCTTCATCATCTTGCTTTTTACCTTTACCTTTGTCTTTAACTTTTTTATCAGTATATAGGGCAGAAGGAGTGTTACCTTTAGATGTATCTCCAACCTTTGTGAACTTTGCTTCATGTGTGAATAGTTGGCCCCTCAGAGTTGTGAGATCTGGGGTATGCATGTCCATATAGAGATCCATTGCAGTGGTGAAGCTTTCGCACTTGTCATCTGCCTTCAGTCCATTGGTTACTTGCCTTACTATTTGTTCCTCTTCAATCTCCTCTCCTATGCTTGCTAATTGGTCTGCCACATCCTTGATCTTGGTCACAAATTCTGAGACTGATTGCTTTGGTTGCTTCCTAAGGGTTGTGAATTCAATCCACAATTGATTCTTCCTGGCCCTTGTATTAGATGAAAAGTATGATGACAAGGTTTCCCAAGTTTCTTGGGAAGTCTTGCAATTCCTAATGTGAGGTAAAAGGAAATCAGATATAGAGTTAAGAAGATAAGACCTTGCCAATGCATCTTTTGCACACCATGTATTGAGCCTTTCTTGTTCTTCCTTGGTGGGTAGACCTCTTGATTTGAATGAGGGTAATTCCTCATCTCCTGAGATGAATCCAAATAGACTTCTCCCTTGTAGATAGGTCTTCATCCTCAGAGACCAAGCCTGATAATTGTTCCTATCCAATTTGTCAATGAATGAGGGAAAACCATCTCCCATCTTACCTTATTTGCTCTGATACCACTGTTGGGAAAGATGGATGGATCCTCCAGAAGATTGAGTTGATGCTACTAATCCTGCTTTGCACCAGCCCTCAGTGACTCCAGATATGATTAGTAGACACCCTTAGCTTCCAAATGACACGAAGAAGTACTATATGTACTTTGGAAATGATTTGGGTAATGACTTGATCAAAACAGATAAGTTTGTGAATCACAAAACTTCAAAAACTTCTATTTTGGTATTGATACCTGCTCAATCTTTCACTCAGTATGACCAGTATACTTACAATTGGCAAAATTCCTTCTAGAGGTATTCTATTAGCTTAGTAAGCTACCATTTGCAAGTGGAATCATTCAAAAGGATAAACTATACAATGAGAAATCACTTTAGCAATTTTATGAGCACCCCCGACTTTTTAGGAAGTATGCAGACAAATACCAGTGAGCACTTTGACGCCGATTTCTTGAGATTGGCTGAATCAATTTACTTCAAACTTTGTAGGCTTCTAATATGCTTTGAGCTGAATCCAACAAGCTTTGCATCACGTGATTTGGAGTAGTAGGCACTGAGATATGCCTCTTTGAAGTTGACAGAGTTGAAGTAGTACACTCAGAGAAGACACAGTAGATAGATGTAAATGTTTGTATTAATTCACATTGATGTACATTCCCATTGACATGATCAACATTGCCAAATGGTACTCAGAGGTGTAGGCTATGGTGTATGCCTCTCACACTCAATGATCAATAGACTAAGCCTCAGGATTTGAGCTAGAGTGAGCTGTGCTACCCGCGACTTTTTGACTTACATGTTTTATAGGAATGAGTTGAAAAATTAAGTTTCAATTCAAATTCAAACTCCTAGAATCTTTCACCTAAAAGGTAATGAGATATTCTCTCAATCAATCAACAACTTTTCCACGACTCTAATGGTGTCTACATAAGAATGCCAAGTCTTTTAGACTTTTACAAGGAGTAAAATGGTAAGAACTTATAAGCATAAGTTCCTATGGTCCTTCCTTCAAGTAATGTCTTCATGAATTAATCGAAGCCAAATTGTGAAGGCTTGAATTGCACCAACAATACATACTAAAATCTCACATGCATACAGATGCACCCATGCACATCCATGCTGTCTCATGCATATGCATGCTCATGTACATCATACTTCACATATATGTACTTATAAATCTATGTCTCTCTCTCATGTACATCATACTTCACATATATGCACTTAGGCATCTCTCTCTCTCTCTCTCTCTCTCTCTCTCTCTCTCTCTCTCTCTCTCCCTCTCCCTCTCCCTCTCCCTCTCCCTCTCCCTCTCCCTCTCCCTCTCCCTCTCCCTCTCCCTCTCCCTCTCCCTCTCCCTCTCCCTCTCCCTCTCCCTCTCCCTCTCCCTCTCCCTCTCCCTCTCCCTCTCCCTCTCCCTCTCCCTCTCCCTCTCCCTCTCCCTCTCCCTCTCCCTCTCCCTCTCCCTCTCCCTCTCCCTCTCCCTCTCCCTCTCCCTCTCTCTCTCTCTCTCTCTCTCTCTCTCTCTCTCTCTCTCTCTCTCTCTCTCTCTCTCTCTCTCTCTCTCTCTCTCTCTCTCTCTCTCTCTCTCTCTCTCTCTCTCTCTCTCTCTCTCTCTCTCTCTCTCTCTCTCTCCCTCCCTCCCTCTCTCCCGCCCTCCCTCCCTCCCTCCCTCCCTCTCTCTCTCTCTCTCTCTCTCTCTCTCTCTCTTTCTCTCTCTCTCTCTCTCTTTCTCTTTCCAATTGTGTGCATCATCAAAATCTGCTCTACCTACGAATACCTTCAAGCTACTCTCTCTCTTTCGCTCTCTGTGTGTGTATTTCGATCTCTCTCTCTCTCTATCTCTCTCTCTCTATATATCTCTCTCTCTCTCTCTCTCCACAGCAATCACACATCCTAAAGACATCACAAGAAGGGATGAAAAGAAGAAGAAGGAGAATGAGTACCTACAAAAAAAACATTAGGAAAAACATTCATAATGCACATATATATATAGTCACTCACTTATACTTCACTTTTTCCACAAAACTTACACACACCATTCTTTAGCACATACGCCACTCTCTTAACCTACTTTAATCACTTTAATTACACAAAAAACTGCACACTTAGTTTGTACTTTAATCACTTTAATTACACAACTCACTCACACCATTCTCTAGCATAAACACATACACCACTCTTTTATAGTACTTTAATCACAGATCTCACACACTCCACTCTTCAATCCACATTCCACACACACCTCACATTTACTTTTTACTTATAATCACTTTAATTACAAAGCTCACTCACTCTAGACTTTAACACAGGTTAATTCCATAACTCACTCACACCACACATATTAATTTGCATATTTTAATTTTGATTTTATTTTTCTTTTTATTTTATTTCATTTCTCTTATATTTTTTTAATTCTTTAATACTTTTAATTTAGGTTCTTACTAAGGTATAATATACTTACATAGTAGTTACATACACATACACTATTATGATAGTAATTAAAGAAAAATATAAGATATATTAACTAAGTGTATAAGATATAAAATATATTAATTAATTGTAGTCATATATTTGTTAAATCAAATGTTAAATCAAATCATGGGAAGTAGCATCAAATTCTTAGGAAAACAACTGATAAAATGATTTTAATTAATATGATAAAAGATGCTTCTAAATTAAAGTTAAGATTGTGATAACAAAGAATATCATTAAAATAATACAAATTTGAATTGAAAACCATTTCGTTCAATGCATGGAGTTTCAAGACAAGGTTAGAAAATCCTCTAACAATCACCCAGATACTCGTGGTACTTAGCATTCTATTAACCCTATTCAAAGTAATAGTTATTTTATATAAGTATTCCATACCTTATCTCATAGCCATTTCCTACAAGATACTTCCAAATAATTTTTCTATAGCAGACCTCCACCTCCTATAGCTTGTAAATACATTTCAAGAGTGTTTTTGAGACCACAATTGAATCATGATAATTTTTCCTTATTCTTTTTCTTTGTTTTTCTATTTTCTTTTTCTTTATTTTTCTTATCATGTCACAACAACCATTAACGTAAAACTTTATGTATTTATCTTTTCTCTTTTCTTTTTCTTTGCAACTTTTTTGTCAAAGGGGAAAGGCTTAAACCCTATTCAAAGATGAGGTTCTAGAAGCATGCTATATTCAGAACTAGGATCTCATTAACTAAATGTTTCAGAAATGTAGGAAGCCTATTTGTATAAAATAAATCTATTTCTACTAAGAGTTGCAAGTCAAGTTTTCCCTTCTCCTATCCTCATAACAAATCATAAGCTCCCTAAATCTTACCTTTGACTCACATACATCTCCCTACTTTGATTTCTGATTTCTTAATTACATAATTTTAATAAGTTTCAATTTATACCAAAAACATATAAATTCCTAACTATGAAATGCATGAAAAAGAAATTTCATATTAAAAGTAAAGAAGAGTTAGAATTATTTCACCTGAGTATCATCATGCTTCATCTTCATCTTCATCCTCAACCTCTAAGAAGTTTTCTTCTAACTCGTAGTCAATACTCGACATTCTTTTAAATAGCTTAATCCTCTTTCTAGCAATCACATTTCTTAAAGGAGTTCCGTCAAGTTCTCGTAAAGTATATGGACCTGTATCAAACTCACAAACAACAATATATTGACCAAACCATCATTTAGTTAATTTTCAACATGCATCATATTGAGTCTGAAAAGTACTATCATAAACGAGTACCCAATCCCTACTCTCTATTGATCGCGGGATAACTCAATGTTTCTTGTCAGAGTAAATTTTATTCTTCAATCTTGATGTTTTGAAATTTTTAGTAGCCTCTTTAAAATTCTCATTACCTTGTTTTAATTGTTTTATCCTTAATGCCAATAAATCTTCTTGTGTTAAATTATGTTTCCATTTTAAACGTATCCAATTTATTATCTGCGCGTGTATAGGAAATATCGGCTTTTGACAATACATGAGTTTGGTGAGGATAAAACTAGTTATTCTCGTGTACGTCATCCTGTCGGCCCATAAAGCAAATGGTAAGTGTTTTGGCCATTGCCCAATATCTCCATGGTATGCTTTTGAGATTGCTTTTACTATGGAAGAATATCCTCACTCAATCTTTCCATTTGCTTCCGGGTTGTAGGCTGTTGTAAGAGACAATCAAATCCCATATGGATCAAATAACTCTCTCGCCAATCTAGTAGCTATCTCACCTCGATCTACTACTACTTTCTCAACATATTCAACTCTAGATAGTACTTCTTCTAAAAGAAATAATCATACATTATATGTAGTATTAGAACGAAGTGCTCCACCTTCAACATGATTAGTTAAGTCTTCATGGGAAAGTACTATATACCTCATACCACTATTGCTTTTAGGCATAGTCACAAGGTCAACTACCCACTTGTAATGAATACAAGGTGGATAGGTTGGATGTAAAGGGTCTCTATGTGTGACTGAGGAATCTAACTGACATGTAGTACATATGCTCACAAAATCTTTTATAGTTACATTGATCCTCAGTCACCAATAACTTTCTCGAATCTTTTAATACATCGCTACAAAACTATTATGATCAACACATAGGTTTTCATGCATATCCCTCATTAATTACACGTCTATTTCGTTAGCCTAACACTCTTTGCGGGTTTCTTACCTTCCCTTTAGCATGTAGCCAAAGATATCCATCTCTCAAGAAGAAGTTAAAAGACTTCTTCCTGGTGTTCCCGAATTGACTTAATGACCAACTTGGAATAGGCTGAAACATACTCAGATAATAACCTATATCTTTCCATTCTCCCTCATAGTCCATCTCTAAATCGCTCGTACATAAAATTAGATGACTCATTATTAATTAAGTTTATTTTTTATCCATTGCTTCTCTATCATCATAAGATTTTGCTCATGAGAGCATATCAGCAACAGTATTATGCTTTCTAGTAATATGTACAAAACTTGGATTAATAAACTTAATAAAAGCAATCCATCTTAACATTGCAATATCAGGAGATGAACGGTTAGCAATTAATCCTATTAATGGAAGACAATGAGTTTCGAGAATTACATTAGCACCACTAAAATATTCTCTATCTGTTTTTAATGCAGTAACTAATCCCCGTAGCTCTCTTTTAATCTTAGGATAGTTTCTCTGTGTATCATGCAAAATTTTCACTCCAAAGCAAACTACATATCTTTGCTCTTTCCCATCATCTTGTCCAATGACCTAGCCTATACCAATAGGACTACCAATGATTAGGATTACATGCTTATTTCTTGAATAATCAATTCATTTCAAGATTGGGGCATTGATAAGTATTTGCTTCAGTCTTCTCATAGTTTTACTATGTTCTTCAGTCCAATAGAATTTCTTTCTCTTTCGTAGCAAATCTTATAATGGGTTTGCAATATGAGCAAAGTGAGGAATCAAAATGACATAAAAGAAACACGCACCTAAGAATCTCCTTACTTAACTAACATTGCGACACACCTCGGAAATTCAACTAATGGCATTAATGTTTTTGGGTAGGGCCTACGACCATAATGTCCACATAAATGTCCAACATCAAAACTTCGTTAACACCAAAACTGGATTTATCTAAAGAGAAAGTCAGTCCAACCTCCTCAAACCTTTGAAAGATTCTTTGATACGTACTAGACCCAAAGGAGTTTTCATCATGGTTACATGTATACTTTCAATAGCTAATTGAAACTGATCATATCTTGAGCACAGGTCTCTCGTTGAATGGATGGAATGTCTAGCAAATGCCTCGACAAACTCATCTACAATTGGATCCCTTCCTACATTTCTAATAGTGACTTTGATAACAGATTGCAGATCCTCTATAAAGGGTAACTTCCCATTCTTATTAGGTACCTTGAACCACCTATTTGAGTAAGGTGTTGATGATGGTTTTGAAATTTTCATTGCAATCTTCTCCTTTAAAAATCTCATTAGCTCAGGTAGATTAGCATTTGGGACTGGTATCGGTCAAAGATTCCATGGAATGTGTAGTACGGTAAATATAATCATTGGAGCTACAAGCTTTGGATTAGTGCATCCTATTTCGTGTGGAAATAAAGAAAATGCCTTTCCATCATGCATGATCATCTTTCTAAATTGATCTTTTTCTATCTCTGAAAGAATTTAACTTAATATATTTCATAGTCTCTTCCATAAATGTATGTCCTATCCTAGATCGGCCTCTAAGAATAGGATCCTTAGAGACTCGTCTAAATATATCATAACTATCTTTACGCAATGGTTGAGCTACATGTTTAATTTTCTTTCAACTGTTTTATATTTAGCTTCAATTTTAACTTCAAGTTCTAGAAAGAAATTAGTAATCAACTCATATTCCTTAATAGAGCCAAGTATGATCAATTTTGATTTTAGTTTCTCTTGGGAAGCAGTCTCAAGTTCTTGTAACAAAGTAGTTCTTTTTGAAAGCTCAATCATACATTCAATATTTTCTCCAGGTGAAATTAATCCTAGGTTTCTAAAATATTTTCCATTTCTTTTTCTAAACATTTTTGTAAGTTTTTGTTTTTTAACAAGATGCAAACTAGTAGTAGGAGTGCAAATGAAAAAAATTTCAAGTTTATATACATCATTAGGCGAAACATCAAACCATTTTCCACTATTGTCTTGCTCAATAGTAGAATCTAAGAGAAATTTTGATCGTAATAGGCCCCAAATTCTCTAATGGATACTAAATCTTCACACACATGATTATATGAGTCAATGGGCTTTCTTCACAGATTTTTTCTATTTCTTGAATGATTAGGATAGAGTGTAATTACTTGCAAGGAGTCCATCCCAGATTTAGACCAAATTCTTGCATATGCTGACCCATCATTCATAGCTTTCATTTCAATCCTCAGATCTTCTATAAATGGTTGCCTGAGAATTACTTCATAAGTGTTGAGATATCAAGCTCAACATGTGATGATCAAGGATGACACGTACTAGTTTTTCATTTCTCTGACATGTATAGTGGTCACGCCGGTATATGTCAGGGATACTTCATTCAGCTTTATTAGATTTATCTACCGAGAGTGATGGCACATTTGTTTCTTGCCATCTCACTCATTCGTGGACATTAGGTTTTTCCTTATGTACTGGTCTTTATATATTGCACTGGTTGTATTCTTGTTTTTAGGTCATTCTTGTACATTCGTTTTATGTAATAGAAGAAGAAGAAGAAGATCATTCTTTCTTGCCTCAATATGTGTGTGCGCTTCTCCTTGAGAGTGAGAGTGTGTGTGTGAGCTCTCTTCCTTATCTCCTTCCTCGTGACATGGTATCAGAGCCAGCGTGGTTGTAGAGAGCTAGTGGAGAAGGCGACGGTGAAGACTACGCGGCAAGGCGTGGAGAAAACGTGATTTCACAAACGGCCTCCGTTTGCTACGAAAATCACCATGAAGGTAGAAGACCTCAAAATATTTTTAGGAGTTATCCCTTTAGTACCCTTTAGGGTCACTTGTTTTTGTCAGATCGAAGTTTCGGAGCCATCTCGACCTCCGTTTTGAGCCTGCAAGGTAGGGCCCACAGAAAAACCAGGTCAGTTTCAGAAATTGTAACTTGCGTTGTGTTCGCCAACACGCATATATTCCAGATTCAGAATTTCAAGCGATTCCGTGTACTATTGATACACGAAAACTATATTTTTCTGAGATCGAACTGTCACGTCATAGTGCAACAGTGTTCAAGCAGAAGTGCTGCTTGTAGTGTGTTGCGATGTTCTGAATTGCTGCAGAAATGGCAAACGCAGATGGAATGAGTCAGCTTATGAGCGATAAGCTGGAAAAGAACAACTTCCATGCTTGGAGATTCAGAATGACGAATTTCCTGATGGGAAAAGGCTACTGGAAGTACATCGAAGGAGAGAATGAAAATGCTCTGCAGTTACCAGAAAGGAATCGGACTGCAGAATAGTTAAGAGCATATGAGGAATGGAATCAAGGAGCACGAAAGGTAATGTATTGGCTATCTGTTAGCATATAGGATAGCATGATTGGAAACATACAGGATGCCAAGACTCCAAAAGAGGCTTGGAACAGTTTGGTCACTTTGTATGAGACCAATACAAAGGCACAGAAATTGCAACTCAAGAACGAGCTGCATACATTGGAGAAAAAGAGCATGTCGGTAAGTGACTACACTCTAAAAATCAAAAGCATATGTGAGTCACTTGCATTTATTGGCGTGAATGTAGACGATGATGATAAGGTGGAAGTGTGCCTTCGTGGTTTAGGAGCTGCATATAAGCAGTTCAGAACTTCTATACAGACCAGGGAAAATATTCCGAATTTTGCTGATTTGGTCTCTATGCTGATTATTGAAGAAAAGAATCTTGGTGAGGATTCAACCTCCCAAGGAAAGCCCAGTTCTGAGCAGGTATTCTACTCTGGCAGAGGAAGAGGCAGAGGTAGAGGTTTTGGAAGTGGAAGAGGAAACAATAACCAAGACCAAGGTCAACAACAGAATCATGCAGGAGGAAGAGGATAGTTTCAAGGCAGGGGGAGCCAAAGAGGTTGCAGAAATTTCCAAAGAAATGATTCAGGTAATGATAATAGAGGATGTTGGAATTCTGGTAAACCTGGACACTTTGAACGTGATTGCAGGTTAAAGAATCAAAATAATAGAAGGCAGCAAAACAACTATGCATCCACAAGTGCATATGATTCTGAGAAGTTGTTTATGGTTCAACATCACATGATGAATACGATGTCTGCTGGTGTTTCAAAATCGAATGATAATGTCTGGTATGTTGATTCAGGTGCTTCAAATCACATGACCAGTCATGCAGAATGGTTTAGTAGTTTGCAAAAAATGCGAGTTCCTGGATATGTTGAAACAGCTGATGACACATCGCATCCTATTGAGCATACAGGAAACATAGCATTGTCTATGGAGGACGGAAAGGTAAAACATTTCGCTGATGTGCTGCATGTTGCAAATATAATGAAGAATCTGGTTTCTGTTGGACAAATGGTTGACCAGGGATTACAAGTCAGGTTCAATGATGATGGATTATATGTAGAAGAGTACAAGCAGGATGGACGATTGGTTGCCAAAGGAAACAAAGTGGGTAGGATGTTCACCTTAAATGTGAAGATTCCTTAAATGAATGCAGCCATGTTTGCAAAAGGTGCAGGAGTTATTGCAGATATAGAGATATGGCATAAACAGATTGGACATGCAAACTCGCAAAGGCTGAAACTGATGCAGTCAAAGGAGATTTTCCATGGACTACCAAATTTCAAAGTTGCAGAAATGCAAAAGGTATGTGCAGCATGTCAATTTGGTAAACAATCAAGAGCATCATTTCCACATGACAAGCATGTTAGTGAGAATGTACTAGAAGTAGTACATACAGATGTTTGAGGTCCAGCAAAGACCACATCTATGGGCGGTTGCAGGTTTTATGTTACTTTCATTGATGACCATACACGCAAAGTATGGGTATATTTCATGAAAGAGAAGAGGGAGGTGTTTACTCACTTCCAGAATTTTAAAGTTATGGTGGAAAAGCAGACAGGGAAGTACATTCAAACATTAAGATTTGATGGAGGAGGTGAATACATGTCAAATGAGTTCAGCAGTTTTCTAAAAAATCATGGAATTCGGCGTCAGTTTTCATGCAGGTACACACCACAACAGAATGGTGTTGTTGAACGCAAAAATAGACATATTGCAAAAATAGCAAGAGCCTTGATGGCTGAGAAGAGTATGCCTCATTGTTATTGAGCAGAAGCTGTGCATATTGCTCTATACATCATGAACAGAACTCCGACTACTGCTGTACATCAAGTTACACCTGAAGAGAAGTTCCAGATGAGTTGAGGATGAAGCTTGATCCCAAAGCAAAAAAATGTGTCTTCATTGGATATTCCCTTGAGCAAAAGGGGTACAAATGCTTCTATGCAGATGCCAAAGAAGGACTGAATCTTGAACCAAATGACAAAGAAAATGCTAAAAAATCTAGTGCAGAATCTCAAGTTTTGAGTGGACCAGATGCATCACGAAGCAATAGTTCCAACTCAAATCCATGGAGTGGAAGATTGCATGGAAATTTCAGTCCAGCAAATTCATCAAATACATCCAAGAAAGGTAAAGAAAAGCTTTCTGCTGGTAGTAAAACAGGTGCAGGTTTTGAAGATGTTGATGGAGATTCAAGCGGTTCATCAAAGAGTCTTGATGAGGAACTTGGATTGCCCTCTGTGAAGAGTCTAGGAGTAAGGAGGGCACATGCAGATGATACAAGAATAAGTGACCCAGGACCAAGAAGATCTGGGAGGATGCGTAATTTAGTGCAACGATTGAGATATGATAGTTACATGGCTCGCCATTGTGCCTACATGACAAAGGTAGTATAAGATGCTCAACCTTCTTGTTTTGAAGATGCAATTGGTAATGCAGATTGGGAAAAAGCTATGGATGAGGAGATGGCTGCACTTTATGGAAATAATACATGGAAGCTAGTTCCATTGCTGCAAGGAAAGAAATCCATAGGCTGCAAATGGGTTTACAAGGTAAAGCATAATGTTGATGGTAGCACAAGCAGGTATAAAGCACGATTGGTAGCTAAAGGTTATGCACAGACATATGGCATTGATTATGAGGAAACATTCAGCCCTGTAGCTAAAATGTTTACTGTCTGAACACTTGTTGCATTAGCTACAACAAAAGGATGGACTTTGCATCATATGGATGTGAAGAATGCTTTCCTACATGGTGAGTTACAGGAAGAAGTATATATGGACCAGCCACAAGGATATGAAGATTCAAAGCATCCAGAATATGTTTGCAGGTTGCAAAAGGCTTTGTATGGGCTGAAGCAGGCTCTGCGTGCATGGCATGCAAGGATTGCTGATTACTTAACCAACATTGGGTTCTCTATGTGTGATGCAGATCACTCACTATATGCAAGGAAGGCTGATGATGGCATCACTATTGTGGCTATTTATGTTGATGACCTGATTGTAGGTGGTGATAATGAAGAAAGCATCAAAGACGTAAAGAAACTTCTTATGCAGGAATTTGACATGAAAGATCTTGGTGTGCTGCGCTATTTCTTGGGCATTGAGTTTATACATACAGAAACAGGTATATGGATGTCGCAAAGGCAATATGCCTTGAATATGCTGCAAAAGTATGCTATGGCTGATTGTAAGCCAATTTCTATGCCATTAGATCAGAATTTGAAATTGGATACTACATCAGGTGAAGCATTGGAAAATGCTACTATGTACAGGAAAATTGTGGGAAGTCTTATATATCTCACAATTACAAGGCCTAATCTAAGTTATACTGTTGGACTTGAAAGTCAGTTTATGCAGGTTCCCAGGAAGCCACATTTGGATGCTCTGAGGCGCACTCTATGTTATGTGAGTGCTAGTTTGGATTATGCATTGTTTTATGAAGCTGGTGTAGATTTACAGGTTCATGGATACACCGATGCAGATTGGGCTGGTAGTACTCCAGATAGACGATCTACTAGTGGCTTTCTTTTCTCACTTGGAGGTGCAGCTATTACATGGAGTATTAAGAAGCAACCCATTGTTGCTTTGTCGAGTACAGAGGCTGAGTATAGAGGTGTGGAAGTGCAAAATCCTATCACTATCTATTGTGATAATCTTAGCAGCATACAATTAGCACGGAACCTTGTTTTCCATGCTAGAACAAAGCATATCAAGGTACATTATCACTTCATCAGAGAGAAGGTATTAGCAGGTGATATTGATCTTGTTTATGTGAGAAGAGATGAGCAGGTTGCTGATATTTTCACCAAAGCACTTGGAGCTGAGAAGTTGAAGAAGTTTCGGAAGATGCTTGGATTACAGGATATGGCATTGTCGTCGAGATTTGCTCTCCTCTCTCACTTGTGAAGGCCTACAAAAAACATATTTGGTGAAGGTAGCCGGAATTCCCCGAGAAGTCCAGGATGCATCAAGGATGTCAAAGGAAGGTCACATACAAAGTTTCAAAGAAATCAAGAAAGTCCATGGTAGCGGTCAAAGCTGGTCAAAGTTGGGAAATTAGGGCAAAAATTTCATTGTCACCAAATTAGATGAAAATCCATATACTTGTAAAGATTGTCAAAGGCAGTCTATAGCCCAAATTTCAGCAGAAAATGGATTTTGTAGCATATTGATATGCTATGTTCATTTTGTAAAAATGTAATTTTTCTAGTTTGACCCTACAAATTCTTGTATAGAAATTTATGTTAGCCATATGGTTTGGCATGTATAAAGATCATATGTGGCTACATATTTGTACAAATTTTCAAGGCTATCAGAGCTTCCTAGAGACCTTAATGCCACCTTGCAAGCTTCCAAATGTAGTCAAACTTGTACAAGGGAGATTCAGATGGGAGTTTTTTTTGCATATTCCTGAAGGAGATCTTTGGAAACATAGTCCTACAAAGTTTCATCTTCATCAAAGCCTATTTGGAGGGTCAAAGAGTGCAAAGTCCAGTTTTCAGGATCACCGCAGTTTTCTAGTTTAAGCAAATTGAAGGGTTGAAGGGCCACCACATGGCGAAAGCTGATTGAGCCATGCTGTACGATCAAGATGAGCTCATATTCAAGGGTGGAGATGCACTTATGCTTAAAGCAAGGAGGATCCACGAGTTTTTCCATAAAAGAAGACTTTTTTTACAATCAAAGATCAATAATGCAGTGTTTCTCCAAAAATAGTGGCTTATCTTATCCGAATTGATGTCAGCACTTATCCGACGGTCTAGATCATCCCCAGATCCAATGGTGGAGAATGAGGGCGCCTAAATTTCACTCCTTTACACTAGATTTGATAGAAAGAACAATTCCAAGCCATTGATTTGATTAATCAAATGGTTGTAATCGAAAGTAGTGATCCTAGAGTTAAGAGTTGATTTCTCTATATCCAAGGGCCCAAATTCATTCAAAAAACTATATAAACCCCCCTCCAAACTCCTAGAGCATCATTGTTAGGCATCCATAGGGCTCATGCTAACTTACGGTTTCCTTGAGACGATCACCCTCGGTTGAGCGAGTGAGGATCCAAGGTGAGCTAGTATGAGTATAGAACCTAGTTTCAAATTTAAGTTAGAACTCCAATCTAGGATAGGCTCTTGAAACCAGCATCTCTATCTTGACTCACCCTCGGTGGAGTGTGTGAGTGAGTTAGAGCTGATTTTAATGAGTCTTAGACTTCTTTAGTTATACGTTACGAGCCTAGACAGACATAGGGTCACTGGAGTGGAACTCACCTTCTTACGTGTGACATTCGGTTGAACTGTCATGGTTTGAGGGTCGGAACCACCTTTGATCAGTAGACTGCTTAGCATGACGTACCACGACGATCTTTTACATGTAACTTAATTCAAATTCTTTTAATTCATGTCACTTGTCACTTGTCTCTTGTCACCTCTCTCAGTCTCTTAAGTATTTTTACATGTCTTCTATTTCTTCTATGTGTGAGAAGGCTCCGTAGTATTGCGTTGAACCAGTGAGGATGTTTCTTTGAGCTTGTGAGTAAAATCCATCATCATAATTCACTTACATGCATATAATCCATACAAATCCATACATATTTATTAGTTTCTGAAAGTGTATAAGAAGCTCCAATATTGGACCATTCTTCCTTTCGAAACTGATTTATGTGTAAGGATTCCATCTATTCTCGTCATGCATACATATCATCCAAAGAAGGCTATACATATGGATTAGAATTAGGAAGTGTTTAAGAAGCTCCTCCAATGGACCATTCTTCCTTCCAAATTTGATTCGTGTGTATGGTTCTCTTTCATTCTTATCATTCATGTCATCAATCTAACTTGCACACCTACATTCCCATTCCCATAATTATTTCAACATCTCTCTCTTCTCCATACTCAACATTAATTTCACCTTCACATCTTTAAACCTTCCAACATTCATTAGCTTCATACACCCTGTGTGTGCCACGACCGGACCAGATCCAACCGGATTGCGATCACCTGCACATTTGAACCCGACGTGAAACGCTTCGTGGCATTTGCTTCTGATCTTGTTGGGAGGTTGTGATCCATATCCTTTGTTTCATATTTTTCATCCTCATCATATCATTATCACCATTCTTGAGTGTTGCACTGGATTTCTCACGGTATCGTGCACATCTTTGTCGCGAAGTAAACACATTTGTGAGAGATCTAGAGCATCGTGCATCACTTGCTTATTCACATAAGATGGAGGAAGGATTCAAATCCCTTATTGTTGAGAAACAAGGCCAAAGAATAGTCTCTTCTATATTGAGAGAGAAGGGAAAATTCAATGGCATCAACATCACAAGCTACTTAGATTTGTTTGAAGAGCAAGCTATGATTTTTGGTCTTCCCGAAGATCTTTTGATATCATTCTTTGAACGAATTGTTGATAGCTCTATCATAAACCGTGTGACTCAATATGATAGTCTTCCTTGGAGTGATTTTAGAAAGGAGATGCTCAAAGAATTCTATCTTGAAGATTATAGCCAACATAATCGAGATGGATTCTTACGATGGATCAATTCTCCAAAGCCTAGTAGCTCTATTACTCACTTACAAAATGAGTATATTAGACGCTATGAGCAACTTCCTGATGAGGATAAGATAACTTTGGAACCTGATCTTGTGATCAATTTTCTTAAGCTTCTTCATCCTGAAACTCGTAGGGAAGTTGAACGGCGATTAGAAGAACCAGATAAGCGCTATGGTCTTACTGACAATTGGCAAAAAGTGCGTAAAGTAGTAGAGGCTGTAGCCCATAGACATCAAAGGCAATCCATGCTTTATGAGCAAACTAGTCTTCCTCAAGCTAGCCTTCCACAAAATAAGGAGCAAGTTAGAGAACAATCCCATGCTATGCTTTTTGACTCTACTCCTATTCCTCAAATGATGGAGCCTACTCAAGGTTTTAAAGTAGAGCCAAATAAAAGTGTAGTTGAACAATCTCAAGTGGATATTCTCACTAAGCAAATGGAAAGTCTTATTGCTACACAATCCAATTTGGCCAAGACTATAGATGCTTTACAATCTAATTACACCAAAACTTTCCAAAATCAAATGAACCCAATGACTTTTCAAGAGCCTAATCCACATGTTATAGCTACCAATCAAAATCCACAAGTAGCTCCTACTCAAGCATATCAAGTTCCGCCAATGCATAATCCCTCAATGAAAAATCCTCATCCTCATGTGCAAAATCCTCAAATGTATCAAAACATGTATCCTCAAGCTTCTCAAATAGCTTTTCAAAATCCTCAAAATCAGAATTTTCAAAATCATCAACCGTATAATATGGAAGCTCATCTTGCACTTCAAGTACCACATGTTGCTCCCCAAGCTCCTCAAATACATCAATTGCCTTATCAAAATCCTAATTATCCTGTTCAAGCAATACCATATCAACAAAATCCTCAATTTCAAAATTTCCCACCACAAGTTAATCAAAATCCTCCAAATCAAAATGGTTTTGTGTGTGGCCCTCGTAGGTGTCCTTGGTGTGATTCGTTAGAGCACTTTCTGAGAGATTGTGAATTATTGAAGGCTGCTAAGGAGCAACGACTAGTAATAGACATAGACAAGAAAATCTGTGACTATCGATCTAGGCTACCTTTGCAAGGAAATTATGGTAAGGGAGGAATGAAAAAACATTATGAAAATATAACCATAATGGACGTAGGAACTAGAGGAGTGAAACTAGAAGCTCTTGATGAACAACAAGTAGAATCAAGTAAACCCACAAAGGAAGGTGATTTTTCCATAGAGGCTTTAGTAAGAGCACGAGATGAGATTAGGAGAATAACGGCTTGGGAGTCACCGATAGAAGATCAATCTCTTATTTCTCACATATCCAATGTAGAAGAAAAATGAAAAAGAGATGAAGCTGAGCCTAGTGAAAGAAGAGTGACTCGAAAACAAACCTCAGAGGGAATAGAAACAATCATAGAGCAAGGAGAAACATCACAATCCAAAGATAAAAAACAAGAATCAGAACCCAATGAACAAAAACAAGAGGAGAAACAAAAAGGGAAGAAGACAAAGCAAAGAAAAACAGAACCAAAGCCTTTAAATAAACAAGAACAATCAAAACAAACTGAAGACCAAACACGAGAACATGAACACAAACAAGACCCTGAGCAAAAACAAAAGAAACCAAAGAGAAAACCTAAAGCCATCTTGATTTCAGAAATTGAGAGAAAAATAGATCCTATGGAAATTTTAGATGACATTTTGCTTAAGAGTCAAGTGACTATGTCTTTAGAACAAGTTTTCTCTATTGCAAAGCCTGTTTTTAAAGATAACTTTATCGCCCTAATTAAAAGGAAGAGGTTTCCGCTTAATCTAGATACTGAGATGCAAGATTCTCTTGATCAAGATCAAGCTATGAATGAAGCCTTAAACTTTGATGAATCTGATGAAGAGGACTTTGATGATGATGAAGTAAATGTTAATAAAAATTTCTTAGGACCTATTCAACCTGACCATGAAAATCATGAAAACAATCCTGAAAGTCACTTTAAAAGAACATTTTGGTCTAGAAGTACATCAGAGATGCATGTTAAAATAGGAAATGATAAGAACACTATCACTGTAAATGCATTAGTAGATTCCGGCTCTGAAATCAATGTGATTTCAAGAGAAGTCTATGATAAGTTTCGATGGCCCATAGATAAAGATTGTGGATGGCGTATGAGAACTGTAGATAATGGTGTAGGTACCCTGTATGGAGCTTGTGCTAGTGTGCCTATATCCATAGGAGGAATCACAGAACAGTTTCACTTTTTTATTCAAGATAATTGCTCCTATGAAGTTCTCTTAGGTCAACCCTTTATTTGTGAGAGTCGTATGGAAACTAAAGCCATGGATGATGGGTCTACCTATGCTAGATTTAAGTCTAAGGATGGAATGCAATCACTTCAAGTCATGACAGTAGGAGTGAATCATCCTAGGAATCGATTGTCAATTAGAAAGAAACCTATTGTTACTCAGGGTCATGAGCATGCTTGTAGTGATTGTGCACCTCGATTCATGTTTGGAGCTACATATGATCAAAATTTCAGATAGAATCCATTGTTGAGCGGGACAACAGTGGATATTGGTTTGACATCTCGCATCCAACCAACATGTACAATAGTTTGTCACTTTGTTTTCCACATTCTAGATTAGATTTTCTTCATAAGAGTCAATTGTCCAAGTCTTTTATCCAAAAAACCCAAAAAAATTATAAAAACAACAAAATCATGGAACATGATGAGAACATTGAGCATGTGATTGAGACATCTCATTGTTTCTCTACTCTTGAGGAGTTAGAGTTATGTCTTCAACAAAATTCTAACTCCCATATTATTCTGATTTCTTCCCTTGATGAGTATGCTCTAATCCAAGAGTATGCTCTCAATGTTGACAAGTGCTCAAAATTTAACCAAACACATGATGCCTTAGTTGAAACAAAGTACAAAACTGTAGACAAAAAAATCAAACCCATAGCTCAACCATTACCTCAAGGAAGTAATGAAAAAATTATTGATGTGAAAAATGATCCAATTCTTTGGGATAAGAAAAACATAGGACATACATTCACGGATGAGACAATCAAACAGGTGAAAATTGGTAGAGATGATGACTTTCTTTTGCTAGCAGAGAGAGATAAATTTGAGAGAGTCATACGTAGCCATGGAAAAGCCTTTACTATGTATCCTCATGAGATTGGTTGTGTAGATCCTAAGCTAGTTGCACCCATGATAATCTTTACTATTCCACATATTCCATGGAATCTTCGTCCTATACCTGTTCCAAAGGCTCACTTACCTGAGCTAATGAAACTACTTAAGGAGAAGATAAACATGAGAATTTTAGAGCCATCTTTTGCACCTTACTCAAACAGATGGTTCACTGTGCCTAAAAAGAATGGAAAACTACGTTTTATTCAAGATCTCCAACCCGTCAATGAAGTCACCATAAGGAATGTAGGAATAGGACCCATTGTAGATGAGTTTGCTAAATCATTTTCAGGACATTCTATCTATTCAATGGGTGATTTATATTCTGGATATGACCAATTCCAGTTAGCAATTGACAGTCGTGACATAACCACAATGAAAACTCCTTTAGGTTTAGTGCAAATGTGTACTTTACCTCAAGGAGCGACTAATTCTGTGGCTCATATGATGAGTGCTATGAATATGGTCTTACATGATTTTATCCCTCATATAACTATGCCATTCATTGATGATATTCCAATTAAAGGGAGTGAGGAACGTGTAAAGGACATTACTTTAGATTCATCGAGATGTCGTAAATTTGTTCTTGACCATATCTCTGATTGTGAAAGAATATTTCAACGATTTGAAGAGGTAGGTCTCACATTTTCCATAGAGAAATCTGTTTTTGGTGTCAACGAGGTACTTATTGTTGGACATTTATGTGGCCATTATGGTCGAAAGCCATACCCACAAAAAGTTGATGCCATTATCAAGATTTCTGAAACATGTAACAACGTGAGTGAGGTACGTAGATTTCTTGGTGCTTGCATCTTTTATGTTATTTGGATCCCTCACTTTGCTCATGTTGCTGATTGTCTTTATGACTTGTTGAGGAAGAAACGAAAATTTATTTGGACTGACAAACACACTCAAGCTATGCGTAAATTGAAGAAATTATTGCTTAAAGCTCCCATCCTTAAGCGTGTAGACTATTCTGCTAACAAACCTATTATATTGATTGTTGATACTAGTCCTATTGGTATAGGTTGGGTCATAAGTCAAGATGATAGTGAAGGGAAGAGATATGCAATTAGGTTTGGTGCCAAAATTCTACATGAAACACAACGAAAATATCCACAAATCAAACGAGAACTATGGGGTATGGTAACAGCTTTGAAAACAGACAAAGAATCTTTCATTGGTGCAAATGTCAAAGTTGAGACTGATTGTTTGCCTCTCATTGGAATGATAGCCAATTGTTCATCTCCTGATATAGCCATGCTTAGATGGATCTCATATATTAAGTTCATAAATCCTGAGTTAGTTCATATTTCAGGTAAGTCAAACTTAGTTGCTGATATGTTATCGAGAGCTAGATTTGATGATGATCTTGATAGTGATCTAATAAAGAATGTGAATTTAGTTGACTATGTTCCACATATATATGAGTATGAGAAATTTCATGAGTCTGAGTACGAAGATGAATGGAGAGACATAGGAAAGTATCTCAGTACACTACAACCATTACCTAGCTGGACTACGAATAGATTCCGTAACATTAGGAAATGAGCTTATAACTTTTTCCTATGTAATGGTTATCTTTGGAGACATGCTAAGGGTAAGGTTAAGAATCCACAACGAGTCCTAGGAAAGAGAGGTCTTCAATTGCAAGTAATGAAGGAAATGCATGAGACATTATGGGCCGATCATAAAGGATTTTTTGGAACATATGAAAAAATTAGAAGTACCTATTATTGGCTTAGGATGTATGTTGACATTAGTAGCTATGTTTCTACATGTTTTACTTGTCAACTTCATTCATCACTCAAACATAGAGATCCGTTGCATCCTACTTATCCACTTTGTATTCACTACAAGTGGGTAGTAGATCTTGTAACTATGCCTAAAGGTATTGACAAAATGCGTTACATTGTACTTGCAAGAGCAGATTTAACTAATCATGTAGAGGGACGTGCATTACGATCTAAGACCACTTACAATGTTTGCAAATTCTTGCTTGAAGATGTCATAAGTCGCTTTGGGTACATAGAGAAAGTAGTTGCCGATCGTGGAGAGTTAAATGCGAGAGAAGCTAAAGAGTTCTTTGATCATCACGGTATTCGTTTGTCTCTTACTACTGCATATAATCCAGAGGCCAATGGTAAAATAGAGAGAGGGCATCCACCTATTGTGAAATCCATATCTAAAGCATGTAACGGTGACATCAAACAATGGCCTAGATTCTTACCTTTTGCACTTTGGGCAGATAGAATGACGTGCACACGTACTACTGGATATATGCCCGCTGAACTCATGTACTGTCAAAAACCATTGTTTCCAATTCAGTCTCATATTTCTGCATGGTCAAATTTGCCTTGGTCTGAAAACATGTCTACTGATGATTTTTTGAGTTTGCGCATTAAACAGTTAGAACAAGGTAAATTAAGACTTGATGATGCCGTTGAAAAATTAAGAGAATCTAGAATCAAGAATAAGCATTATTTTGATAAAACTCATCGATTGCGTCCTAAGCCAATTGAAGTAGGAGATTGGGTGCTCATTTATGATAGTACATTTGACTCTCAATATGATGCACGCAAAAAGCTCACTCAACGGTGGTTTGGGCCATACATAGTATCAAAAGTCAACAACAATGGTACGTATGCTCTTTGTGAATTAAATGGTGTTGCACTAAAAGCTTTGATTGCAGGTAAAAGGATAAAGTTATTCAAGAAGCGTGATAATGACGAGTACATTTTGGATGAGGACATTGAAGAAGATGACAACAATGAGGCCGATTCATAAACAAGAGTATCCATGTTGTTATTAAAAAAAAAAAAAAAAAAAAAACATTAATTTTCAAGTTCATGTTGCTTTGTTTTTTTTTTCAAGTTCATTCTATTTTTTTTCCATGCTTGTTTCATGCATGTTTTTTTCAGTCTTTGCATTGCATTGCATATCCACATCACTTGAGTCAAAAAAGGGCAAATGATGATTTCTCTACTTGTGTAAAATTTTATCTTAAGTAGTAACTTATCTACCAAGAAATTGTTTATAATCTAGGATTGTGGAAAGATAGGGCATGTAGATTTGGAGGTTTATTTTGGTGACAAGACTTTCATATATAAACATGCATATGTATCCTGTATCGAAAGCATAATTGTTGAAATCCTAGCTCCTGCTACTGCATGTTTCTACATCCTTAGTCCATCAAAAATGGTTGTACCTTGTATCGGGGTTTAATTTTTCCTCATCAAAAAAATAAATAAATAAATAAATAAAATAAAATAAAAATAAAAAAAATGCTACATGTTACCAAGAAGTTTACACTTTCTTCCACCCCAAAAAAGTGATCCTAACCATAAAGTTGCCGAATCATCATCATCATCATCAAAAAAAAAAAAAAAAAAAGAGCAAGCTAAGGGCATAGTAGAATAAATCACGGGCTATATAGGCAGATTTATGCATTAGTGGAGTTTAGTTAGATTTCCTTGCATGTTATTAGAGAAAGAGCATATTCATATTTATGTAGGAAAGGAGTTGATCTAAAATAAGCTAAAGATGAAAGATGTCTCTTGAAAATCCTAAATCTTTGTTTATAATCATATTTAAGGTAGATTGCTTTATGAAAAAGGTACAAAAGTTTCTTCAAGATGAGAGGAACTGATGCTTAAAACGACTCAATACATCCACTTCCACTTCATATTGATGCTTGTTTTTTTTCTTTCTTGTTGCCAATGTTGCTTGTTCATTTGCATATATGTTGCCTATTTGTTCATGCATATTCATGTTTCCTGTTTCAATTATTTCTTTCATGCAAATTTTGCTTCATGTCACGTTACCTACTTATTCATGCATATAATCAATTTTCCTTCCATCTTTCTTATGTTGCCTATAAAAGAATTTGATGCCTGGAACATTTTGTTTTTCACACATGCTAGAGTGGCGCTTCCGGAGGAATCGCAGGTTTAGTGGGGGCGAATGTCGTCGAGATTTGCTCTCCTCTCTCACTTGTGAAGGCCTACAAAAAACATATTTGGTGAAGGTAGCCGGAATTCCCCGAGAAGTCCAGGATGCATCAAGGATGTCAAAGGAAGGTCACATACAAAGTTTCAAAGAAATCAAGAAAGTCCATGGTAGCGGTCAAAGCTGGTCAAAGCTGGTCAAAGTTGGGAAATTAGGGCAAAAATTTCATTGTCACCAAATTAGATGAAAATCCATATACTTGTAAAGATTGTCAAAGGCAGTCTATAGCCCAAGTTTCAGCAGAAATTTGTAGCACATTGATATGCTATGTTCATTTTGTAAAAAAGTAATTTTTCTAGTTTGACCCTACAAATTCTTGTATAGAAATTTATGTTAGCCATATGGTTTGGCATGTATAAAGATCATATGTGGCTACATATTTGTACAAATTCTCAAGGCTATCAGAGCTTCCTAGAGACCTTAATGCCACCTTGCAAGCTTCCAAATGTAGTCAAACTTGTACAAGGGAGATTCAGATGGGAGTTTTTTCTGCATATTCCTGAAGGAGACCTTTGGAAACATAGTCCTACAAAGTTTCATCTTCATCAAAGCCTATTTGGAGGGTCAAAGAGTACAAAGTCCAGTTTTCAGGATCACCGCAGTTTTCTAGTTTAAGCAAATTGAAGGGTTGAAGGGCCACCACATGGCGAAAGCTGATTGAGCCATGTTGTACGACCAAGATGAGCTCATATTGAAGGGTGGAGATGCACTTATGCTTAAAGCAAGGAGGATCCACGAGTTTTTCCATAAAAGAAGACTTTTCTTACAATCAAAGATCAATAATGCAGTGTTTCTCCAAAAATAGTGGCTTATCTTATCTGAATTGATGTCAGCACTTATCCGACGGTCTAGATCATCCCCAGATCCAATGGTGGAGAATGAGGGCGCCTAAATTTCACTCCTTTACACTAGATTTGATAGAAAGAACAATTCCAAGCCATTGATTTGATTAATCAAATGGTTGTAATCGAAAGTAGTGATCCTAGAGTTGAGAGTTGATTTCTCTATATCCAAGGGCCCAAATTCATTCAAAAAACTATATAAACCCCCCTCCAAACTCCTAGAGCATCATTGTTAGGCATCCATAGGGCTCATGCTAGCTTACGGTTTCCTTGAGACGATCACCCTCGGTTGAGCGAGTGAGGATCCAAGGTGAGCTAGTATGAGTATAGAACCTAGTTTCAAATTTAAGTTAGAACTCCAATCTAGGATAGGCTCTTGAAACCAGCATCTCTATCTTGACTCACCCTCGGTGGAGTGTGTGAGTGAGTTAGAGCTGATTTTAATGAGTCTTAGACTTCTTTAGTTAGACGTTACGAGCCTAGACAGACATAGGGTCACTGGAGTGGAACTCACCTTCTTACGTGTGACATTCGGTTGAACTGTCATGGTTTGAGGGTCGGAACCACCTTTGATCAGTAGACTGCTTAGCATGACGTACCACGACGATCTTTTACATGTAACTTAATTCAAATTCTTTTAATTCATGTCACTTGTCACTTGTCTCTTGTCACCTCTCTCAGTCTCTTAAGTATTTTTACATGTCTTCTATTTCTTCTATGTGTGAGAAGGCTCCGCAGTATTGCGTTGAACCAGTGAGGATGTTTCTTTGAGCTTGTGAGTAAAATCCATCATCATAATTCACTTACATGCATATAATCCATACAAATCCATACATATTTATTAGTTTCTGGAAGTGTATAAGAAGCTCCAATATTGGACCATTCTTCCTTTCGAAACTGATTTATGTGTAAGGATTCCATCTATTCTCGTCATGCATACATATTATCCAAAGAAGGCTATACATATGGATTAGAATTAGGAAGTGTTTAAGAAGCTCCTCCAATGGACCATTCTTCCTTCCAAATTTGATTCGTGTGTATGGTTCTCTTTCATTCTTATCATTCATGTCATCAATCTAACTTGCACACCTACATTCCCATTCCCATAATTATTTCAACATCTCTCTCTTCTCCATACTCAACATTAATTTCACCTTCACATCTTTAAACCTTCCAACATTCATTAGCTTCATACACCCTGTGTGTGCCACGACCGGACCCGATCCACCCGGATTGCGATCACCTCCACAGCGTTGAGCTTGAGGGGGAGTGTTGAGATATCAAGCTCAACATGTGATGATCCAAGATGACACGTACCAGTTTTTCGTTTCTCTGACATGTATAGTGGTCACGCCGGTATATGTCAGGGATACTTCATTGAGCTTTATTAGATTTATCTATCGAGAGTGATGGCACATTTGTTTCTTGCCAGCTCACTCATTCGCGAACATTAGGTTTTTCCTTATGTACTGATCTTTATATATTGCACTGGTTGTATTCTTGGTTTTAGGTCATTCTTGTACATTCCTTTTATGTAATAGAAGAAGAAGAAGAAGATCATTCTTCCTTGCCTCAATCTATGTGTGTGCTTCTCCTTGAGAGTTAGAGTGTGTATGTGAGCTCTCTTCCTTATCTCCTTCCTCGTGACAATAAGAACCATGTCTTGTACAAAGAAATGAAAAGTGTCCTGAAGACCTCCTATCATAATAGGCACATGTGCACACCCACCTAGTAAGATCCCTAATCCATTATTGAATGTTCTCATTCTCCAACCATGTTATTTATCAATAGGCCATCTAAATTTATCAAAGACTTTCTTTGAGATTATGTTTATCTCTCACCCGAGTCAATCAGGGCCAGAACTAAACATGAATATTTCTCATCACCAATCCGAATTTTTACCTCTACAGTTCCTCGTGCCCAGAAGGATGTACGAAATTGGCTTTCATCTTTTATCACTATTACTCTCTTAGAGAAGAAACATTGCTGCGTAATCTGTATTGACTTCAATCATAACCTCTGCTATCTATTGACAGTGAAACAAATTAGATGCTATTCAAATGGGCAGGTTCACTATTCCTCCTGATCATAGTAGGCACTCGAAATGATGAGTATCATTATGCGCAACACAATTGTGCTTCATTTTCTCTTCAGTGCTGGATGCACTGTGATAGTGGTTGATCCTCCCGACCTATTATAGGGCATCCTTCAAGATTTGATGAAGGAATGCATACTATCTCCTACGCGTTGTAGAGCATTGTATAATAGGTTTCTCTTCAAATGGTGAATGCAGCATGTCTGCTCTTAAGGAGCAGAAGATCAAAGCATTGGAAAGAATCTCATTCCTTTCCACTATTTTGCTTGCATGAGATGCTCTCGATCCTTGTGGAAAAAATGCCCAGTTTCTCTTTTCAATGCACACAACTCCAAGTCTGCTTTGCACATAAGCGAACTCCCATGCCCGAGTCCCAACAGCACTTTCTTTTTCCCTTTCTCATATTAGATTGATGGATCGCACATCCCTTTGTTTCTTCAGCTATGCGTTCTTCTCAGTCGTCAGTCAGCAAGTAGTAGCACGCTGCAAATGTTGGAGTTGCAAATCATAAAATAAATATCTCTTGACTCGGACCTCTTCATCACACATGCAGTATCCGTGAATTTGAGAGACTCTAGGGCGATGTAGAGCACTTTCAAATAGAGAGATTATGGAGAACGAGGCATTCCAGCCACTTTCTCCATGAGACCAGTCACCAGAGTCTTTATTGTGAAATAGAGAGCACGCTTCTCCTCACGATATGAAAGTGCACAAAGATACTCAAACAGAGAGGATATGGAAAAAAACTCTTTAACAATACAATGTGTCTTCGTGATAGTGCTTAAAAGCACTAATAATGTATACACAAATGTTGTAGAACACTACATTCTATAGAACAAAAAATCATATCAAGATAGAAAAGAAGAATGTCAAGCATATTTAGTTATGGGAGGGTGGGAGGGAAATGAAGAATAGATATAAGTGGTCAAAATGCTTTTATTAGAAAGATGTGATATGGCAACCAGGAAAATCATAAGAAGGAAATCTAAAGCTAATGTGAAAGAGAATCTTAAGCACAAACTCAACCTATGCTCTGATACCATGTTGCAATAACAAAGAATTACTCCTAACCGACTCACATGCACATATCTAACAAGCTAAGAAGGAAGGAACAAAAGATAACAAACATGATGAGTAAATTAAAATGGAAAGAACTTACAAATGATGCTCTATGAGCATGGAGACTCCATGAGGGGTGGAAGCACACTCTTGACAATGGGATAGAGTGGAATGACTTCTGTGGAGAGAAGGGAGGACTTGCTTATATGGATTTTGGGAACTCCCTTGCATGTGGGATATATGTGCTTGCATGAGAATGATTCTAGCTTTGGACAAAAGGGTGGAGCATGGAACTCTCAACAATAACCTCATGGCGGTTGTAGGCTATTGGTGCAAGGGAGAGAGAGAGAGAGAGAGAGAGAGAGAGACAAAGAAACAGAGAGAGAGACAGAGAGAGACAGAGGGAGAGAGAGAGACAGAGAGAGAGAGAGATGCATAAGTACATATATGTGAAGTATGATGTACATGAGCATTCATATGCATGAGAAAGCATGGATGTGCATGGTTGCACGTGTATGCATGTGAGATGTTAGTATGTGAGGACTCCAAGAGATGCATAAGTACATATATGTGAAGTATGATGTACATGAGCATGCATATGCATGAGAAAGCATGGATGTGCATGGGTGCATGTGTATGCATGCGAGATGTTAGCATGTGAGGACTCCAAGAGAAATTATGATCTCGGAGCTTGAGAAAAAGAATGATGCTAGAGAGATTCTTAATGATTTACTACTAAAGTCCAAGTCACTATGTCCCTTGAGTAAGTGTTTTTGATCGCAAAACCCGAGTTCAAGGATAGCTTTATAAGACTTATTAGAAGAAAAAATTTTCCAGTGCCAGAAGATGAGGATATGCAAGATGTTTCCCAAGAAACCTTAGCAATGAACAATGCTATGACATTTAGTGATATAAGGACTATGCTCATCCTTCTGCACACCTAGATCGTAAGCATACAGATCTTTAGAGCTCTGAAGAATAAAGACAAACAGGAGCATCATCACACACAATGACGAAGGGATCATCCGGGCTCGGAAAATGTATCTGGCAAACCACCTCGCCAAAAGCGAGCCACATGCATGTATCTATGTACGTAATCACTGAT
The DNA here is from genome assembly GCA_020310875.1 of Ceratopteris richardii. Lineage (NCBI taxonomy): Eukaryota > Viridiplantae > Streptophyta > Polypodiopsida > Polypodiales > Pteridaceae > Ceratopteris > Ceratopteris richardii. Next base: position 3,647,484 of record CM035442.1, on the reverse strand, counting down.
GTCATACACATTGTGAACATGCATCTGGGCTGAGAGCAACGAATTAGGTATTCTATATCCACGTAATCTATATGATGTATGCGCCATAGAAACAACCACTCTCTTGAACCACGTGATTGTTTGGTTCTTGATAGAGATAGAATGGAGCCCTTTAACCTTGCAAAATTTTGATGCCATATAAATGGGATTTTTCTGTACAGCTACAAAAAGGTGTCAAGAAAAAGCAACGCTTCATATTATCTCATAGGGGAAACACACACTTTATGGTTCATCAATGTAACTAAATGTTCACTCTTAGTAAATCATGGATGTATGCTACTTCCTTGACCTTCCTTATGAGTGGCACACATGCAAATGTTTTTCTTTGTAAGGGATTAGACACCACCTTCATAAAGAAGCTAGGACCTTCCAAAAGTTCCCAAGTCTTGAAGTCATGTATACTCTCTACTTATCAAACAGATCTCAATAAAAGTGAAGATATACCAACACCTTTTAGCTCTCAAGCCCCATGTAAAGGGAGTAGACCTTGCTCTTTATAAGAGTAAGAACTTCCCTATGGCTTGCATCTATAATACTCAAAGCCCAAGGACATGCTTAAAATCAATAGCAAGGAGCCTACAAGAAGGAGAAGGACCCTACCAAAGATCCCATCAATGGATCCCATGAAGACTACAACAACAAAAAGAACAATGCTCAAAAGGTGGCAAATTGTTCCATATGCACTACCTACCCCATGCTCTAAACCCTTCTACATGTCTATGGATCCCATGTGCCCCTAGATCCCCACAAACTCCACTTGGATCCCATATGTTTAAGTACATGTCTTGGGATCCCATATGTCCCAAGATCCGAGGGATGCCATATGTCGCACACACCATGGATCCCATATGTCCATGGAACTAAAAACCAAGGGATGTCATATGTCCCACACTTGGATGCCATATGTCCAAGCTATGTCTAAGAATCCCATATGTCCTTAGATCCTAAAAACGAAATGGAATAAGTGATCCCATATGTCACTAGTCCCCATATTGAAAACAAATCGGTCATCGCATGGAGGGGGGTGTTGAGAGTTCCATGCTTCACCCTTTTGTCCAAAGCTAGAAGCATTCTCATGCAAGCACATATATCCTACATGGAAGGGAGTTCTCCCAAAATCCATAGAAGCAAGGCCTCCCTTCACTCGAGACAAGTCATTCCACTCTAGCCCATTGCCAAGAGTATGCTTCCACTCCTCATGGAGTCTCCATGCTCATAGAGCATCATTTGTAAGTTCTTTCCATTAAAATTTACTCAGCATGTTTTGTTCCTTCCACCTTAGCTTGTTAGATGTGTGCATGTGAGTAGGTTAGGAGTAATGCTTGTTATTTCAACAATTCTCTCTCTCTCTCTCTAGTGATCAATCTCAAGCTCCTCTAGAGTTGGTACATGCTCATCTTTCTAGTAAAATCTCTACTCCTTTTTGTTGAGTACACAATCATATTAGAAAGATGTGGGTGTATTTTATTACGGAGAAGGCTGATGCATTCAAAAACTTCAAATGTGGCACAAAATTGTTGAAAATGCGACAAGTTGAAGATTGAAAAGGTTTTTAATGACCAATGAGGAGAACTTTTATTGATAGTATTTAACAACAATTGAAATGCACATGGAATCAAGAGGTAGCTTACAACACATGTACCCCAACAAAATGGTATAGTTGGGAAATGAAATAGGATAGTATTTGAAACGTTAGCTACATGTTGAAAGCTCAGGATGCCCGTAATTCATTTTGGACAGAAGTAGTTAATATGTTTGTGTTCATTTTGTATAAATGCTACACAAAGGCAACGCATGTCATTACTCCTCAAGAGACATATTCACGTAAAAAGCATTCAGTTATGCATTTCAGAATTTTGAAAGTTTTTGTTATGCACATATACCTAAATCAACAAGAACTAAGGAAGGATCAAAAAGGAGAAAAATGAAATTCTTTCTTCTTAAGGTATCATGATGGTTCTAAAGCTTATACAATTTGGGATCCAAAGGCAAAGAAGATCATTGTCTGCCATGATGTCGTATTTGATGAGGGACCAAACCTAGTGGATAATAAATGTAACTCCACTATCTCATCAATTGAAGAACTAACTCACCTTGTTCCTTGCCATAGAAAGGTTAAGATCGATGAGGAAGAGATATCACATAATAAAATTCCTCCACCAAAAATCCAACTGGTTGTTGCCATACAACATAAGCCACTACCAAAGTGGGCACAAGAAACCTTTGATGATCATAATCCTCAGTTTCATCTTCTAGAGTCATCTTCAGATGGGTTCCGTAGAAAGAAGGGAACTGAGGAGCAAGAAAGAGCATCATATATCATCAATATGGAACTTATCGCTTAAATTATGGGATCAATAAAAGAGCCCACAATTGTATATGAAGTACTCAAAGACCTCAAGTGAAGAGTGGCAATGAACGTTAATTGTGATTGCATACTAAAGAATGATACTTGGGCATTGGCTGATTTAATAATACATCTCATTAATGTCGTTTCTTAGGATCTCAAGGGAATGCTAGGAATTGATCCACAAATCTAATAGCAATCATCAAGGACGGAATTTGAGTTGCATACATCAACCATGAAATGAAAAACATCAACTAATGTATGAAATATTCATATTATCGTGTGATGAATCTTCCTAGAATCCTTTGGTGATTCATTCGGCTGTTGTGATAGTTGATGAATAGGCCCAATCTCCGTTTACTTTTTGGATCCATATGAAGCATTTATTGTAGGCATCATAATATTGAGGGCCCTCTATGCTTGCTATAGAATCATGCACATGTAAGGAAGCCTCTTGCTTAATGTACAGACGTCGATTTCTTTAACTGCATTTTGAGAAATGAGACGTACGTACAAGGACCCGACTCGGATGCATGTAGACTCACTTCCGAACCTAGCGTTGGACCGCTATCGAGTCACCTTCAAGAATCACATGGAAGGTCTCAATTATTGATGTATCCATCATGAATATAATAATATCCTTGTAACAATCTGCATATTTAAGGGATTCTTGCATAAAATATAGCATGCGCTAGTCCCATGATCCACTATGGGTATGAGAATCCATGTGAGAGTTTAATGAGGGATATATTTGCATCATAACGGCAGTTTCCGTAGTTTTTGAGGACTCGACGATTTGAATTTCTTTATTCATTCCATTTTTTTGAGAGAGAAGAAAAGTATGGAGCAGTGTTTTTTTTTTTTGAGACAACAGGAAAAGAGAGTAAATTAATGGAAAAAGTTACAAAGTATACAGGGGAGCAGAGATCCCATCTATCACAAGGGACACAAACAACCACAAGGGTTACAAATTACAGACCATAATCAATCTGTCTTGGGAGTAACATTCTAATAGGGATTCCCTCCATTTACAAGGAGGCAGAGACTTTAAAGTGTCATTGAGATCATGGGGGGCATTTTTGATGGTTTGAAGACTCTGTATACCAGTAAGATACAATGTTTTTATGAGGGCACACAGAAAATTCTTTTTGCCATTTTTAAACAAATGTTTGATTCTACTGATCCATATATGCCATAAGATGTGTCCCCTCCACAGGTTCCAGAGAAAAAGATCAAGTTTATTACAGCAGCCAAGAAGAATCTCATTGATGCCAAGTTGAGGGATCTTCTTTATAGCCAGAATAAGGTCCAACAATCTCCAGAATTGTCTGGCATGCCAACATTTAATGAACAGATGGGTTAAATCCTCTTCCCTGCTACACAGAGAACATTTTCCATTATTGGGATTTACTCTCTTTGCCCTGTTGCCTATCCAAAGACCATTATGCAAGATCAGCTATTCCAAGAAGGAATGTTTGATGTTGAGGGGGAAAGCCCAGATGACTTTGAACCTATATCTCCACTGATTGGCTGACCAGTTGCATCCCCATCTACTATTTAGCTTATTAACCACACAGAGAACAGAGCCTTTGTTATCTTTGAATCTTTGCCACATATCTTTAGCAATGTCCTCGATGTGAATGTTACTGATCCTGCACTCCTCCATCTTCTCCTTCAAGAGGGACTTCATCTCCAACAAAATCTGCAAACAACAAGAGGAGCATTGAGTCAGAACACGGCTAGAATCATCAGAGACCAACTCACCAGAACTGAGGAACCAATCCCAGTTTCTTATTCCAAGCTTGAAGCATTTATGCTCTCTGATCTCCACACTTTTATTCTTCCATAGGGCAATCCAACCCAGCCAAGGAGATTCCTGCAGAAAAAAATTAAGGTTAGAAGTATACTTGGAGCTTGGGGAGAAGCAAGCCTTGACCTTCATCCACACAGACCAGAACCTGTAGGAAAGGTTACTACCAACAGGAGAAAAAGTGGAAGGGGAGATAACAATGTCCCAAAGGTGGTTGTTAGTCCAAGCTTTGTAGTTCTTGACATGAAATTTATGAATGTTCGTTTTAAGGAGGATAGCCCAAATGTCAGAAGAGCTTAAAGCCCTGAGGATCCATTTAGAGGCCATATTCTCAGCCATTTTTATGGGGCAGATGATTCCTAACCCACCTTCATGTTTAGGCAGACAACATATCCTCCAAGAAACCTTAGGCACTGTATTATCCTGAACATTACCTCCCCATAAATACCTTCTGGCCAGGGCAATGGCCTGACTTAACTGCTTTTTTGAAGGGCTCCAACAAACCAAGAAATACACCAGGGAAGGGAGAAGGTAATGCTTTAATATGAAACATCTGTGAGACAAAGAGGCATACACATTATACCACCTGAACATTTTAACTTTAAATTTATTAATCACCCAGTCCCATCTTTGTTGCATAGTAACATTGAACCCCATGGGAATCCCCAAAAGTTTGAAAACAACTTGATCCTGCAAGACAATACAACGGGAATTAGTGATGCAGATGGTGTTGGGAGTGATGGTTGGATGCACTCAAGAGTTGAGTTGGTGCTGCAAAACCTGCTTCACACCTGCCCTTCTTTCACTCCAGATATGCTTAGTAGACTCCTTGAGCTTCCAAATGATACCAAGAAACCATATATGTGCTTTGCAAATGTTATGAGTAATGATCAAATCAAGACAGACTACTTGTGACTTCAAAATCCTGAAAAACTTGTTATTTTGGTATTGACACCTGCTAAGTGTTATGCTCAGTGTGACCAGTGTAGTTACAATTAGCAAAATTTCTTCTAGAGATATTCTATTAGCTTAGTAATCTTCCATTTGCAAGTGGAATGAAAGGAAATGATAAACTACACTCAGAGAAATCACTTTAGCAAAATAAGGTGTACCCCCGATTTTTTAGGAGACTTACAGTCACAGACCAGTGAGCACCCCGACTGATATTTCTCTGTGATGGTTGATCCAATGGCCTTGAAATTTTGTACATGTGTAGTAGACTTTGAGCTGAATCCAATGCACTTTGAATCATCCAATTTGGTTCAGTAGATCTTGAGATATGCCTCTTGGAAGTTGACAGACTTGAAGGTAGTCACTCAGAGAAACCAGAGATTATGTATGTAAGTATATTGATTAGATCTATTGATTGTACATTCCCATTGGCATAGAATGTGATGCTCAATGGTACTCAGAGGTGTAGGCTATGGTGTAGCTCACACACACTCAATGATTCACTCAGAAATGCCTCGGGAAGAGTGACACATACCCGCGACTTTTTCCTTCACATATATATAGTTTGAGTGAGAATTTGAATTTTGAATTCTAATTCAAATCTCCTAGAATCTTGTACCTAAAAGTGAATGAGATATTCTCTCGATCATTCATCTACTTTTCCACGACTTTCTCAAGTAGGTGTGATTACAAGAGTGATTAAAGTCATATAGACTTTTACATGAGATAAATGGTAAGAACAATAAGACTAGGTTCCTATGGTTCTTGGTTCATGTAAATATATCCTTCAAAGGATTCCAAGCTTAAGCCTTTAAGGTTCAAGCTTTATGTGAAGTCTTCAAGGTTGATATCCAAGCCAAGTGTTAAGGCTTGAATTACACCAACAGCTCCCCCTCAAGCCAAACACTTTGGCTCAAGTCTTCATCTCTAGTCTTCAATTACTTCCTGCAATCCAATCATGGATTTAAATCTGCATAGCTTGCTTCCATCCAGAGCTTTAGTAAGCAAATCTGCACATTGCATATTAGTAGACACATATGACAATTGAATATCTTTGCTAAGTAATTTCTCCCTCACATAGTGGTAATGAACCTCTATGTGTTTTGTCCTAGCATGATAAATTGGATTAGCTGCTAGGTGAAGAGAACTTGTGTTATCACCAAATATAATTGGTGGCCTTGTGTATAGGCCCAATTCTGAATATAAAAGCTTCAACCATATGGCTTCTTGAGTGGCATTTGCTAGCCCTCTATACTCTGCCTCAGTAGATGACAAAGGTACTGTGGGTTGTTTCTTGGATGACCAAGAAATTGGCTTATCACCTGCAAAACATATGTAACCAGATGTGCTTCTCCTGTCATCCGTGCAACCTGCCCAATCTGCATCTGAATATACCTTAATATCAATGTCTGATGAATAAGGAAAGTACAAACCATGATTTTGTGTTCCCTTTAGGTACTTTACTATCTTCTTTGCTGCCTCTAAATGAGGTACTCTTGGTTTGTGCATAAATTGGCTAAGTACACTAACACCATATGATATATCAATCCTTGTTAAGGTAGCATAATTTAGACTACCTACCAAACTTTGGTAACCTGTAATATCTTGGAGTTCTTCCCCTTCATGAGCACTGAGTTTATGGTTGACCTCCATAGGAGTGCTTGATACTTTAGCTTCCTGCAAATTAAACTTCTTGACCATGTCCTGAATGTACTTCTTCTGAGTAATAAAGATACCTGAATTTGTATAGACCAATTCAAGTCCTAGGAAGTACTTCAATAATCCAAGATCATTAATCTTGAATTCCTTCATCATTTGTCCTTTGATGTGTCTAATTCCTTGAACATCATTTCCTGTAATAATGATGTCATCAACATAGACACACAAGTATATTACCTCTGAATTGTTCCTTTTGATAAACAATGAAGTATCTGCTTTACTCATTATGAATCCTTGGTCTAGGAGGTAGGTTGTCAACCTGTAATTCCATGCTCTATGTGCCTGCTTCAATCCATACAGAGCCTTCTTCAATTTACAAACATGATTTACCTTCTTGGGATCTTCATAGCCAGGTGGTTGTGACATGTAGACTTTTTCAGATATCCATCCATTCAAGAATGCATTCTTCACATCCAATTGGTACATGTTCCAATTCTTGGATGCAGCTACACTCACCATAGCTCTGATAGTTGGCATCTTGGCCACAGGAGAAAATGTCTCCTCATAATCAATGCCTTGGGTTTGTGCAAAACCCTTGGCTACCAACCTAGCTTTATACCTGTTTATTGTACCATCTGAGTTCCTCTTGAGTTTGTAGATCCATCTGGATCCTATCACCTTCATGGAGTCCTTCTTGGGTACCAAGTCCCAAGTATCACTTTCCTTGAGAGCCTCCATTTCTTCATCCATTGCTTCCTTCCATTCTGGTTTAGTGATTGCTTCTTCAAATGTACCTGGTTCTTCATTCAAGAGATCCTTTGCAAGATATACAAAGTGCTTGGTTACAAGTGAAGTATCATACCCATACCTAATAGGCTTTTTCTTTTCTCTCTGAGATCTCCTCATAGCTTGAGTTGAGGATTCTGGATTATCTTCTAGTTGCTTCATCTTCATCTTCCCTTTCGATTTCCAAGCCTTGAATTCTTCAATGTTGATGGTGTCTTCATCATCTGAGCTTGTGTCCTCTTTCTGAATTGGTTCTTGCCTGATAAGCTTGGGAAATTCTTCTTCCATGTCATAAGGTAGACTAACCTTCCTGCATTCATTTTCATACCATGAATCATTCTCATCAAAGATGACATCTCTGCTTACCTTGAAGCCTTTGTTTGAGGGGTTGTAGAATCTGTATCCCTTCTTATTCAAATCATAACCAATGAAGATACATTTTTCAGCTTTAGGGTCTAGCTTTCCCCTTACCTGTGAGGGAATATGTACATATGCAACACAACCAAAGATTTTGCAATGATCCAGAGATGGTCTCTTACCATGCCAAGCCTCATAGGGTGTCATTCCATCAAGTGTCTTTGATGGCAACCTGTTAATTAAATATGTGGCAGTAGATACACTCTCTGCCCAAAGATAATTTGGCAATTTCTTTTCATTTAGCATAGACCTAGCTGTTTCTACTATAAGTCTATTCCTTCTTTCAGCTACCCCATTTTGTTCAGGTGAGTACCTTGTAGTAATCTCCCTCTTGATGCCTCTTTCCTGCAAGAAATCTTCAAAGTCATTGGAGAAGTATTCTCCACCACCATCTAACCTTAGCTTCTTCAAATGTCTACCTGTTTGATTTTCAACTAGTGCAAGATACTTTTTGAAACAATTAAATACTTCATCTTTATGTTTCATGAAGTATAAGACAATCCACCTGCTATAGTCATCAATGAAGGACACATAGTACCTTGATCCAGATATGGATGGCTCCTTGCTAGGTCCCCAAACATCTGTATGCACCAATTCCAGATAATCTTCATGCATAAAACCTTTTGGTATAGGGCAATCTGTGTGACTTACCAAATTGACAAGCCCCACACTTGTATATCATGTGTTGCTTGGATACATTAGGTATCCCAAGCACACATTGATCCCTACTCATTTGCTTTAAGGTCCTCTCTCCAATGTGACCTAATCTCTTGTGCCAAATCTCCAATTCTGATAGGGTTTGATCTTTATAGTTGTACAAAGCAATATTCTTAGTGTCTTCAAGTTCAAAGGTAAACAATCTACCTGATTTTTCTCCCTTGGCTATCCTTCTGAATCCATGTCTTGGATCCTCCACATATGCACCATGTTGAGTGAACCTGACCTGTAGACCTTTTTCCACAATCTGACCTACACTCATCAGATTCTTGGTGATTGTTGGAACATACAACACTCTGCTCAATAAATTCTGATTACCATCACTAGTTTTGACATTGCCTACTTTAACAACTGAATGTTTAGTGTCATCACCTGTCTGCACTTGGTGCTTGCCTTTGGGTTCTTCCAAATCAGAAAGTAATGCAACATTTCCAGCTACATGATTAGAGCAACCTGAATCAATATAGAATAAGTGATCATCATTGATACCTGACTTAGAAGTCATATTCATGATCAATAGGGAGTCATCTTGCTCCTCTGCATAATTGTTGTAATCCTTCCTATTTCTGTATCCACCTTGATAGTTGCCATTGTGATTGTAGTTGTTGTTATAATTATTGTTGTATCCATGGTAGCCTTGATATTGGTTGAATCTGCCTCTGCCTTGAGAGTATCCTCCTCTTTGGTGACCTCTTCCTCTTTGGTTCTTGTAGTTTTTGTAGCATTCATCTGTGGTATGGTTAGACAAGCCACAAATATTGCATGGAGATTGGTTGTAGGGTCTCCCCCTACCTGACTTACCTCCTCTGCCTCTTCCTCTAGGTGATCTACCTCTCCCTGCATAGTTTGCTTGGGAGGTAGATCCTTCTTCATCAATCTTTTTGTTTTTACCCTTGTCTTTAGCCTTCTTATCAGTATATAGGGCAGAGGGATTGTTACCTTTTGATTGCTCTCCATTCTTTGTGATCTTTGCTTCATGTGTAAAGAGTTGTCCAATCAAGGTTGTTAGATCAGGTGCTTGGATGTCCATGTATAAGTCCATTGCTGTGGTAAAGCTCTCCCACTTGTCATCTGCCTTTAGTCCATTGATCACTTGTCTGACTATTTGCTCTTCCTCAATCTCCTCTCCAACACTTGCAAGTTGGTCTGCAATGTCTTTGACTTTGGTAACAAAGTCTGAGACTGATTGCTTTGATTGCTTCCTAAGAGTTGTAAACTCAATCCATAGCTGATTCTTTCTGGCCCTTGTGCTTGATGAAAAGTAAGTTGACAAGGTTTCCCAAGTCTCTTGGGAAGTTTTGCAATTCCTTATGTGTGGTAGAAGGAAATCAGAAATAGAGTTTAGAAGATATGACCTTGCCAAAGCATCTTTTGCACACCATTGATTGAGTCTCTCTTGCTCTTCCTTGGTGGGTAGGCCTCTAGCTTTGAATGAGGGCAATTCCTCATCTCCTGATATGAATCCAAACAAGCTCCTTCCTTGTAAATAGGTCTTCATCCTTAGAGACCAAGCTTGGTAGTTGTTCCTGTCTAATTTGTCAATGAAGGAAGGGAAACCATCACCCATGATTACCTTATTTGCTCTGATACCACTGTTGGGAGTGATGGTTGGATGCACTCAAGAGTTGAGTTGGTGCTGCAAAACCTGCTTCACACCTGCCCTTCTTTCACTTCAGATATGCTTAGTAGACTCCTTGAGCTTCCAAATGATACCAAGAAACCATATATGTGCTTTGCAAATGTTATGAGTAATGATCAAATCAAGACAGACTACTTGTGACTTCAAAATCCTGAAAAACTTGTTATTTTGGTATTGACACCTCCTCAGTGTTATGCTCAGTGTGACCAGTGTAGTTATAATTAGCAAAATTCCTTCTAGAGATATTCTATTAGATTAGTAAGCTTCCATTTGCAAGTGGAATGAAAGGAAATGATAAACTACACTCTGAGAAATCACTTTAGCAAAATAAGGTGTACCCCCGATTTTTTAGGAGACTTACAGTCACAGACCAGTGAGCACCCCGACTGAGATTTCTTTGTGATGGTTGATCCAATGGCCTTGACATTTTGTAGGTGTGTAGTAGACTTTGAGCTGAATCCAATGCACTTTGAATCATCCAATTTGGTTCAGTAGATCTTGAGATATGCGTCTTGGAAGTTGACAGACTTGAAGGTAGTCACTCAGAGAAACCAGAGATTATGTATGTAAGTATATTGATTAGATCTATTGATTGTACATTCCCATTGGCATAGAATGTGATGCTCAATGGTACTCAGAGGTGTAGGCTATGGTGTAGCTCACACACACTCAATGATTCACTCAGAAATGCCTCGGGAAGAGTGACACATACCAGCGACTTTTTCCTTCACATATACATAGTTTGAGTGAGAATTTGAATTTTGAATTCTAATTCAAATCTCCTAGAATCTTGTACCTAAAAGTGAATGAGATATTCTCTCAATCATTCATCTACTTTTCCACGACTTTCTCAAGTAGGTGTGATTACAAGAGTGATTAAAGTCATATAGACTTTTACATGAGATAAATGGTAAGAACAATAAGACTAGGTTCCTATGGTTCTTGGTTCATGTAAATATATCCTTCAAAGGATTCCAAGCTTAAGCCTTTAAGGTTCAAGCTTTATGTGAAGTCTTCAAGGTTGATATCCAAGCCAAGTGTTAAGGCTTGAATTACACCAACAGATGGGAATCACTTTATTGGAGGATCTAAAACCGGTTTTGGAATGGTTAATATGAGAACCACTAGCCAAGAAAAAAGTATTAAGACAAGCCAGAAAATTTTCAGCAAAAACAGGCTCAGCTAGAGTGCACATATTAGTATCATCTGCAAACATTTGAGGACCCAATTGGTGATTGGAGTTGGGAATGGGGATGCCTTTGATATTTCCTCTGGACATTTCATGATTCACCAACCACCCAAGAGCATCACTGGAAATGGCAAATAAAAGAGGGGCCAGGGGGCACCCTTGTCTAATGGATCTGGCAATTTTAAAAGGGGGGGAGAGATGACGATTCAAAGAGACTCTGGACCAAGCATTCCCAAAAAGGGTACTAACAAATTTAATAAATTTTTTACCCAAGCCAATATCTTGGAGAGATTGAAGGACAAAGTCCCATTCAATTCTGTCATAAGCCTTATCAAAATCAATTTTAAAAAAGTAGAAATCAAGATCTTTTTCAGCAGCATAGTCAAAACCTTTCCACAAAGAGATGATAGCATCTAAAATATACCTACCTTTAATAAAACCTTTTTGCATGGGTAAAATGATAGAATTCATGATGGGGCTAAGTCTTCTGGCAAGTGCAGAGGCAAACACTTTGTAAACAGAATTAAGACAAGTAATGGGTCTCCAATTATTGAGATCTTCCTTAGGGCCCTTCTTGTGGATGAGTCTAATAACCCCCATGTTTATGTCAGAGGACAAAGAACCTTTCCTAGTGGCCTCTCTCCAAATCTCCAGAAGGTAAGGGGTAATGAAATCCTTAAGTTCTTTGAAAAGCTCATTAGGAATCCCATCACTTCCAGGAGATTTCCCAAGTTTCAATTTATCAATGGTTTCTTTCACCTCACAAGGAGAGAGGGGCAGGTCCAAAAGAGAAGCCAGTCCCTGAGGGAGAGTTTTCACCCTGACAGAAGCTATGTGGGCCCTGGCTTTCTAGATGTCCTCCCCCCTCTTGGGAGGACAAGAGAAAACATTCATAAAGAAACTAGAAGCAATTTGTAAAGACTCATCCATGTTGGCAGCAAAACCTCCATTACTTTTAGACAATAAAGGGATGAAATCCTTGTTTTTCTTTTGCTTTAGCAGATCATACATATGTTTATTAGGCCTGTCCATGTTCCCTTCCCAGAACCTTCTGGAGTTGGCAAGAGACCTGCTAGCTTCCAGATACTCCTCACATTTCAACTTGTGATTCAACTCAATCAAATCCACACAGGGGTTATTAGAATCATACAACTTGAGGGCTTCTAGGATTTTCTCTTTCCTGAGAGACCTAGTCTTGCACACTTTGTCTTTGTAGAAGGCAAAGATCTTCTGAATATCTTTAACCACCAACTCCCAGCTTTGGAGAGCCGAAGTGTTATGAGAGAAGTGCCAGCTTATGGCCTCTTTAATTTGATTAATCAACGAGGGGAACTTGAGCATTCTAGCATCAAGCTGGGGCCATCCAGCACGAAAAGGTTTACAATTCTTCCTAAAAGTCATACAATTAGGAACATGATCAGAAAAAAACAGGGATTGGTCAGTGACAACTCTAATCTCCGAAAACTTTTTACCAAAATCGGAATTAGTGTAACACCTATCAAGCCTAGCACCCAAGGCATTCTCATTAGACTGTCTATTGTGCCAGGTGATACCAGTATGCTCTGAGTGGTCAATAAGATCATGAAAATGGCAAAAAGAATACCAACACGACTTCTCAACACCATAAATGCAGGCCCCTTTTTTATTAAGTCTATCGTTAATACTGATAACCATGTTGAAATCTCCTATAATGCAGATATTACCTTGAAGACAGCTACAAAAGAATTGCTATTGTTCAAACATGAAATTGATTTATGTATTCTAAAAAACACATTTTTCAGGCATTCTTTACAAGCATGCATAGACTCACCAGTTTTATATAGGCATGTTATTGATGAAAACATGTTTAGTTCAGCTCGCATCTATAAATGAGAAGGCCTTCTTGACGACATGCATGGAAACTACATAGAGTCTTGTAGACATAATACTTTGAAGATGCACACTTGCTGTAATGAATGTTCAAAATCAAAAGCAAGAGAACTCATTATAGAACATCTTCAACCTCTTAAAGGTAACTTTAATTGTGTCCTTATGCATTAAGAAGATATCAATGATGTAACATCCGCAAAAATCCCTCTATAAGACTTACAAAACAGACCCTATGTAAACAAGATAATCGTTTATAGTGTAAAATATAATTGGAGGGATACAAGGTTCTCGGACGCTAATGTTTTGGAAACTCTTACAACATTAAAAGAACCCTGAATGAAAAAGCAAAAAATATCTGAAAACTAAAAAGTGAATACCAATGTTGTTTGGAAGGGCTCAAGTACTTTAATGCTTATGTTTTAGCATTTAGTAAAGATATAACTATGAAAAATATCACTATAGATATTCAGAAAGGTAAATCTATATTGCAACCAATTGCAATGTAGTCATACTTTCAATACGATAAATGTGCACCTTCAAAACTTTGTACATTCGAGGGCTCAATGAACAGAAATAACATTTAAGAATGTTGATCTATTATTTCTTATTTTCTAAACATGCATAAACAACCATATATATAGCTTTGATTGCTTGAACATTTCCATACATTGTTGTTGTATAAAGGAATCAGCTGTTATTCTCAATATACATTTAAACAGCAAAGAGAGCCTCAATTTCTAGGCATGTATTTAGACAACCCTACACAAACGTTTGCATGTATGAAAGTTACTAGACATTGATTTTATGAGGAAACAAATTATGGCATGCCTCTCATGCAATTACATGATGAAGAAAGGCTATACGCAGTACAATTCTCAGTCTCCTGCTCTATAACTCCAAGTATACCATTAAATTCTATATCTATCTCAGCCCAAAACATGAGCAGTCAATCGGTTGAAGCACTTGTAGCCTTCTATAACAATGATAATCATGAGACCACTAACGTGAATGTAGAAAACATATGGGCTCCTTGAATCGTGGCTCTCTAATGATTTTGTATGAAATATTTGAAAAATCCACAACTGTTCACACCAAACATGTACCACTACTAGACTAGAACTTTCTCCTTGGCTTCTTCAATGGAGAAAGTATGAAAGCATAAAAAACAATCATCCAATCAAATAACAAAGGAATCCTCAACAAGTCTCACAATTCAAACACCACTATCATTGCCCTTGTTTGCTTCTGTTTTGTTACATTCGCTCTTCTATGGTAAATGCTGATGGGAGAAACCACATAAATCATTTATGTTAACAAGAATCAAAGAAAGATGGGAGACTATAGACTCTAATTAGCGTTCAAGTAGAGACATATACCCAGCAAGGCAAAGTTTCACACATTGGCTTCACACTGATCACAAAATGCCCCAGAACCAGACCATGTCTTCATACATCTCTGTACCACTTTCGACATGTGTGCCTTATCTTTACACCATCAAAACCCAAGAAAAGAAATTGGTTTGTAAGCAAAACATAAATGTTGACCTTTATAGATCGTCTGCCCCGTGATGCTAGGACAAAGAGAGTAAATTGTCACACCATAGATGGATAATGTCTTTGCTACTGTTTTCTCTATGCATCTTGCCCTTTACGATAACTTTTGCACCAGGTGTTAAAAGTCGAAACACAGTGAAGATGAGTTCACAATGGATGTGACATCTCATTGAATCATCCTAAGCGTAAGTATCTTCCTATGTTGCCTTTTCTTTATATAAGTCTGCATGTAAACCAAGTCGCGTGAGAGGCACATTATAGATGGAATAGGAGCTTCCTCCGCTAACATGCTAGGTGATAGAGAGGAAAAGCCAACTTTTTTCTCTTACCCAAGCTCTCAAGTAGAAACTCAAACACAACAAAAAAAAATGTAGAGAACAAGCTTGTCTGTGAGATCAATACCTGAAGGTAGGGCATTAGAGGCAATAAATTGTTTGGCGCTATCGATGCACTTCATTTTAGCTTCCTTTCGAAGAACTTCATGCATGATTTCTCTTCGCAAGTAATGCTGTGATACAAGACAAACACATACGAGATTCATGAATCGCACCTGAGTCATGTAGGTTGCGTAGTGTAAGTCTTCCACCATGAGAGGTGATGGAAAACTCAAGCACCTCAACCTCATGAGTGGTAGTTGCAAAACAACTTAATCAACTCTCCAAACTTCATCACTCCAACCACCAATGCCTCCGCAGGCCATCGTTCAACCTATAGTGTGAAATGCTATTTGAGAGTGAACTATAGAGGCCCTCGTTCAGCCTTGAGAGTGAAATGTTTTTCCACGAGTGAACTATACTCTGTGATTCAGGAATTTGAAAGTATTAGGGTAGAGTTTTTTTAAATAAAGGAAGTTCAGCCTTAGTCTACTCTCCCGAACTTGTATTAATTAAAAGAAAAGTACAAGTGAAGGGGACTAGTGCCCATAGGACCCCCCCGAATCCCACAGTGGAGGGGTAGATTTTACAGAGTTTAGATCGCATTACAAAGAAGGTTAATCACCCTCACATCACCATCATGCGGGGCCCACTTGGGTTTAAGCTTGTTGTTGATCAGAAGGAGCACTTGATGATGTCTGAAGGGGGGGGGGGGATTTCTTACATTTAGTGATCCTTTTGCCGAGGAGAAATAGCAATTTCTCAATCGACCACTCTTTGGGGGAGTCCCCAAACTTATGAGCACATCTTTCGTGCTAGATCTTCCATAGGACCTCCCCTGTGATGGCATTCTAGAGAGTCACAGAGCAGTCGATCGCTTCTCCCAGCAGAGTTTGTTTCCAACTGATATGTTTTGAAGTCTTATTTTCTTTCGGACGATTTGCCAAAGCCTGTTGGAGTTGGAATAGGTAAAATAGATGTGTGCCATATCTTCAATGGACCAGTAGCAACATTTGCACTAGGGAGGCACCCCACAAATTTCGCTAGCCTTTAGGTTGGTCTAGATTCCACGATGAAGAATTTTCCATAAGAGGAAAGACTTTTTGATTTCTATCAGAGGGTGCCAGATAGCCATGAACTTCATATCCCACCGCAGCCACGTCGACGATAGGCACCACTTCTTGTTGAGGTTGACATAATAATCAATGATTTCTTTGATGTTCGGGATTTTTGTTAGGCAATTACCATTATGCCATCTGAGACCAAGTGGACATGGCGGGTCATGCCCCATGCAAAGATGAACTTTAGAGCGGTCCCAGGCAAGGCATCTACTTTTTAAGGTATTCCATTCTTCATAGGTAATGTTGATGCTAGGGTCAATATCCTCGAAGTTGATCCACTAGTTGGTGTCTTCATTCCGGAGATGTTTTCATTTTTTGAAGCCTTTGTTCCATAGCCTCTATGATGAGTGCTATGAATATGTTCTTACGATTTTATCCCTCATATAACTATGCCATTCATTGATGAAATTCGAATTAAAGGGGTTGACGAATGTCACATAATCCTAGTAGGAGATGGTTGAACCACGCCTTAAGAGAGAGGATTAGGAAGTAATCCTCAACCATGGCTTTTGGGGCAAGTGGTTAGCCCATCGCACTCCTAACCGGGAGGTTGTGAGTTCAATTCCCAACATTGGTATCAGAGCCTAGTTGAGAAATTGGGCGAGACAGAGGTTAGCGCCTCATTCGTGGGCACTTGGAAAAAGCACTTATCTGTGGTGAGTGTGAAACTGTCCTTGGATGAAGGCGCATGGGCATTTGGGCACCCACGGAAGGTGGGATAGGTCCGAATTTGGTCCATGTGCTGGAGTTTGAGGTTGGTGGAAGCGCTCATGCATGGAAAGTGGGTCCAAGAGATTCAGAAGGGTCCATAAGTGAGCATTGAGGGCAATGCTTAGTCTAAGGGGGGAGGAATGTCACATAATCCTAGTAGGAGATGGTTGAACCACGCCTTAAGAGAGAGGATTAGGAAGTAATCCTAAACCATGGCTTTTGGGGCAAGTGGTTAGCCCATCGCACTCCTAACTGGGAGGTTGTGAGTTCAATTCCCAACAACGAACATGTAAAGGACGTTAATTTAGATTCATCTGGATGTCGTAAATTTGTTCTTGACCATATCTCTGATTGTGAAAGAATATTTCAACAATTTGAAGAGGTAGGTCTCACATTTTCCATAGAAAAATCTGCTTTTGGTGTCAACGAGGTTCTTATTGTTGGACATTTATGTGGTCATTATGGTCGAAAGCCATGCCCACAAAATGTTGATGCCATTAGCAAGATTTTTGAAACATGTAACAACATGAGTGAAGTACGCAAATTTCTTGGTGCTTGCATCTTTTATGTTATTTGGATCCCACACTTTGCTCATGTTGCTGATTGTCTCTATGACTTGTTGAGGAAGAAACGAAAATTTATTTGGACTGACAAACACACTCAATCTATGGGTAAATTGAAGAAATTATTGCTTGAAGCTCCCATCCTTAAGGATGTAGACTATTCTGCTAACAGCTCTATTATATTGATTGTTGATACTAGTCCTATGGGTATAGGTTGGGTCATAAGTCAAGATGATAGTGAAGGGAATAGATATGCAATTAGGTTTGGTGCCAAAATTTTACATGAAACACAATGAAAATATCCACATATCAAAAGAGAACTATGGAGTATGGTAACAGCTTTGAAAATAGACAAACAATATTTCATTGGTGCAAATGTCAAAGTTGAGACTGATTGTTTTCCTCTCATTGGAATGATAGCCAATTGTTCATCTCCTGATATAGCTATGCTTAGATGGATCTCATATATTAAGTTCATAAATCCTGAGTTAGTTCATATTTCAGGTAAGTCAAACTCAGTTGTTGATATGTTATCGAGAGCTAGATTTGATGATGATATTGAAAGAGATCTAATAAAGAATGTGAACTTAGTTGACTATGTTCCACATACATATGAGTATGAGAAATTTCATGAGTCTGAGTACGAAAATGAATGGAGAGACATAGGAAAGTATCTGAGTACACTTCAACCATTACCTAGCAGGACTATGAATAGATTCCGTAACATTAGGAAACAAGCTTATAATTTTTTCCTACGTAATGGTTATCTTTGGAGACATGCTAAGGGTAAGGTTAGGAATCCACAAAAAGTCCTAGGAAAACGAGGTCTTTAGTTGCAAGTAATGATGGAAATGCATGAGACATTATGAGTGGGCCATAAAGAAGTTTTTGGAACATATGAAAAAATTAGAAGTACTTATTATTGGCCTAGGATGTATGTTGACATTAGTAGCTATGTTTCTACATGTTCTACTTGTCAACTTCATTCGTAAGTTAAACATAGAGATCCATTGCATCCTACTTATCCACCATGTATTCACTACAAGTGGGTAGTAGATCTTGTAAGTATGCCTAAAGGTATTGACAAAATGCATTACATTGTACTTGCAAGAGAAGACTTAACTAATCATGTAGAGGGACGTGCACTACGATCTAAGACCACTTAAAATGTTTGCAAATTCTTGCTTGAATTTCTTGCTTAAAGATGTCATAAGTCGCTTTGGCTACATAGAGAAAGTAGTTGCCGATCGTGGAGAGTTGAATGCGAGAGAAGCTAAAGAGTTCTTTGAACATCATGGTGTTCGTTTGTCTCTCACTACTGCATATAATCCAGAGACCAATGGTAAAATAGAGAGAGGGCATCCACCTATTGTGAAAGCCATATCTAAAGCATGTAACGGTGACATCAAACAATGGCCTAGATTCTTACCTTTTGCACTTTGGGCAAATAGAATGACGTGCACACGTACTACTTGGTATATGCCTGCTGAACTCATGTACTCTCAAAAACCATTGTTTCCAATTCAGTCTCATATTTTTGCATGGTCAGATTTTCCTTGGTCTGAAAACATGTCTACTAATGATTTTTTGAGTTTGCGCATTAAATAGTTAGAACAAGCTAAATTAAGACTTGATGATGCCATTGAAAAATTAAGAGAATCTAGAATGAAAAACAAGCATTATTTTGATAAAACTCATCAATTGCATCCTAAGCCAATTGAAGTAGGAGATTGGGTGCTCATTTATGATAGTACATTTGACTCTCAATATGATGCACGCAAAAAGTTCACTCAACCGTGGTTTGGGCCCTACATTGTATCAAAAATCAACAACAATGGTACATATGCTCTTTGTCAATTAAATGGTGTTGCACTAAAAACTTTGATTGCACGTAAAAGGATAAAGCTATTCAAGAAATGTGATAATGATGAGTACATTTTGGATGAGGCCAGTAAAGAAGATGACAACAATGAGGCCGATTCATAAACAGGAGTATCCATGTTATGAAAATTAAAAAAGAAAATAAAAAAAGAAAAAAATAAAAAACATATAAAAATATCATTAATTTTTCAAGTTCATGTTGCTGTTTTTTTTCAAGTTCATTCTAGTTTTTTTTTCCATTCTTGTTTCATGCATGTTTTTTTGAGTCTTTGCATTGCATTGCATATCCACATCACTTGAGTCAAAAAGAGCAAATGATGATTTCTCTACTTGTGTAAAATTATATCTTAAGTAGTAATTTATCTACTAAGAAATCGGTTATAATCTAGGATTATGGAAAGATAGGGCATGTAGATTGGAGTTTTATTTTGGTGACATAATTTTCATATATAAACATGCATATGTATTCTATATCCAAAGCATAATTTTTGAAGTCCTATCTCTTGCTACTGCATGTTTCTACATCCTTATTCCACTACAGAGCACTTATATCGGAGTTCAAACGACTATTCGCCGTCATAAAAAATGGTTGTACCTTGTATCAGGGTTTAATTTTTCCCCGTCATAAAAAAAAAACTACTACATGTTACTAGGAAGTTTACACTTTCTTCCCCCCCAAAAAGGTGATCATAACCATAACGTTGTGGAATCATCATCATCATCATTAAAAAAAAGAGCAAGCCAAAGGAAGATAAAGAGGCATAGTAGAATAAATCATGGGCTATATAGGTAGATTTATGCATTAGTGGAGTTTGGCTAGATTTCCTTGCATGTTATTAGAGAAAGAGCATATTCATATTTATGTCGGAGGAGTTGATCTAAAATAAGATAAAGATGAAAGATGTCTTTATGAAAAAGGTAGATTGCTTTATGAAAAAGGTACAAATTTTTCTTCAAGATTAGAGGAACTGATGCTTAAAACGACTCAATACATTCACTTCCACTTCATATTGATGCTTGTTTGTTTCCCTTCTTTAGATGTTGTCAATGTTTCCTGTTCATTTTCATATATGTTGCCTATTTGTTCATGCATTTTCATGTTGCATGTTTCAATTCTTTCTATCATGCAAATTTTGCATCATGTCATAGTGCTGACTCATTTATGTATATGATCAACTTTTTCTTCCATGTTTCTTATGTTGCCTATAAAAGAATTTGATGCTTGGAACATTTTGGTTTTCAAAAAGACTAGAGTGGCGCTTCTGGAGGAATCACAGGTTTAGTGGGGACGAATGTCATCAAGATTTTCTCTCCTCTCTCATTCATGAAGGCCTACAGGAAACACATTCAGTGAAGGTGGCTAGAATTCCCTGAGAATTCCAAGATGCATCAAGGATGTCAAAGGGAGTTCACATGCAAACTTTGGAAGAAATCAAGCAAATCCTGGGTAGCGGTAAAAGCTGGTCAAACTTTGGAAATTAGTGCAAAAATTTCAATATCTCCAAATCATATGAAAATTCATATACTTGTAAAGCCTATCAAAGGTAGTCTATAGCCCGAATTTCACATTAAAATGGATTTTCTAGCACATTGATATGCCATGTGCATTTTATAAAAAATATGATTTTTCCACTTAGACCCTACAAAATCTTGTATAGGAATTTTCGTTAGCCATATGGTTTGGCATGTATAAAGATCATATGTGCCTACATATTTGTATAAAGTTTCAAGGCTATCAGAGCTTCCTAGACACCTTAGTGCTACCTTGCAAGCTTCTAAATATAGTCAAACTTGTACAAGGGAGATTCAGATGGGAGTTTTTTCTGCATATTCCTAAAGGAGACCTTTCAAAACATAGCCCTAAAAACTTTCATCTTCATCAAAGGATATTTGAAGGGTCAAAGAGCATAGAATCTAGTTTTCAAGGTCATCACAGTTTCCTAGAATAAGAAAATCGAAGTCTTGAAGGGCTGCCACATGGCAAACAATGATTGAACCATGTTGTACGGTCAAGATGAGCTCATATTCAAGGGTGGAGATGCACTAAAGCATAAAGCAAGGAGGATCCACGAGTTTTTTCATCGGATAAGCCTTTTTTTATTATCAAAGATCAATAATGCAGAGCTTGTCCAAAAATAGTAGCTTACCTTATCCAAATTGATGTCAGCATTGATCTAACAATCCAGAACAGCCCCAGATCTAATGTTGGAGAATGAAGGCCCCTATTTTCCTCCCCTTTGCCCTAGATATCATATAAAGAACCAATCCTAACCATCCATTTGATAAATCCAATGGTTGTAATCAAAAGAAGCTGACCGTAGGGTTGAGAGATGATTTCTCTAGAACCAAGGGCCCAAATTCATTCAAAAAACTATATAAATCCCCCTCCAAACTCCTAGAGCATCATCGTTAGGCATCCATAGGGCCCTTGATAGCACATGGCTTCATTGAGACGATCACCCTCAGTTGAGCATGTGAGGATCCAAGGTGGGCTAGTAAGAGCATAGTTCCTAGATTCAGTTTTTAGACTCCCTCATTAGGATAGGCTCGTAAACCCATTTTCTCTTTCTTTGCTCACCTTTAGTGGAGTGTGAGTGAGTTAGAGCTGGTGTTATGTGTCTTAGACTTCTTTAGAAACACATTACAATCCTAGAAAGACATAGGGTCAATGAAGTGGAACCTATCCTCTTACGTGTCACATTCGTTTGAACTGTCATGGTGAGAGGGTCATAAGGACCACCTTTGACTAGTAGAATGTTTAGCTTGACATTTCACAACATTCATGTATATGTTTGTCATAACAATATCTTCTAATTCATGTCTCATGTCTCTTATCTCTTTGTCTCTTATATGTTTTTACATGTCACCTTCTATCTCTTTCTATGTGTGAGAAGGCTCTGCAGTATTGTGTTGAACCAGTGAGGATGATCCATTAAGGTTGAGAGAATAATTTTCTATTCATTTTTTACATCATGACCCACATGCAATCATACCACCCACAAAAACCCATGTTTATGAATTGATTTTCAAAAGTGTGTAAGAAGCTCCATTCATGGACCATTCTTCCTTTCAAAAGTTGTTTCATGTGTGTGGTTTTCTATTTGTTCTCATCATGCATACATCCACAATAACCCATGCTTATGAATTGATTTTTGAAAGTGTATAAGAAAATCCATTCGTGGACCATTCTTCCTTTCAACAGTTGATTCATGTATGTGGTTTTCTTTTTGTTCTCATCATGCATGCATCCATATGTTC
>CM035442.1:3469600-3622100 GCA_020310875.1 Ceratopteris richardii | reverse complement strand
ACCTAACATACCACCTGAGACGTGGCAGTTTTTTCGTAGAAACCTACATCTTTAGGAGTCATTTCCTCAATAGAAGGTATAAAAATTAATAGTTTATATTTCTAATTCTCATATGTTTTATTAAATTTTTACATTTAAGTTATGTATTTTTATTGTATTAAATAAACAGACTGCCGCAAAGAAGAGAATTGAATCGGGTCACACATCACACTTAGGGCCAATGGGCCATCATAGTTTTGTAGCTACATGTGTAAGTATATGTGTTATTGAAAGTATATTTTTTGTTTTAGTTAAAACCCAAGAGACTAATCTTTTTTATTTGTGTCAATGTAGCAAAAACATTATGGTCAATATCCTACGAAACATGAAATCGATTGTGCTAGACATTTTGGATATCGGCGTTTGAGCGAGTATATGCAAAATCATCCGGATGTGTTTGTGAGTATTATTAAATTTCATATAATTACTTTATTTTTATGGATGTTTTGTATGTTTTACTTATTTATGTTCGTTATATGTAATACAAGAGTATTATGGAGAGGCAGATATGGATGAGGTGGAAAGATAGACACAGGAGGGACAATCTCGATCCTCATAGAGTGCTTGTACCGCTACCCATGATGCCACTACAGATACATCAGATCATGCGGATGATCGCGATGATGAGGATGAGGATGAGGCTCTTGATGATGAGGATGATTCTGATCACGATCATGATTAGGATTCTTGATTATGATATAGGATATATATTTACACAGACACACACACACACACACACACACACACACACACATATATATATATATATATATATATATATATATATATATATATATATATATATATATATATATATATATATATATATATATATATATATATATATATATATATATAATGTTGATTCCAATTATGTTTTGAATTGTTTTTATGGTATTAAGTACTGAAAATTCTTGTTCTAATTATTTTTATTATTTTTTATATATCATGTGTTTTATTACTTTAATTATATAATTTATTCATATTTATGTCTGCTTGTGTGTGTATGTATGTATGTAGGTATGTATGTATGTACGTATATATATATATATATATATATATATATATATATATATATATATATATATATATATATATATATATATATATATATATATATATATATATATAAGTAATGAAAATTGTTTTTCTAACGATTTTTATTATTTTTTATATTTAGCATGTGTCTTATTATTGTCTATGGTATTAAGTAATGAAAATTGTTTTTCTAGTGATTTTTGTTATTTTTTATATTTCGCATGTGTCTTATTACTTTAATTAAAGAATTCATTCATATTTATGTGTGCTTGTGTGTGTGTGTATATATATATATATATATATATATATATATATATATATATATATATATATATATATATATATATATATATATATATATATATAGATAGATAGATAGAATTGTGTCTATGGTATTAAGTAATGAAAATTGTTTTTCTAATGATTTTTATTTTTTTATATTTAGCATGTGTCTTATTACTTTAATTACATAATTCATTCATATTTATGTGTGCTTGTGTGTGTGTATTTATGTATGTATATATATATATATATATATATATGTGTGTGTGTGTGTGTGTGTGTGGGGTTGTGTGTGTATAAAATGTATGTATACACCTATAGGTATATATCTATATTTGTGTAAGTGTGTCTATATGCATGTATATGTGTGTATCTATGTATATGTATGTGCATGTATGTATGTGCCTATGTATGTGTGTATATGCATGTATGTGCATGTGCATGTGTAAGTGTATGTGCGTATGTATATGTATGTGCATGTGCATGTGTATGTGTGTATATGTATGTATGTGCATGTATATATGTAAGTGTATGTGTGTATGTGGATGTATATGTGTGTATATGTATGTATGTGCATGTGTATGTGTGTGTATGTGTGTGTATGTGTGTGTATGTGTGTGTATATGTATGTATGTACATATGTACATGTGTATATGCATGTATGTGCATGTGCATGTGTAAATGGATATGCGTATGTATGTGTATGTGCATGCACATGTGTATTTGTGTGTATATGTATGTATGTGTATGTATATGTGTAAGTGTATGTGTATATGTGTATATGTGTGTATGTGCATGTATATGTGTATACATATGTATGTGCATGTGTATGTGTGTGTATGTGCATATGTGTGTGTACATATGTGCATGTATATGTGTATATATGTGTATGTGTGTGTATATGTACATATGTGCAGATGTATGTGTATGTGCATAAACATATACAATTGTATGTATATGCATGTGTATTTGTATGAAACATGCATGTGCATGCATTTCCATTTGCATACATGTGTATGTGCATGCATGTGAATGTGCATATACATGTATTTAAGTATGTGTTAATGTGTGTTTGTGTATGTGTATATGCAATAATGCATCTTTTTAACGTCGTTTATGCGATGCACAGAGCATCACTTATGTGACACTTTTTTATTTTGTCGATTTAGCGACACTTAGTGCTACCATCGCAATGCATGTTGCTTTACATCTCAAAATGAGCGTCAAAGTTTTTTTCATTTAATTGACACCATGCACTCAATGCTTGTTGCGATGCTTGATGCACTTATATAGCAACGAAATTGTGTCACATTAACCATCCAACTTATAATGGGTAATTAGTACTATAAAACTTATCCTCAACAACCCAAATACGGAATACATCACTTTTTTTTGCCATGGCCAATGACTAAAGTACCCTGATGCAGAAAAATGATCAAATCTAAAAAAGTTGAACAGTACTACCCTGTCGAGTTCTGCTAAACCTATTGCTGACTTTGAGATGTTTATACTAATGAACCAAAACTCATATATATGTTTGACATAAAAAGACAAAATTGCCTACACAGGCACTACGATAGTGCATTCGAAGGTCGAAACTCCTAATCAACCTAAGTATGCTCACCAATTTTTGTGCAATTTTGAGATTGTGATCGGAGGGGTGTCAATGATGCCCTAGATGCAACAACAACCTGATCTGATTCCAATTGTTGGAGTTTGAGGTCTATGGGAGTACACAAATAGCACAAGGAAGAAGAAGACGCTTGCAACACAACACACAATTTTGAATGTATTACCAAGAGAATATATAAAGATAAGTAACCCATTAGGGTTATAGGTGTATATACAAGCCGTAGCAAAAAGCCTCCTGAAAAGGGAAAAAAGTGCCCCAGTGGTCCTAGTGTGTTCACACACATCACTATCGAAATACATCAACAAATATTTGATGGAGAGTGTCAATCTCCATAAGAACAAGCTACTCTTGAAGTTAGAGCTCCTCTATATCAAGAGTAACTCAGAACCTTCACCAATTTGGAGGATTAATGATCAATTATAAAGATTTTGGATAAACTGTGAAGAAGATGTTTCTACAGAAAGTCTGCTGCACATAACTCTGTCATTGACTTATCAAATGTGTAAAGTTTTTTATAAAGCTTTGCATAAGGTGTTGCCTATAGTTTGTGCACCTCCTCCAAGCTAAATCATTCCAAAAGACTGAGTAGATCTTGAGAAATGGACTTAATAAGTCACCTATGTCTAAAACTGTTCTTCTGAGAAGTCGATTCAGACACTTGTAATTTCTAACACTTGGTTCTCTCAATCTAGAATCCATTTATGCAAATGCTTCTAGCCATAAGTAGGCTACCTTCCAACTTAAAGATTGAGTGCTTGAACTCTTCTCCACCATATCTGCTCAATTTATGATTGACCTCCATTGGAGTAGGTGCTACCCTGCAATCATTCATCTTAAACTTGATCAACAAGTTTTTCAAATATCTTTCTTGAGTTACATACACTCCATGTTGAGTATTTGAGATCTCCATTCCCAAAAAATATGACAAGTCTCTCAAGTCACTCATTTTGAACTCTTTCTCCATTTTTGTCTTTAGGCTTTGAATGCCTTTCTCATCTGTACCTGTAAGAATTATATCATCAACATATATGCACATGTAAATGAACCCATCTTCACTTGCTTTGACAAGCAAGCTACTATCTACTTTAGATACTTGGAACCCAAGTTCTTTTAAGAGCTTTACAAGTCTATAATTCCATGGCCTTGAGGCCTGCTTCAAGCCATACAAAGATCTCTTGAGCTTGCACACATAATCTGGATAATTTTCATCTCGGAATCCTTGAGGTTGCTCCATGAAAACATCATCTGAAATATAACCATTTAAAAAAGCATTCTTCACATCTAATTGACATAATTTCCAACCTTTACATGCAGCAATAGCTATGAGTGTCCCGATGGTTGTCATCTTTGCCACAAGACTATAGGTCTCATCATAACCTATACCAAATGTGTGAGCAAACCCTTTCACAAGTCTAGCTTTATACCTAGACACACTTCCATCTGCATACCTCTTTGTCTTATAGACCCATTTGCATCCAATGATCTTCTGACAATTTGGTTTAGAAACCAAATCCCATGTGTCATTCTCCATCAATGCATCATACTCTTCCTACATAGCTTTCTCCCAATTTTCCTTACCTTTTGCCTCTTCATATGTAGAAGGACCTTCATCTGCTTTTATCATATAAGCATAATCTTTGGTATCCAAAAAAGAAGTGTCATAGCTATACGTTGTAGGTTGCCATTTATGTCTTGTTGACCTTCTGAGTTCTCCAGTCCTTGAGGTTTCTAGTTCATCGCACTCTGGATCAAATCTTGGCACTTCTTCAACTTCAACCTGTACTTCATTGTTCTCCTCTTCATCAAATATATGAATCTTTGATTTACCTTTCTTTTGATTCAGAACTTCTTCATCACCTGCATAAATATTGATTGTACGTGCATACCAAGTACCTTGCTCATCAAATGTAACATCCTTTGATACAAGGAATTGTTTTGTGGATGGACTCCACAACCTATATCCCATCTGGTTATCATCATATCCAATGAATACATATTTTTCAGCTTTAGGTTCCAATTTATTCCTCAATTGTGATGGCACATATGCATATGCCAAACATCCAAACACTTTGCAATGATCTAAAGTAGGTCTCTTACCCCACCATGCCTGATATAATGTCATACCCTTCAAAGCTTTACATGGTAATCTATTGAACAAATAAGTAGTTGTGTTTAGAGCCTCAGCCCACAAGTAATTTGGGAAATTTTTCTCCTTCATCATGGATCTTGCAAACTCAACAAGAGTTATATTCCTTCTTTCTACTACACCATTTTGTTGAGGAGACTACCTGCAAGTAATTTCCCTTTCTATACCTGCATTCCACAAGTAGTCACTGAAATCATTAGAGAAATACTCTCCCCCTCCATCTGACCTTAGTATCTTCAACTTATGACCTATAATTCTCTCTGCATACACATGATAATGTTTGAATGTATTGAATACTTCTGATTTATCTTTGATCACATAGATAGTGATCCATCTGGTAGCATCATCAACATAAATCACATAATACCTTGAACCATTGATACTGAAATCTTTTGATGGTCCCCACACATCTGTGTGTACCAATTCAAGCTTCTCTGAATACATAAAACCATGCTTGGAATAAGATTGGTTATGAGCCTTACCTAATTGACATGCCTCATATATGTATGTCATGTGTTGACTTGCAATATTAGACAATCCAAGCACTAAACCATACCTCTTTCATTGAAATGTCCAAGCCTCTTGTGCCAAAGATCTAACTCAGAGATCTTATGTCCTCCATAAGTGAACAAAGCATGACCAACATTACCTTGGATCTTCAATGTGAACAATCTTCCTTCTTTCCTCCCTGAAATAATTTGTTTATACCCATTGCTAGGGTCTTCGACAAACACTCCTCCATTAGTGAACCTAACTTCATAACCGTTTTCAACAATTTGTCCTAAACTTATCAGATTCTTAGGAATTGTAGGAACATACAAAACCTTACTCAAGAGAGTACTTCCATCCTTGGCCTTCACTGATCCTATTGACTTCACATTGTGCTTTGTATTGTCACCTGTTTGAACTACATGATTAGTTACCTTATTCTCCAAATCAGTCATTAAAGCTATGTTACCACTCAGGTGATTGCTACACCCTGAGTCAATGTAGAAGACTCTTTGTTCTTCACTTTGCCTTTCACAAGTTGCATTCATTATCAATGTTGAATCCTCCTTTTGATCTGAAGCATAATTATAGTAGGTATTTTTATATTGTTGACTTTGGAAGCCTTTACCTACATTTCTTCCAAAGTAACCTCTACTACCTCTACCTCTGAAATCACCTCTTTGATTTCTGCCACCTCTTCCTCTTGAATTAAAATTCTGATTATATCCTCCATTATTCTGAGTATTATGCCAAAAATCATTAGCTAAATGATTTTTCTTACCACAAATCCAGCAAGCTTTGACTCCATCTTTATTACTCCTGCCTCTTCCTCTACCTTTGCCACCTCCTCTTCCTCTTAGGAAGTTGGCTTGGCTAGTTGTACCTTCATCTTCATTTGTTTGTTGCTTCCCTTTGATATTCTTCTTCTTATCCTTTGAATACATTGCATGACCTATACTTTTATCACCTTCACCTTTGACATCCTGCTCAAAGGTTAACATATGTCCTAGCAACTGATTTAAGTCAGGAGTAAAATGATCAAGTGATAATTCAGTAGACAAAATGAATGGCTTCCATTTGCCATCACCTCTCAAACCTGTGAGGATTTGCTTACCAATTTATCCTCCTCAATATTTTCATCAACTGCTCCTAATGCATCTGCAATGTCCTTCATCCTTGTTACATAGTCTGAGATGGATTAAGAGGCCTTCTTCTTGAATGTGGTAAACTCTGCCCACAAGGATGCCTTCCTTGATTTTGTGGTGTTTTGGAAATGCTCCTCCAAAGCATTCCATATATCACTTGCACTTTCAAGACCTCTAATGTGAGGTAGCAAGTAGTCATTAACTGTCATATAGATGATGCTCCTAGCTTGAGCATCTTTCTTCATCCAAGTCTTCAAATCTAATAATTCCTCCCTAGTTGGAACACTAGGATCTCTCAAGTGAGGATTTTCTTCTTCACCTGTAATATAACCTATCAAGTCTTTGCTCATAAGATGAGCTTCCATCCTCATTGACCATGCTGGATAGTTCTCTCTATTCAATTTCTCTATCTGAAGAGAATCTCCCATCCTTTCTTCACCTCTGTATTAAATTCTTCAACCTTTATGAGTAATAGATGAGGGCTACGACATCAAAGAAGTTCCTTTTGACTTCTTTGATGTCGTATGGCCTCCTTCTCAAGCTTTTCTCTGAAGCTTTCACCTTTTGAATCTTCAAATGTTGAATTCTTTATGACCGCAACAATCGAGGTCCTCCTTTATTAAATTTTGATGCTTCCTGCTCTCATACCACTGATGGAGAGTATTAATCTCCAAAAGAACAAGATACTCTTGAAGTTAGAGCTCCTCTATAACAAGAGTAACTCAAAACCTTCACCAATTTGGAGGATTAATGATCAATTATAAAGATTTTGGATAAACTGTGAAGAAGATGTTTCTACAGAAAGTCTGCTGCACATAACTCTCTCATTGACTTATCAAATGTGTAAAGTTTTTTATAAAACTTTGCACAACATGTCGCCTACAGTTTTTGCACTTCCTCCAAGTTTAATCATTCCAAAATACTTAGTATATCTTGAGAAATGAACTTAACAAGTCACCTATGTCTAAACCTGTTCTTTTGAGAAGTCGATTCAGACACTTGTAACTTCTAACACTTGATTCTCTCAATCTAGAGCCCGTTTATGCAAATGCTTTTAGCCATAAGTAGCTTACCTTCTAGCTTAAAGATTGAGTGCTTGCTTGCTCAAAACTTTATACTGTGGAAGGAGAACTGACCAAAACATTGACATCAAATTTTGCGCCTATTTCAAAAAACAGTGAACACTTCTTCACATATGAATGTTCCTACTCATAATTCTCACAGCCTGTTTACAACTAGGCTCTCAAACTTTAACCATAGACTCATTATATATGGAATTAGACATCTACAGAAGGATTATTGAAATGATCAAGCACAGAAGGAGAATACACAAAAACATCGGGCGCAATTTTTCTTCATTACTAGAGAGCTATTACATCTGCATGAGAGAGCTAAACCTTTTACTTCTCAAGAGTCTAATCTCTTCTAATTCTTTTGAATTCTTGTATTCTACACTCTCTCATATTTGCCCTGACATTTTTCCTTGTATATATAGACAAATATTTACAAGCTCCTGACTATACAAAAGTATTAGTGAACTATCTTCTGAATTAATGTACATATGTGTACACATCTTCATCTTCTAGATATGCACTTCCTTCATGCTTCATAACTTGATCTTTTCTTCAGTACTTTGCTTCAATTCTTCATCAAAACGTCAATTGTTGATTGCCGTGCACCAACAATATTGGAACTGAAATGATAAGAAAATATTCTTCTTGACTTGTAAAAAATACAAAAAATCTCAATCAAGGAGGCATTCACATGGGTCCAACTCGATCTATAATCAAGTTAAGCCATTTCTTTTTTTATTATGAAACAAAGATAAAGAAATTGCATTAATGGGAATTATTCCATGATGTGCACAGGTTAGGCCCCATCACATAATGATAATAGATACAATCAAATCCATCATACAAGTTATAAACAACCTTAGATTAGGGAAAAGGCCATAAACAATATGTTAGTAGAAATAGCCTTAATACAAAACAGTGCATTCCTTATCAATTTCCTCTTACAAGAGAAGAAAAAATCTTTATTTTCACTCTTGAAAATTCTTTGATTCCTACTGATCTAGTTGTGCCAAGAGATCTACTCTCCACGTGCCATAGGAGAACATCCATTCTACTCGAAACATCCATTAACACTTCCTTGTATCCAAGCTTTGTCAGACCAATAGTTTGATAATTGTAATTGATGAGATTCCAAAACTTTTGAACATGGGCACAATTCAGGAAGATATGGGCAAGATCCTCCTCCTTGCCATAGAAATAAAAATTTTCATTATTAACATTATAGTTTTTAGTTCTACCTCGAGTCCATATCTCATTGTTTATAATCAGCCATTGAAGCTTTCAATGCTTGATGGCAGTAGGGAAAGACCAAATCTCCCTAAACCTTTATTTTCATTGGTTGTGGGACTAGTTTTTGTCCCATCTAGCATTAAACTTAGCAATAAGGTTGGAGACAAAAATGTAGTGCTTCTTGTATTGCTCATAGATGTCATTGACAACCTTATGCATAGTAATGATCTTATACTAACTACACTCAACAAGTAAATCGTCAACATTTCCGTGTGGTTAATCAAGGCCCATTTACAAGTAGCAGAAAGTCCAATCACATTCCAAATCATATCATCATCCATAATCTCATCAAAAACTATGAAGTTTCCCTGAGGGACAAATCGTGCTTTTTGGAACTTATTATTCTTGATGTGTAGAGTACTATTCATACCATGGCCAAACCACCTATTCCAAATGGAAACCTATAAGAAGAAAAAAGACTAAGATGAGAAAGCAAGAATGTAAATTTTAAGTAAGTTTGGAACCCATCCAAACTCTTCACATGTTACATTGAAGTCTACTACCTCTGGGCACAAAAATAGTAGGTGAGAAAACAATATCCCATAGATTATTATTTGTCCAAGCTTTGAAGTTCTTGACATAAAACTTAGAATAGTTCCTCTTTATTAGATAAGGGTAAAAGTCATCAGAATGGGATGCCCTTAAGTTCCATTTAGCCGACATTCTATTGGCCATTTTATTAGGACACATCACACCAAGACCTCCTTACTCTTTCCTCATGCAACAATTCTTCCAAGAAACCTTAGGTAATCTAGGAATCTGAGCATCCCTAGACAAAGTGATGACATAGATAAAATGCTTTTTAGTGGGCATGCAACAAGATATAAAAATAAATGATGGAAGAAAAATTATTCAAAACAAAAACAGGATGAGAAATGCAACTTCAAAAAGATAATCCACTTAAAGACCCTATTTCTATACTTTTTCATCATCCAATCTGATCTCTACTCAAAAGAAACATTACGTCACAAAGGTATGCCACGAAATCTGAAATTGTTACAATTTTGAATGATATTATAATCAAGCATCACTATATAAGAAGTGAAATGACTATTGGAAGACTTGAAAGAAGTATTTTTATGATTAACTTGGGAACCACTAGTAATATAAAACAAGTCCAAACCTTAAAGTAGAGTGTTGAATTAAAAAGGGCAAATGTATATATGGCTTAAATAAATGCCAAAATATGTCTAGAGAGATGGAATTCTAAAAAACGTCATGACTTTATCACTATGGAGTGACTTGCAGCACCAAAAGTCACCCAAGGCAATGGAAGGACAAAGGAAAAGAAGTGAAAGTTCAAGAGGTGAGAGAAGATGCAAGGGTACGTGAAAAGTCCAATGCACATATCTTTATATATAGAAGTCATTTGAATATGAAAATTTGTGAAGATGACAAGGGGATGGTGTTAAGGTATATGCTGGTCATTCTCTCACCAATGGATATCAAAAGGATGCTCATTTGTGTGCTACAAGGCACAAAGGTATCCCATTCACATATCTTTTCTGTACATAGGCACCTTGTGAAGGTAATATCTCTCTATATACGCATCCATTTAATGCCTATGATATCTTGTTGGAAAGTGTATCTTGCATAGACTGTGTTTTTCAAATATCTCTACTAGATGATTCTCGAGTAGTGATTGGGAATATTTCTTGTGAACATCAGTTTTTTGCCTAACCTCAGATGATAGGTAGTCTATCTTTATACAGTCCGTTGCCTAGTCATATGAACTCCAAATGGAGTGTACTATGTGTGGACCAAATTTCATGGACATTGGAGCTCTGAGGTGTGATTGAATCAGGTTTTAGTAAGCATGTGTCTTATAGGGAAATTTCTAAAAGAGGTTCTCTAACTTCCTCTACATGTATTGGAGTGAAATTTCTCCACATTTTGGTATCAAAGCTTTGGTTGCAGAGAATTGGCATTGGATCCCATGGATGCCCAAAAAGATCTTGAAGAAGATGCAGAGATGTAGAAGGAAAGCTTGGAGCTATGAGCCCATGGAGTGTGCATTGGAAAGCTATGGAGATGAAGCTTTTGTATGTAAGACAATTTTGTTGCTTTATGTTATTTGAATTGATACATTCTCTTGCCCTACTTCTACTACATATGTTGATGATTGATTCATGCTATAAGTTATAATAATCACTTGGGTGAAGATTTATGAGCACCTATAGAAGAAGATGAAGATTCAAGGAAAGAATCTTGGATGTGCAACTACATAGAGTTGCATATGAGCATTGTATGCATGCTCTTGATATTGCTCTCAATTGAATGCAGTGTAATAAGGTATTATTTAAATAGCTGAATATTGAAGCTTTTATGTAAGCTTGATGATAGCATTTTTATGCTTATGCATTGGAGTTTCTTATGAATGCATGCTTGTAAAGTTTATGCTCATGATGTATGACAATTTTGGATAGCCATGCTTAGGCTAAATATAACTTGAATATAGAATTAATGATTGATGTCTATCATGCAAGAATGTATGCACATGTGGTCAAAGAGTTTATATACACATGTTTTTTGATGTATGGATGCGTAATAGGTTATTTTATAAAGCCTATACAAGCTCAAAATTTGTAGGTCTATGTAGCCATATGAATTGGCATAAGGTGAGCTGAATATATGCTCAACTGATTGCTGATTTGCATACATAACTATGTGGGTTTGTTAGCATGATATTTATGCTCTAAAGGTTGGTCATGCTCAGCCATAGAGGAGCTGAAAGTACATGTGTTTGGATACCATGAAGATTGGCAAGATCCAAGGCTTCTATGTATGAAATTTCTAGATGTATCTTGTTGTGGATAAACCCCATTGATGTAAAATTGCAAAAGCAAATATGTATGCTCATGCTATGATGACTAAATGTGTTTGATTCTTTAGTTGAGATAGGAAGTCAACTCAATGCTCCTATTTGGACAAGCCAAAGCAAGCGAACAAACTTGCAAAGCCTCCATGAAGCAAGGACACAAAGCTTGGAGCGAAAGTGAAGAAAGGATCCCAAGCAACACGTTTCTCAATCAAACACTTGAAGGTTTGAAGAATTGAAGCTTGAAGCCTAGGATTGAGATTCCCAAAAAAGAAGGAGTAGAAGACTCCAAAGAAGTGTTACCATAAAGTGTTGAAGAGTCATCAAGGACATGAAGATATTCCCCAAGGTTGCATGCAGCAATAAGCCAGTATCAAGTTAGAAGGAAGAGTCACTCATGAGAAGTGTGACATATTGGCTGAAGCAAAGGAAGTAAAGAAGTCCATTTGCAAAGGTAAGGGCTAATGTAAAGGTTAAGAAAAATCCACATTGTGTGTGGTGAAGTTATAGTCAAAGGTTTTGGCTAGTAACACCACCAAGAGAGAGTGGCAAGCCAATGTAAAGACAAGTAAGACCATCCCACGAAGAATGGCAATTCTATGTGAGGCAAAGACGACCATCCCAAGAGGAATGGAAAGCCTATATGAAGGCAAGTAAGACCATCCCAAGAGGAGTGGCAAGCCTATGTTAGGTGCAAGAAGCAGTTAAGACCAAGTGAAGGTCTAGTGAAAGGTTAAGGCAAGTAAGACCATCAAAGAGAGTGTCAAGCCGACGGCAAGTAGCACCATCCCAAGAGGAGTGGCAAGCCTATGTAAAGGCACATAAAACCATCCCAAGAGGAATGGAAAGACTTTTTAGGTGCAAGAGGCACCATTGTTCACATTGAGGATTTCTTGTGTTTTCTTTTGTAGATGATGAAGAAAGCTTGGAAGATGTGGAAGCTATGAATGCTTCACATGAATAGGAACTCATGAAAGAGTTCCTATATGATTAGTACTTTGTTGATTTTGTAGGTATATAACCAGCCATAAAGAGTGAAGAAAAAATCATGAAGCAAGGGGGAGTTAGCTTGCAAGCATTGGAAGATCCAAGAAGAGTCCAAAGAAGAGAAAGTGGAGCCAAAACAAATTTCAAATTTGGAAGAGAAGTATGTACTCTCAAAGGAAGAGTAAGAACAGCCATAAGAGGTAATTTCAAAGCACTAGGAGGAGCCACCTCTATGGAAGGTGCAATTAGAAGGCAATGAGCAACCATGATGCATAAAAGAATTCATGAAGAAAAGCTAGAAGAGAAGCATGACAACCGTGATGATGACAAAAGGAGATGGAAAGATTGCACCCATAGACAAAGTTGAAGATGATCCAAAGATAAATGAGGATCAAATTGAAGAATGCAAGCCATGAAGCCATGATCCAAAGATAAATGAAGACATGAAGCCATGAAGGCACAAAGAGAGGAGAAAAAAAATAAAGAGAGTGAAGCAACAAAGATAAGTACAACCAAGGTGATCTCATTTCATTCTATGATTTTTTATGAGGTATGTTTCTTGATAGGGATTGAAGAAGAGCTCTTGCAAAGAGCCAAGAAGCAAAGTTAAAGCTAGAAGGAAGCCAAAGAAGCTTCAAAGCAAAGAACAAGGATCACCAACCAACCAAAGGAAGAGATACGAGGGCAAAAGAAGCAAAAGGCCAAGCGGATGAGAATTGGAGAGTAGCATGGACTCCCTATCGTAGCTTGAGCGGAAGTGTTGAAAATTATGGAACTTGTGCAAGCTCCAATTGTGAGGCTTGACACATACTCACCTCTCATTATTTAACTCTTCATGTTTTATGTATTTCTTGTAAGCTCAAAAGGAAGTTAAGCCCTAAAAATGTAGAAAGCACACTCATAACCTTAAAGTGGAGTGTTGAATTAAAAAGGGCAAATGTATTTATGGCTTAGATAAAATCCAAAATATGTTTAGAGAGATGGAATACTAAAAAAATTCATGATAGCATCCATGTGGAGTGATTTGGAGCACCAAAAGTCACCCAAGGCAATGGAAGGACAAAGGACAAGAAGTGAAAGGTTAAGAGGTGAGAGAAGATGCAAGGGTGGGTGAAAAGTCCAATGCAGATATCTCTATATATAAAAGTCATTTGAATGTGAAAATCTATGGAAATGACACATAGATGGTGTAAAAAATATGATGTTCATTCTCTTACCAATTGATATCAAAAGGATGCTCATTTGTGTGCTACAAGGCACAAAAGTATTCCAACTACGTACCTTTCCTATACATAGCCACCTTGTGAAGGTAATATCTCTCTATGTGCATATCCATTTAATGCATATGATTAGTTTTGGAATGATTATCTCTCATAGTCTCTGTTTGTCAAATATCTCGGCTACATGAAACTCCAATAATGATAGGGAACCTTTCTTATGAACCTTAGTTTTTTTCTTAACCTAAGATGATAGGTAATCTATCTTTATACAGTCGGTTGCCTAGTCATATGAACTCCAAATGGAGTGTTATCTAGCTTGTTACAAAGCTTCTAAAAGAATATAATATGTGTGGACCCAATTTCATAGCCATTGGATCTCTAAGTTGTGATGGAAGCAGGTTTTAGTAAGCATGTGTCTTACAAGGTAGTTTCTAAAAGTGGTTCTCTAACTTTTGCTACGTGTACTGGAGTGAAATCTCTCCACACTATCACCTAATCTATCTTTATGATAAATGAACATATTAAAGTAAGTAATAAGATAAGACCACCAAAAATATCAGAGAGATCATTCCAACAAATAGCCTTATCCATAGAGGAGTTGGTACCATAAGTACTAACAATGGTGTAGTTAAGAGGACTACTACACTTCAAAGATATCCATTGATTAGAGGGACTAATTAAGGTCTCATCCACTAAATGGTCAATAATCAAGGCAATACCTATAGCCAAACCCCCTTTACAAGACACGTTATTAGTAACAAACCAAGGTTGGCTAGAAGACATAGACTTCAAATTAGCTTTCAACTTGAAACCAAAAATCCTGACCGCATGAACACACATGATATGAGTCATCAAGGGAAAGTCTTTCAATCAATTATTCATCACCTTAGCATGGAAAGGATCAGTGATCCCTTTAATATTTAAAGAAACAATCTTTATTGAATTCATAAGATTACAAAAAGAGATGCAATAGAAACAACATATTCTCAACTTTACCCTCTTGAGCAGCAAGATTATTATCCTATAGATAACAAACTTTGTTATTAAAACTGTACATACATGTGTAATAAGCCAAAATCTTGAGGATTTCCATAACAATATAGTAAAACATGGATGAAGAAAATTACTTCTTGGAGCTCTTAGTTGGCTTGAGCATGGATATTGATGTTCTTAAAGGATCTTTCCTTTTAGACTTGCTTTGTCCAGGATCTGTAGCACCTTCTTCAACATTATTAGACATGTTCACATCTTCTTGTGGGAAAAGTTTTTTAATCATTTCCTTAAAGTTCTTTTGATCATGCTTATTAAGATCTTGATAAAACATGTCATTGTTGTCATCACCACTTTTATCAGGTAGAAATTTATTAGGATTATGTTTAGAAGACTAGCCCTCCACATATTGCTTTTTGTTATAGACTAGAATCCATCCCATCATCTTGTTTCGGCTCAAGGATGTTTTCCACAATTTCATAACTATCTTCCATCATGTTCTTCTTTGCATTAGGTTCCAAAATCTCCTTGTTTTCTTCTTCGGCATTAATTTGAGAGATAGCCTAGTCAGAAGCATTATGAACATATTCCAACAAAATGTCATACTGATTCACATACTTATCCACTCTTTTTTCTTATGGTTTAACCAAAGATTTCCTATTACCTCATGATTTTTCCTTTACTGGTAGAAAACTCACCTCCCACATACACTTTATAGTACCCAAGTCATTATCATTATTAGGAATTAAAAGTGGACAATCTTTGATTCAATGGCCCTGTTTATAGCAATGGAAACAAGCATTCGGTAATTTTCCATACAATAATTTTTTTTCATGCAAACATTTCTCAACATAATCCTTTATTATAAGAGAGTTTTAATTGATCTAGCTATGTCAACCTCTACCATGACTTGAGTTTCCCATTTGGGATTGATATTTCCTTTGTTCCTTTGACCCAACCCTTTAGAGACCACATAAACTATCAATCCATGGGTAAAAATCAATTCAAAGATCTAAAAGTTCCCCCCACATTGGGGACCTTAGTGGGTTTAGGTCCCCTAAGGTTGAATCCAACATACCACTTGAAAACCATTATATGAAAAATTTTAATAAGCTATTGCCCTTTGCTGATGACTTTTAAGGCACTTATTAGGTCTTCAAAATAAAACAGGAAGTAATTGTTTGGTAGGTATTCGATATGTCTCGAGAAGAGATGTTTACTCTCCTAGCTAACTTTAACCCATTGTCTTAGTGTCTAGATCTAGTGTTGGACCATCACAAAGACCAATAACCAACTTTTTTGTATGTTGGGTTTGCCAATTGATAAATGAGTTACTTTCTATGATCAAAGTCGTATCTTCATTATCTTCCATTTGAGAATGTACTCGTAATTCATAAGTACTACCTATCTCATACATATTTTGCTTTGCTTTATCAAGAAAACTAGAGGAGAAAGGATCGATATTACTTGTGCTCCTATTCCTATTGAAAAGAGGATTTTCATAAGCATTTTGAGATCTTAGAACCTTGGCAAAAGATTTGGATGGTGACCCACCACTTGAATCAGCGTTGGACCAAAGTACCTAATAAGAAAGACCCCCCTCAAGATCAATATGGCTCAAAAAATAATGGAAATAGTGCTAACAAGGAGGACCATGTTTTTTCTCAAGAATTGAACAATTATGATCAAGCAAAGATCCAAGAAATGAAACTAAATGGTTCCTTGATGTGTGTATGGATAACAATGGTGAAGGTAGTTCTGTTGGGACTATTACCTTCAAGGCCAAGAGAAAAAAATTAGTTCAAACACTCATATCCGTGACTAAACCCTCCAAAAATTATAAGAAATAATGGTTTGGC
Source organism: Ceratopteris richardii (assembly GCA_020310875.1). Lineage (NCBI taxonomy): Eukaryota > Viridiplantae > Streptophyta > Polypodiopsida > Polypodiales > Pteridaceae > Ceratopteris > Ceratopteris richardii. Next base: position 3,605,091 of record CM035442.1, on the reverse strand, counting down.
TTATTGTTCTATGTTTGATCTTCTTTCTTGCATACAAAAATGTTATCTCTCCTAGTAAGAGTACGATTGTTAGATATAGAATTGAAGTAGATCCTATTTCTCAAAAGTATCCTTATGGATCATCTTAAAGTGTTGTCCCTCATTATGAAAGGTTTTACTAATCCTATTAATGAGATATCTATTAATATAGATGAATAAACATTTTTCTTCTTGGTGACTTTAATATGGTTCTTCTTCCTAGTGAAAGACTAGGCAATAAACACAATATTGTCCAAATGAGTGAAAAGGATTCTAGGTTTAACCTTATGTGTTCCAAAAATCTAGTTGATATCACTTCTGGTATTGGGCACATCTAGAAGGATAATAGTAAGAACTCCTTTCTGGATGCTAGACCTCATAAAGGATAACTTGAATCCAACAAAACTCATGAGATGTGGTAAATCAAGTGTGAACTTGACCCTTGTCTCACTATCTCTGATCATGCCCCCTTAGTTCTATAATTTTTTAGAAGTTACCATCACTATAGAGCTGGTTGGCCCCACATTGATTCCTCCTTTCTCAGGATCCTTAATGTAATGGATGAGACAAAGAATATTTTTACTCATTATTTTAGTATGAATATTCTTCCTCTTTGTGCTTCAAAAAAGACTACAATAGATACTTAAAGGTTTTGTACTCACTAAATGCTTCTAGCTAAGAAGATTAGGTCTAAAAGAAGAAAGATGATTGTTGATGAAATGGATAAAAGTATGGTTTCTTACTCTAATGACTCCAATTGTAGTCAGAGGATTCTTGAACTTCATAGGAGACTAAGAATGAAGACTATCTCTTGGCTCATAGTGCTCTAGCCTCATCAAGGGAGTTTTGGGCTGGGAGGATTGATAGACGCAAAAACAAGTATGTTTGATTTGTTGAAAAAGAACAAAATTAAAGATCTTTTTCCTATGTCAAAACATGATTTAAGAGGGCATGCTATAAATATTAAGAAGAACCTTCACGAGGCTATTAGATTCTTTACCCATGTTTTCTCTAGTTCTCGCAACTAGGGGGAGGATACCTAGAGAGCCAAGCCCCTCATTGCTCTTAAAATGAAAAAAATAATTCTTAAGGTTTTGCTCTCCATTCTTGACCTCTTACTCATTGTCCATGAGATTAAAGAAACTATTAGTAAATTGAAACCCTACAAATCTCTTGGTCTTGATGGAATACCTAATAGATTGTTTTGGAACTCAAAGATTTTCTCACTCGCTTCATTCTCTCAGTATCGCAAGATAATGTGATGAGAGGTACTCTTTCTACCTTTATCAATAACAGGTGATTAAGTTCATTCACAAAAAAAGGGATCCAAGGATGACCTTCACAATTGGAGACCTATATATTATCTGACATCTATCTATAAGATATTATCTTCTACTCTTGCTAGAACAATTAGTACCATCATGGATAAGATTATTCTCCTATAGCAAAAAGGTTTCGTTAAAGGTAGATACATTGTTGATGCAATTATTTCCTTGTGGGAAGGGATGTAGTTTGCTAGAGATTCCAACTAGGACTTCTACTTCTTCAAGGTTGATTTTGATAGGGCTTATGATAGAATGGATTGAAACTTCATCCTTCAGTCTCTTTATGATATAGGGGTTCGTAAAAACTTTATTAAGTATGTGAGTATACTTTTTGGTAATGCTTTTTTCATAGTTTCTATGAATGGGCAAGTCTCTTATCCATTTAGACTCCAAAGGTCCATCAGAAAAGGTTGTCCCCTAGGCCCCCTCATTTTAACTATCTCTAGTGATGCCCTTGCTGGTTAATAAAAAACTGTTCGAATTAGGGTTCTATTAAAGGTATGAACATTCCTGTGTATTATGAACAACTTTTTCTCCAAATGTTTGATGATGATACTAACGTGACGCTAGGGTCCAAGATTTGTATGTTGAAAACTTCCTTAAGTGTTGAGATAATTTTTGCACAACTAGTGGATCTCAAGCGAACCATAAGAAGAATTCTTTGAAGTTCCCTATTAACATTATTCCTCAATTTATTACTCAGCTTGAGTGTGATATTATTTAGTATGGGGCTATTTTTTGTTCGCTTGGTATATCGATGGACTTCAATGTTACTTTTGAGCAAAGATGGAGGTGGGTTCTGGATAAATTTAGATGTAAAATTTTTAAATGGACATTGCAACATAATGTTTCACATAGAGCTTTTGTTTTGAAGCACTCTATAATGCCTTCCATTGTTTTCTTTTTATCTTTGTCGATGCCATCAAAGAAACATTTGTTGCATGTTATTGCTCTCTCTAGAAGCTGGTTTCTATCGGGATGGGGGGAGGGGAGATCTAGGGCTCCAAAATTCCTGAATTGTCCTGAAAATATGTTGTATGCAAAAAAAAGAGGGTGGACTAGGTATATTCTATCTTGTCAAAATGGCTAAGAAATTCTTTGCCAAATGGCTCTTTAGAGCCACCAGGTCATTTGATTTCTGGTTCTATTTGATAAAAAGGAATTGCTCTAAATTCTATTTGTGTGAATACGAAGCTTGAAATGATATAAACATGTGGGATATTATCTCCTTATCCTTTTGTTCTAATAGGATGCAAGTTGATATGTTCAATGTTGAAGGCTTGGCTTGAGGCAAAGTGTACCTACTCTATACCTATTGATTTAAGAAATAATTTATCCTTCCTTGTGTAGGAATCTATATGTACATGATGGGAGGCTTCTCATGGAAAAAGTCTTTTTAATATAAAATCTCACAAGTGCAAAAAGGTTGGCTTTTATTCTTGGGGAAGCCTCATGCAAAATGGTAGGTTTGTGGAGGATAGTGTTATCAATAATACCAACACTCTATCTACTTCTTGTAGACAAATATTAGTGAATCATAAAAAAGCTTTGGAGGAAGGAGTTGGTAACTAAATCAATTTAATAGAGTTGTTGCATTGTGGTTTGTTTTGAGGAGATATATGGCATGACAAGACAGACTCAAACGGAAGACACTATCATTAGGAAACTCAATTCTAAGTAGAACTTAAGTTGCTCTCCTTGTCAATGGAGATATAGATTCAGGGCTCTATGGGATTTTCCTTATGCTATCAAAAATTCTTATCTCCAATGGCTTATTCTGCGTAATGGTGTGTGGACAGGGCTCAAAGCAAAGATATGTAAATCAAGTAATGGAAATTTTAACTTTTGTGATAATGACGAGGACTTTTCCCACCTCTTTTTATGTTGGGGATAAAGGCCCCAACGACTCTCCTTTTATATATTTTGACCCTTCCATCTGAAATCTCTCTTCGAGAGCTTTGCAGACATATTTTTCTTAAATTTGTTCGGCCCCAAATTGGGGAGTTATAGGCATTTACATTATTTTTATGACTTTTGGTCATTGGCCATGTGTGAACATGTCCAAATGACCTAAAAGTCACTTATCAATAAGACTTGGTCCCAAATCTCTCATAACTTGATTTAGACTTCTTCAACTTCAGCGTCTCCATCTTCTTCTCCAAATTTCTATGCAAGTTTCTCTCTCTACTTTCTCTCTCCTTACACAGCAGCCCACTCCCTTTGCGTTTGGAGCAACCGAGCACACCATCATGTAGCTCTTCGTAGCCTCTTTCAATTGATATTAGAGCTTTGAGTTGTTCCATCATGACAAAGTTGCTCCAAATGCTTTTCTAATTTAGCCTATGTGAAGCTTAAGGCATTTTCTTGCATTTGGTAGAATCTCATCGCAAAAAACCTTCTTTTTTTTGCGCTAAAAGTGTTGTTTTTGGAGGATTACTTCAGGCCATAGCAAAGCTTAAGTGAATTTTGGGTTTTTTAGAGAGTTTCATCACGAAGAATTGTTGGGTGTGCGTAGAAGTGCGAGAGACACACAAGAAGCACACACAAAGAGGACAAATGCAGCAAAACACACGGAGAAGACAATGGCTGGAATAGCTCTCTCTATTGACAATAAAACTAAACTGAAGTAAAAGCTTAATAATATCCCTCAGTACAAAGTATCACCACATATGAGAGGATCAAGTATGTGGTAACATGGGGAAAAAACCTCTAGCTAGCACTAGAGTAAAAAGTGCCCATGTATAGGGAAAAAGTTCACATCGAAGCTACTTGATGAACACATAAGTGTAACAAACCCCCTCGAGGGAATGATGTGAACACATACAGGGAGTGACAGATCAGCCCCCACAAGGTAATAAGCCTAAAGCTTTGCAAAAAGATTCAAACTTTTCTTGTGGAAGAGCTTTGGTGAATATGTCTGCCACATTATCTTGTGTAGGCACATATACCAAATCAATATCTCCTACATGAAGGCGCTCTCTCACATAGTGACAGTGCACCTCAATATATTTGGTCTGTGCATGAAACACTGGGTTTTGTGAAATAGCCAAAGCACTCTGACTATGAGTGAGAATATGCGTAGCAACATCAATCTCCATGCAAAGATCCATCAATAGGCGAATCAGCCATATACACTCCACTGTGGCTGTGAAAACTGCCATGTACTCAGCTTCAAAACTTGATGTTGCCACTGTAGGTTGCTTCGTACTCAACCAATATATGCATGAGTCTCCAAGGAAAAATCAATTACCACTAGTGGACACGCGAGTATCATAACAACCAGCACAACCACTATCTGTAAAAGCATGCAAGCATGTCTAAACATCTCTACCATAAAAGAGACCTAATCTCAAAGTGCCCCGAAGATATCTAAACACACGTTTCACCACTTTCCAATGCTTAGTGTCAGGGCTATGCATGAATCGACTCAACTGGGAAACTGCATACTGTATATCCGGCCTTGTGTTGCATGCATATATAAGACATCCCAGAGCTTGATGATAAAGAGAAGTGCCAAATGCATCACTGGAATCCTCAACTGAGAACTTGAACCCTGTCTCAATTGGTGTGGAAATTGGCTTGCAATCCTCAAAGTCAAAACGCTGAGGTAGTTTTTCAACATACTTTGCTTGATGCATAACAATTCCCCCCTCAACGGATACAAACTGGATGCCAAGATAGTAGCTCAAAAGACCAAGATAAGTGACATCAAAATTATGCTACAAATCAGCCATAAGAATGTCAAGTTTTGCATCACATGACCCAGTCAAGAGTATGTCATTGAATAAAGAACAAGCACGATAAGATCAGCCCCATTTTTGCGTACATAGAGTGTGCTTTTATTCGGACTACATGTGAAGCCAAGAGCAATCAAGTGCTTATGGATTTTGTCATACCATGCACGTGGAGCTTGCTTGAGACCATACAAGGCTTTATGCAAGCGACAAACCATATGCTCTTTCCCTTTCATAGCAAATCTAGGAGGTTGCTTCACATAAACCTCTTCTTGCAAATCACCATTCAAAAAGGCTGTTTTAATGTCCAACTGATGCACTTTCCAACCTCGATGGGTAGCCAATGCAAGCACGGTAGGAATGGTGGTCATGCGTGAAGTAGGTGCAAAAGTTTCCTCATAGTCAATGCCATATTGTTGCGCATATCCTTTGGCAACCAATCTAGCTTTGTAGCGATCAATGCTACCATCAAATTTCCTCTTAATCTTATAAACCCACTTTGTACCAATGGCATTCTTTCCTTTTGGCAATTCACATAACTCCCAAGTACCATTTCTATGTATGGAATCCATTTCTGATTGCATAGCACTCATCCATTGTGGATCATCACATGCATCTTCAAAAGAAAGTGGCTCTTCATTACATGCTGTAGCATTAAGAGAATGATCCACAAAATTACTTGATGCATGGTGAGAGCTTGATCTTGTTCTACCAAGTAAAGGTGCACTCAATTTGTTGTCCTCCAAAGTTTGTTTCAGCCACTTTGGCATAGATTGTGCACTCTTGATAAACATGTGTTCATTATGTAAAACATCTTCAATATGTACATCATACGTGGGCTGAATTTCATGCTCATTTTCAGCCATATTTTGATGCAAATGTTCAGCCATATGTGGCTGGAAATTTCCAATAGTTTTGACATTTTTTTGGCTGTAATTTTTCAGCCATGTTTGGCTCGAAATTCTCTGCATTTTCAGCCCTATTTGGCTGGAATATTTCAGCCCTTTTAGCCTCAATTGGCTGGTCTACATGGCCATAGTCAAGCGCACCATTTTGGAACAAAGGCATGAGTGTATCGAACACATCTTGTGAGCTAACTGTTGGCTGCTTTTTGCATTCAAGTAGAGGGAAAATTGAATTTTCAACAAATACCACATCTCGACTCACAATAATTGTGTTCATCAATGGATGGTAAAAACAATATCCCTTACTTTCAGCACTATAACCAACAAATATGCATTTCTTTGCCTTGTCATCAAGTTTGTGACATTGTTGTGATGGCATAAGAGCATATGCCAAACAACCAAACACAAGCATATGACTAACCATAGGCTTATGACCATTCCAAGCCTCATAAGGAGTAATGACTCTCAATGCTTTTGTAGGGTAGTGATTCAACACATAATTTGCACACATGACCACTCCCATCCAAAACTTACCAGGAAGATGCTTTCCTTTAACCATACATCGTGACATTTCAAGAAGAGTTCTATTTTTACGCTCGGCAATACCATTTTGTTGAGGTGTATATGGCAACGTACATTGGTGTGAAATACCTCTTTCATGAAAAAAAGCATTAAACTCATGTGACATGTATTCACCACCACGATCTGTGCGTAGAGTCAAAAGCTTTTGTGAAGAAAAATTTTCAGCCATAGCTAAAAATGCTTTGAAGCAAGAAAATACCTCATTCTTTGCTTTCATAGGATACATCCATGTATGGCGAGTAGCATCATCAATGAAGGTAACCAAATATACATGCTTCCCAAAAGATGGAGTCTTGACCGAACCACATACATCACTATGAACAAGTTGCAATTTTCTTGTAGTGTGTCTATGACTATCTTTTGGAAAAGAAGCACGATGCATTTTTCCAAGAATGCAACCTTCACATGCATACTTTTCAATGGATTCAAGTGTAGGTAAGCCAATAACCATGTCCTTCTTTTGCAAGTAGAGCAAACTATTGAAGTTCAAGTGACAGAAACAAGCACGCCAAAGCTCCATTTCAGCCATGGAAGAAGTATGAGCAACTAAGGCATTCGAGGCAGCCCTCTTGTATGTATCCATGTGATATAAACCATTAGATAATGTACTGGACATCACGATAACATTGCCATTGTTGGAATCATGAACCATACACTTATCATCAACAAAGTGTACATGAAGTCGAGCTTTGGCAATCAACGGAACTGAAATTCAGTTCTTCTTGATACCGGGCACATACAATGCATTTTTCAAGAGAATCACACCTCCATTTGTAGCAGTAAGCTCAATTTCTCCTACTCCAATGATAGGATAAGAGGCATTGTTTGCACACACCACATGTCCTCCTTTAGGTGCATCTTTCAAAGAGGCAAAAAATCTTTTGCGTGATGTTATGTGCTTTGAAGCACCACTATCAAAGAACCAATCCGAATCAGCCTCACTCACAACCATACATTTAGAATGTAAAGAAGCATCATAATTTAATTTAACAACACATGCCCAAAAATCTTGAGCCATGTTAGCTTCATCATTCTTTGCATTTGCTAAATTTTCAGCTATAGACATGCCGAATTCCTTCTTCTTTTCATTGCGTTTAGCAAGCTTTCTACACTCATCAATAGTATGACTAGCCTTCCAGCAATACTTGCATCTCCTCTTCTTTTGCAAATCACCATCATTAGAGGAATGAGTGGAAGAGGAAGCTTGAGGCTTTGGTTTTGATGAACCCAAAGCTGAACCATAATTGCTTTTCCCCTTTTGTGAGATGGCAAGTGCTTGCGTTCCCTCAATCAAACCACTCCTATTCACTCTAGATTGCTCTTCTTGCAAAAGAAAAGACACAACCTCATCCAATGCAAAGATTTCGGTAATCCTTTCAAGAATGTAGAAATGAGTGACGCATTCGGAATGATGTCATATATGTTTGCCAATTGCTCTTTCAAGTCCTTGATGCATGTCACATACACATCCACCGACTCATTTTCAGCCATACATCCATCCTCAAGTTGCTTCCTCAAGTATGCAACATGTGCTTCATTACGCATGGCATACAAAGAAGCAAGAGTATCCCATGCCTGTCTCGATGTAGAACATGACCGAATGTGTGGAACTATATGATGCTTCATTGAAAGCGCAATCAAAGCATGAGATTGAGCAGCTTTTCCATGAGAGAGGCAAAAACAATAAGTTATGATTGATGATGAGCTGTGCGATTGAAGCCTGGTTCTATGTGTAATTTGCCTAGTCTGTTTCATAACTTGTTTTGAAGAGATTCGGCATTATAAGTTTTGATTGGAAGAGCGATAGCGATTAGACAGAACGGTTGGTGTGTTGAAGATAACTTGCAAACATAGGCTCTATTCTACTCGGATAAATAGTCTACACTATTGGTCTTCTGCTTCAACAATCTTTATACTAATCTTTATTCCATTCCAGCACTAGCAGATGTATCTGATTAAACAAGTGTTTAATACTGGTCATAGACCATCGAAACTTTAATGATGAATTCCAAAGATGTTGCTTCATCGATTCATGCATTTGTATGCTTCTAAGATAGGTTTGTAAAGAAATTTCTTCAATTACATATTCAATTAGTTGTTGCCCGCAACTTGCTAACACTTCAAACTTTAGCGTTATGATTCATATGCTTACTAGATTACAATTTATAATGTTCATGTTTACACTATTATGGAATCGAACGTGAGTAAATTGTTATGACTAATCCGATGATATCCGATTGTTTTTGTTTCTGACCAATAACAGCATCAACTGAAGGGACTACCTCTGTGAACGCAAGGCTATCTTACATCAACATTTTGACATCAGACTTCGCACTAATCTAACTTCACGTATTGTGTTCGTGCTTAATCCATTAATGTTGACCACAAATCTCCATTTTCAATGAAAATTATATCTATGCTCTATTCAGTATTTGATACCATCTGTGATAAACTTCATCGATTAGTGTTTCATCTATAGAAATCTACGCATAGTTGTACTGTGAGCAATGAATTCACAGATAAGATTGCAACAAAGTGTTATGGCAAATTGAGTGTTGTTACGGAGAGAAAGTTCGTATGAAATTGATAAAACCTACCTTGAATTTTGATAAGTTTCTAAACCTAATTAATGCTTTATCTTAACACTAATTTCTTAAACCAAAACCAAGGACTAGATTATTATAGGTGGAACATTTTCATCAACCGATAAATGTGATTCCAACTAAAAGATACCAAGAGCTAGGTCTAGTGTTACAATATCTTTGGTACGTTCATGAATGATTTCATTTTCGACTTCTAGATAAATATATTGATGAATGTGTGTGACATAAAGGATAGAAAATTTCGTATATCCTTACAATTTGTCATACAAAAAAAATTATTAAAGGAGGTATTACGAATGACCTTTTTTTGAATATCGGACACCTGAATTCCTTTGGAGTTGCGATATATTTGAGTTTGCTAGGTTGAATTATGCTCAATTGATTTGAGGCATCACTGTACTTAAGTTTGCTCCAAGCACCCTGTGTGCGCCATAATTCTAGCAGTTGACTTGATCCACCAACCGTTACTTTCATGCCGACATTGGTGAACCTGACGTGAAAAATGACATTGCAAGTCAAGTGCATGATTTTTGAACCTCTTCCTCAATCCAATTCCATGTATCCATATTTTAATTTATATTCAGTATATAAGTAAACAATGGGTAGAAAGGGATTTGCAAAACACTCCATACAAGACATAGGTTCTAGTGTGAAAGCCTTGATTGAAAAGAAACTTTTAGAATATGATGAGAAATTTAATGAGATGAACATATTTATCCAATCCAAAATCTAAAAAGTATTGTCTCTAACTCACAACTTAGATGATTTTTTTGCAGATAATAAAACATTATGTCAAATTCTAAAAGAGATGATTTATCATGAAGTTTCAAGTTTGAAAAACAAGTTTGAGATTTTGTTCAACCACGTAAAAGAAACTCAATCATGCAAGTGTGAACATGAACATCAAGTACAAGTCTAGCATATGTCTGCTAAAGTTCTTGATCAAAACAGTTCAATTGACCATAGAAGATCAACATTTACAACTTCATATAGAAAATTCCATCGACCTAAAAGATGTTTCTGGTGTGATCAATTTGGCCACATGTTGTGGGATTGTGTTGCATATGAGAGTGCTTGTGATCTTAAATTAGTCACTATAGTAGAAAGAAGAATTTATGATTACCATGTCCATTTACCTTTGCACTTGAACTTAGGAAGAGGTGGAATTAAAGAATATTTTGAGCAAACAAAATCTAAGCCAAGATCATTTATAAGAGTTAGAAAACAATGGAGACCAAAGAGATATCATGATAGGAAATCTTCTGAAAAATAAACTATGATAGAAAATGAGAATCAAGTTCAATGTTTTGAAGCAAAGAAACATGATAAAATAAAATTGGATACACAAAAAGTTGACCAAATATTACAAGAAAAATTGGATGAAGATGAGAAAGAATATGAAAAGTCAATACAGTTGAAACAAAAACATGATGAATACTATGTGACATGTAATCCAAACTTTCTAGAAAATGATAAATTATTTTATCAAGAAAAGGTTAAAAAATTGCGAGCTCAATTGAGCTATGATATGGAAAATCAAGAGAAACCTCAAGGTGCATATGAGAATATCAAACAAGAAACTATTGAGGATGAGAATAAAAATAATGAACAACTTAAAGAAAAGGAAAAACAAATGATTGAAGATATTATCAAACAAATTGAACAAAATATGAAAAATTCATAAAAGAACTTCTAAATCTATTTCTATGCAGAAAAGAGAAGTTTGAAGATGATCCATGATGAATAGGTACCCAAGATGAACTCTAAAGCGATCCAAAGATAGGTTATGATCAGAGAAATTGTAGTAAAGATGAATTATAAAGCATGGTTTTTGATACTAACTTTGATGTTTTTTATGAGACAAGAACAAGCTTCTTCAAGATTATCTTTGATAATAATGATCACTGAGATTATTGAGAGTGATTAGAGTAATGAGAATAATGAACATGAGATTGATTTATAGTTTTCCATTTCAAGTTTCCAAATTTCACACCATGATAAGTATTTTGCACCTAGAGTATGCACGAAAAGATGTAAATTCACATTGCTTTAAATTCCATAGATGCACATCTATTTGCACTTGTAAAAACAGCATGAAACAATTTTTCAAATTCAAAATCTTTAAAAACCTCTTCATCAACAAACCATTAACCTCATTTGCACCATGAATATTAAAAGAAGCAAAAAATGCACGTAAAGTATTTATGATAGGGTCTCCTTACACAAACTTGCATCAAGGTACATTTTGCGTTTTCCTTGTGCACATGAGTGATTGAAAGGATAAATGTAAATCCACCTTGATATGTATGTGAGTGAGTGCACAAGCCTCACCATGAGAAGCCTTCTTCTTTAATTATCGCACCATATTTTTTATGCCATCTCTCAGAGGATGCCATCTCAGAACTACTGCGTTTTTAGAGGAAGCAATCATCAGATGTGGGGCAGACAATGTTGAAGAACTGAGAAGGGGGGAATCATAGATGGTGTGCAGAAGGAAGGTAACCTGAGTGCAACAGAGTCTCTTCATCATCCGATAAACACGGAGATAAGAAAGGTGGAAGAAGATCCGGAGGGGAACTACTATTCTGAACAGGCACGCTTAACTGCAGAGTTCTGATGGAATTCGGTGTATTAGTGCTGGTATGATCGCAATACGCTAGAGAACGCTGATGTTCTGTAGGCCAAAGAGAAGGAACGCTCAATTCAACTAGCAAAAGGAAGGGATCCGGAGTAGACGGGCAATACCCGCAATCGCTAAAATGCATTAACTGAAGGAACTACCTCTGTGAATGCAAGGCTATCTTTCATCAACATTTTGACATCAGACTTCGCACTCATGTAACTTCACGTATTGTGTTCGTCCTTAATCCATTAATGTTGACCACACATCTCCGTTTTCAGTGAAAATTATATCTATGCTCTGTTCGGTGTTTGATACCATTTGCAATAAACTTCATCGATTAGTGTTTCATCTATAGAAATCTGACCATAGTTGTATTATGAGCGATGAATTCACAGATAAAATCGCAACAAAGTGTTATGGCAAATTGACTATTCTTACGGAGAGAAACTTCATATGAAATTGATAAAACCTATCTTGAAATTAGATAAGTTTCTAAAAATAATTAATGCTTTATCTTAACACTAATATCTTAAACCAAAACCAAGGACTATATTATTATAGGTGGAATATTTTCATCAACTGATAAATGCGATTCCAACTAAATGATACCAAGAGCAACGTCTCGTGTTACAATATCTTTGGTACGTTCATGATTGATTTCATTTTGGACTTCTGGATAAATATATTGATGAATGTATGTAACATAAAGGATTGAAAATTCTGTATATCCTTACAATTTGTCATACCAAAAAAATGATTAAAGGAGGTATTACGAATGACCCTTTTTTGAACATTGGACACCTGAATTGCTTCGGAGTTTTGATATATCTGAGTTTGCTAGGTTGAATTATGCTCAATTGATTTGAGTCATCACTATACTTGAGTTTGCTCCAAGGACCCTGTGTGCACAATAATTCCAGCGGTTGGGTCCTTGGAGCAAACTCAAGTATAGTGATGACTCAAATCAATTGAGCATGATTCAACATAGCAAACTCAGATATATCACAACTCCAAAGCAACTCAGGTGTCCGATGTTCAAAAAATGGTCATTCATAATACCTCCTTTAATCCATATTTTTGTATGACAAATTGTAAAGATATACGGAATTTTCAATCCTTTATGTCACATACATTCATCAATATATTTATCCAAAAGTCCAAAATGAAATCAATCATGAACGTACCAAAGATATTGTAACACTAAACGTTGCTCTTGGTATCGTTTACTTGGAATCGCATTTATCGATTGATGAAAATGTTCCACCTATAATAATCTAGTCCTTGGTTTTGGTTTAAGATATTAGTGTTAAGATAAAGCATTAATTATGTTTAGAGAGTTATCAAAATTCAAGATAGGTTCTATCAATTTCATACGAGCTTTCGGTCCGTAACAACAGTCAATTTGCCATAACACTTTGTTGCGATTTTATCTGTGAATTCATCGCTCACAGTACAACTATGCCCAGATTTCTATAGATGAAACACTAATCAATGAAATTTATCACAAATGGTATCAAATACTGAACAGAGCAAAGATATAATTTTCACTGAAAACGGAGATGTGTGGTCAACATTAATGGATTAAGCACGAACACAATACGTGAAGTTAGATGAGTGCGAAGTCTGATGTCAAAGTGTTGATGTAAGATAGCCTTGCGTTCACAGAGGTAGTCTCTTTAGTTGATACATTTCAGTGATTGCGTGTATTGCCCATCTTCTCCGGGTCCCTTCCTTCTGCCAGTAGAATTGAGCGTTCCTTTTCTTCGGCCTACAAAACCTCAGCTTTCTCTAGCGTATTGCGATCATACCATCACTAATACACCGAATCCCATCAGAACTCTGTAGTTAAGCATGCCTATTCAGAACAGTACTTCCCCTCCGGAGCTTCTTCTGCCTTTCGTATCTATACGTTTATCGAATGATGAAGAGACTTTGTTGCACTCAAGTTACCTTTCTTCTGCACACCATCAGAGCCTCCCCCCTCCTCAATTCTTCAATGTTATCTGCCCCACATCTGATGATTGCTTCCTCTAAAAATGCAGCAATTCCAAGATTGTGTCATCTGAGAGATTGTCATTGCCTAAATTCAACGCACGTATTGATCCCCTTTACGTCCTCGTACTCTTGCCCTTTTAATCCTCAAAAACTTATGCCTCCAATCAGTGCAATTGTCTTCTCGAGTGAGTAGAAGAAAATGTAGAGACAAAAATCTCTACGCCACTCACCCCCACCAAACGTGTGCAACCTTCAGATGCGCCAAACCGTCAATAACCTGTCTCTTCGTAACTTCACAACCTGAAACAAATATGGTGCAATAATTAAAGAAAAAGGCTTCTGATGGTGAGGCGTATGCACTCACTCACATACATATGAAGGTGTATTTACATTTATCTTTTCAATCACTCATGTGCAGAAGGAAAACTCAAAATGTGCCTTGATGTAAGGTCATGTAACGAGACCCTATCATGCATACTTTACGTGCATTTTTTTCGTCTTTTAATAATCATGGTGCAAATGAGATTAATGGTTTATTGATGAAGAGGTTTTTAAAGATTTTGAATTTGAAAAAGTTTTTCATGCTATTTTTACAAGTGCAAATAGATGTGCATCTATGGAATTTAAAGCAATGTGAATTTACATCTTTTCATGCATACTCTAGGTGCAAAATACTCATCATGGTATGAAATTTGGAAACTTGAAATGAAAAACTATAAATCAATCTCATGCTCATCATTCTCATTACTCAAATCACTCTCAATAACCTCAGCCATCATTATTATCAAAGATAATCTTGAAGAAGTGTGTTCCTGTCTCATAAAAAACATCAAAGTTAGTATAAAAAACCATGCTTTATAATTCATCCTCACTACAATTTCTCTCATCATAACCTATCTATGGATCGCTTCAGAGTTCATCTTTGATACCTGTTCATCATGGACCATCTTCAAACTTTTCTTTTCTGCATAGAAAAAGATTTAGAAGTTTTTTTATGAATTTTTCATATTTCATTCAATTTGTTTGATAATCTCTTCAGTCATTTGTTTTTCCTTTTCTTTAAGTTGTTCATTATTTTTATTCTCATCCTTAACAATTTCTCGTTTGATATTCTCATATTCACCTTGAGTTTTCTCTTGATTTTCCGTATCATAGCTCAATTGAGCTCGCAATTTTTCACCTTTTCTTGATCAAATAATTTATCATTTTCTAGAAACTTTGGATTACATGTCACATAGTATTCATCATGTTCTTTTTTCCACTATATTGAATTTTCATATTCTTTCTCATCTTTGTCCAATTTTTCTTGTCATATTTGGTCAACTTTTTATTTATCCAATTCTATTTGATCATGTTTCTTTGCTTCAAAACATTGAACTTGATTCTCATTTTGTATCATAGTTTCTTATTCAAAAGATTTCCTATCAGATATCTCTTTGGACTCCACTGTTTTCTAACTCTTGTAAATGATCTTGGATTCGATTTAGTTTGATCAAAATATTATTTAATTCCACCTCTTCCTAAGTTCAAGTGCAAAGGTAACTGGACATGATAATCAGAAATTTTTCTTTCCATGGTAGTGACTACTTTTGAGATCACAAGCACTCTCATATGCAACACAAGCCCAAAACATGTGGCCAAATTGATCACACCTGAAACATCTTTTAGGTCGATGGAATTTTTCTATGTGAAGCTCTAAGTGTTGATCTTCTATGGTCAATTGAACTGTTTTGGTCAAGAATTTTAGCAGCCATATGTTGGACTTGTACTTGATGTTCATGTTCACACTTGCATGATTGAGTTTCTTTTACTTGGTTGAACAAAATCTCAAACTTTTTTTTCAAACTTGAAACTTCATGATCAATCATCTCTTTTAGCATTTTACATAATGTTTTATTATCTACAAAAGTTCATCTAAGTTTCGAGTTAGAGACAATACTTTTTAGATTTTGGATTGGATAAATATGTTCATCTCATTAAATTTCTCATCCTATTCTAAAAATTTCTTTTCAATCAATGCGTTCACACTAGAACCTATGTCTTGTGTGGAGTGTTTTGAAAATCCCTTTCTACCCCCTGTTTATTTATATAATGAATATAAATTAAAATATGGATACCTAGAATTGGATTGAGGAAGAGGTTCAGAAATCGTGCACTTGAGTTGCAACACTACTGTTCACGTTGGGTTCACCAATGTCGGCGCGAAAGTAACTGTTGGTGGATCAAATCAACCACTAGAATTACGTCGCACACAAGGAGCTTGGAGCAAACTCAGGTACAGTGACGACTCAAATCAATTGAGCATAATTCAACCTAGCAAAACTCATATATATCGCAACTGTGAAGCAATTCAAGTGTCCAATATTCAAAAAACGATCATTTGTAATACCTCCTTTAATCAATTTTTTTGTATGATAAATTATAGGGATATACGAAATTTTCAATCCTTCATGTCACATCCATTCATCAATATATTTATCTAGAAGTCCAAAATGAAATCAATCATGAATGTACCAAAGATATTGTAACACTAGACGTTGCTCTTGGTATCTTTTAGTTGGAATCGCATTTATCGGTTGATGAAAATGTTCTACCTATAATAATCTAGTCCTTGGTTTTGGTTTAAGATATTAGTGTTAAGATAAAGCATTAATTAGGTTTAGAAATTGATCAAAATTCAAGATAGGGTTTATTAATTTCATACCAACTTTCTATCCGTAACAACAGTCAATTTCCCATAACACTTTGTGTACTGCCAAAACCTGCTTTGTACCTGCCCTATTTGACTCTAGGTTTATTTTTTAGGCCCTCCTAGCTTGCAAATGACACAAAATAAGTACCTATGTACTTTGGATTTGGTTCTTCAAGCACTTGAATCAAAACAGACAACTTCTCAAATGACTAGTGATCAAAACTTGCTATTTTGGTACACACACCTGCTGGATATTTCGCTCAGTGCTCACAGTAGAGTAGCAATTGATAAAAACACTTTTGAGGATATCTAATTATCATAGATAGCTGATGATTACAAGTGAAATCACTTAAAATAATAAACGATACACTGAGCAATCACTTAAGCAATTGGATGCGTACCCTGACTTTTTAGGGACTGAGCAGAGAATGACTAGAGAGCACTTTGATGCTGATTTCTACAAACTGGTTGAACCAAATGTCTTCAAATTTTGGTATCTTAAACTACACATTGAGCTGGTTCCAACAAGCTATAGAGCACGAAAAATGAATAAAAAGGAACGGCGATATGATCAAGCAAAGATTACTATTATAAGAAGTCATAGTAGAGAATTCAATAGATGTGATCAATGAGATGTATGTATTATAACAAATCATTTTACAAGATCATTGGCATTATGTTTATGCCCAATGATAGTGGGATGGGCAAGATATAGTGTATGCTCCTCAACCTATACAAAAGATCAGAAAATGAACTCCAAAGAGAGGCCCCACGAACCACGCGTTTACAAGTCCCTTTTATAATGACTTTCTTCAAATTTGAATTTGAAATTCAAATAAGGCTCCACCTAAAGTGAATCCTCTAAATGAGGAGATATTCTCTCACATGAGAAAGTTGTAACTCATTATTCTCCTAACTACATGAGATATATGGTCTTGGAAGATTCTCTCAAGCAAAAGAACTTTTACAATGGTTAATGATCGACCAATTACTAGCTATGGTTCATATGATCCATCCAATGGTTGCACATATCTTCTTCAATGTCTAGCCAAATGTGAAGGCTTGGATTTGCACCAACAATAGATATACCAAAATCTGTGTACACAAGCTCTAATCCAAGAAAGTAGGTTAATAAACCAAGATCACTGATTTTAAATTTTTCCATTAGCTAAGCCTTAACCCACTTGATGTCATTAGCATCATTCGTTGTAATGATGATGTCATCTACATAGACACATGAGTGGAAAACTTTTGTTTTGTTCTTCTTGAGAAATAAAGAAGATTCTGCCTTGCTAGCTACAAAGCCTTGGTCCTGCAAATAAGTAACAAGTCTATGGTTCTAAGCTCTAGGAGCTTGCTTGAGACCATAGAGTGCGTTCCTTAGTTTGCATACATAACCTATTTTACCTTCATCTTCAAAACCTGGTGGTTGTGCCATATACATTTCTTTTGATATCCATCCATTTAAGAATGCATTCTTGGCATCTAACTATTATAGATTCCAATTTTTAGAAGCAGCAACACTTACCAAAACCCTAATTGTTGACATCTTTACCACAGATGAAAAGGTTTGTTCATAGTCCACTCCATGAGTTTGGGCAAATCCCTTTGCCAATAAGCTTGCCTTGTACCTGTTTATAGAAGCATCTGAGTTCTTTTTGATTTTGTATATCCACCTGAATCCAATTACTTAACCACAAGCCTAACTTTGTACATGTTTATGGATCCATCTGAGTTCCTTTTGATTTTCTAACTCCACCTAGAACCAATTACCTTCATTGATGCTTTCTTGGGTACTAGCTCCTAAGTTTCATTCTCTTTGAGTGCTTCTATTTCTTCATCCATAGCGTCCTTCCATTCTACTTTGGTACTTGCTTCTTCATATGAAGAAGGTTCTTCAAGTGATGAAACCTTAGCAAGATAAATAGAATGCTTAGTGACTAATGAAGTACCATAACCATATCTGATTGGATTCTTACTCTCTCTTTGTGATCTCCTTAAGGCTTGGTTCGATGACTCAAGTATGTCCTCCAACCTCTTCATCATTAGGGAAAAAAATGAACCCTGAATGGGCCTTTTAGGTTAAGGAGTGATTAGTGATGGACCAATGAGAGGAGGGTGGTGGCCACAGTCTAGTAGCTTAATCACCTAGGCTAGGCATAGGCTTCCCTTGTTTTTGTTTGGTCAAATAGGAGAAAAACAACTAGAAGAGGTGGTTTTGTTCACTTGAATGGTTTTGAAAGCCTCTCGAATGAATTTTAACCCTTGGATTGGCTACAAAATCCAATGGAAGAGAGTGAATTGCAAAAGTCAAGGCTTCCATGCTTTTGGACCCTTGGATTAGCAAGAGATTTAATGGCTAGGATGAGATAGAGCTTGAAAAAGGTGCCTTTTTGTCATAGCCATTGGATTGGCTTTCGAATATGACCGTAGAGATTGAATCGCAAAAAAAACTAGGCGCCTTGAATGGCAGCCATCGGATCCAACCACCATCCAAAGGTGGAGTTTGAAGCATCAAAAGATGAGGGCGCCATTTGTTGTCAACCATCGGATTAGCTCTCCATCTAATGGCTCAAACGCCCGCGTGAAACTAGATCAGCCCCGGATGCGGGCGTCCGTAGGATCTGGCCTTGATCTAACGGTCCAGAAATGTGCAGAGAGTTCGCATTCCGCCTGCGCAAATAAGGACAAAGCCACTCGAATCTCTGAGCGTATCTCTCTAAAGATCATTCATCTTTAATCTCAACCATTGAATTTAAGCATCCAAAGGCTCTAAAGATTACATCTCATAATTCAAATATAAAAAATATGGAATGCTATTTTATTTGGGAAAACCACCGGTGGTTTTTTTTTGGCTCCTTGGTTAAGAGGATTAAGCATTTTAATTCCTAAAAATTAGGAATCCTTACAAGGCCCATGCAGGGCTCACTTTTTCCCCTAATCTCTTGACCTTGCCTTTTCATTTCCATGCTCTAGACTCTTCCAAGTTGATGGTTTCCTCATCATCTGATTTGATGTCTTTAATTGTGCTTGGATCCTCATTCGTGAGGCTTGGAAATTCTTCTTCCAAGTCATGTGGCAATTTGACCTTCCTACATTCACTTTCAAACGACCAAGAGTCATTCTCATCAAACACATCTCTACTCACCATAAATCCTTTGTTGGATGGATTATAAAACCTGTACCCCTTTTGGATTTATATCATACCCTATGAAGATGCATTTCTCTACCTTAGGGTCTAACTTACCTCTGATTTGAGATGGAACATGCACATAAGCAACACAACCAAATATTCTGCGATGTTCAAGTCATGGTCTCCTACCATTCCATGCCTCATAGGGGGTCATCTCATCAAGGGACTTAGAAAGTAACTTGTTAATATGATAAGTGGTAGTAGAAAGAGCCTCTTCCCACAAATAATTAGGCAACCTCTTTTCATTTAGCATAGATCTAGCTGCTTCTAGAATCAATATGTTCCTCCTCTCTGCTACTCCATTTTGCTCACTGGTATATCTAGTTGTTCTCTCTCTTGATACCTTTGTCATGCAAAAATGCATCAAACTCATTGGAGAAGTACTCACCTTCTCCATCTGACCTTATCCTCTTTAAACTCTTTCTTGTTTGATTTTCCACAAGTGCAAGATACGTTTTGAAACAACTCAACAATTCATCCTTATGTTTCATGAAATACAAGATAGTCCACCTACTAAAATCATCAATAAATGACACATAGTAGCTTGAGCCTAAAATTGAAGGGTCCTGGCTTGGTCCCCACACATCTGTGTGGAAAACTTCCAAATAATCCTCATGCATATAGCCTTTCTTTGTAAAGGGTAACGTGTGTAATTTACCAAACTGACATGCACCACATTTATAGATCATATGTTTTTTGGATACATTAGGTATCCCAAGTAAACATTGATCTCTACATATCTGCTTCAAGGTTCTCTCACCAATGTGTTCTAGTGTTTTGTGCCATATCTCTAACTCAAATAAGGTTTGATCCTTATAATTATAAAGTGCAATATTTCTAGTGTCCTCAAGCTCAAATGTAAACAATCTTCGTGTTTTCTCTCCCTTTGCAATTCTCCTGAATCCATGTTGGGGGTCCTCCACAAAGGCTCCAAATTTATTGAAGCTGACCTGCAAACCCTTTTCCACTATTTGTCCAACACTCATCAAATTTTTTGTGATAGTAGGTACAAAAGGAACTCTACTCAACAGATTCCTATTCTATTAGAAGCTTTGACATTTCCTACCTTAACAAGTGAATGCTTGGTATCATCACCTGTCTGCACTTGGTGCTTTCCCTTGGGCTCTTCAAGATCAGAATAGGAGAGCTATATTGCCTACTAAATGGTTTGAACAACTTGCATCAATATAGAAGAGGTGCTCATCATCCATACCTTGTTTTGAAGTCATGTTCATAATGAGAAGAGAATCCTCTTGATCCTCTGTATAGTTGTTGAAGTCTTTTCTTCATTTGTATCCTCCTTGATAATTGTTGTTGTAACTGTTGTTGTAGCCATGGTTGTAATCTGGATTATGATTGAATCTTCCTCCTTGTTGTGAGTAGCTACCTCTTTGGAATCCTCTTCCTCTCTGGTTCTTGAAGTTCCTATAGCACACATCTCTTGTGTGATTAGACACTCCACATATATTGCATAAGGAAGAGTTGAAAGGTCTCCCCCTACCTTGCTTACCTCCTCCGCCCCTTCCTCTTGAATTCCTACCTCTCCCTGCATAGTTAGCTTGAGAAGTAGCACCTTTATCTTCAAATGTCTTGCTCTTTCCTTTATCCTTAGAATTTCCTTTATCTCTATAGAGGGCATAAAAATTGTTACCACTTAATGGTTCACCTTTTTTGTTGAGCTTGGTGTAGCTCAGTGATGAGTAGCACCTCCTTTAATGTCAATCTGGGAAGACATGAGGATGGTATGAAGACCTCAAACAAGTGATGGCACAAGTGTGTGAGTGAGAAGCACACAAACATGCACACACATACACACACACAGGCGCACACAGGACACGATAAAGAGAGAAACAATGGAGTTATTTAGATTACTCAAAAAGTCCCATACAAGTTCAAATCCACAACAAGCTAACCCCGAAAATGAGCTCTCTAGCTCTATTTATAGTTTTTTACTAGCTTTGGTCCTGTCTAGACCTAGTGTCCGGCCTAGTTAAAAATTAGGTTCTAGGGCTATTTTGGGGGCTCAAACGAGCTTTCAAAATTATGAAAATTGGTATATAAATACCACTAGTACTCCTCAAGCTCGACCACTCCTCTGCTTTCACAAAATGGAGTAGGAAAAATAAAAAATGGTATTTACAATGAAGTGAAGTGACTACAATCACTGTTTGGGAAATATTGTTATATGGAAAAATTATAGGCCTATTTGCCAGAGTCGCGTTGGCTTCTTTGCCTGCTTATTCCTTGATCTGACTCCCTTCTTTGGCTTCCTTGTCTCGTGGGTCCTCGGGTGCCTTGGCTACTACTAACACCCCCCCCTCTCTCGTGTTTGTCGTCTTTGATAGACCCTTGTTTGTCTCAGCACTTGACATAGTATTCAACCACATCTGAAGCTAGGTGATGTTCTTCTAGCCGCAGCCCCCGTGCTAAGTCTTTTACTAAGGCATCCCAATCTACTGGCCTTGAGTTGTGCGGATGTAGAAACTGCAATAGCTCAGAGTGGAAGGTCCTCTCCACACCAAAAAGTTGGAGGAGATGTGAGGGTCTGGGTACGAATATTTCAGAGTGGTATTCCCAGAACCCTATGATGAACATCTCCTCGAAAGTTTGTTTGTAGCAAGTTGGGAGGTACTTTATTCTTGCGTGCCAAGCATATATTACATTAATTGAGGGGGTTGTGCTCATGTCATACACCAAGTCTAGGTTGCCTATAGTGAAGTTGACTCTTAAAAAAAGTGGATCTTTAATGTTTTCCAATGTTCTAAATGTGACTAGCATTAATTCAAACATCTTCATACACATTTGTGCCATCACATCAAGGGTGTTCTGTAGTCTAAGACTCTAGTGATGGATGGTGGAAATAATATATGCAACCGAGGCCTATCCTTGTGGAGGTGCTAGATATACATAATTCAACCATTGTGCACAGCATTTGATGTTCTCCACAGTGATGGAAAACTCGGGCCATGTGTGTCTTCGAAGGACTGGAACATAACATGGATTGTACTTGATAAATAGTGGTATGTTATTCCATGTACGAACCATTTCTGGATAGGTTTCGAGAAGACAAATCCTCCATGTGGGTTGGAAGGTTGACCCTTGTTTAGCACAGTTAGGTAGATCGTCGGGACCAAATTGAGTGGCAAAAGTCGTGGCTTTGCCACATCTTCATTGAATCTCTGCATTGTAATCGGCAAAGAGGACACAATAAGGCACGTATTCAGCATCATTTATTCCTATCCAGCGATGATGTGACATGTGCCAAAAGTACTCGGAGTTTATAATAGTGTCCTCTAGTTTATCCATTGATTGAATTTGTATTATGATGCTATCTTCATGGGTTTTGGCAGTCTTTTTGAGTTTCTGAAGCCATTCTGGTGCTTTGACTTGAAGGGTGTCGATTCCTTCCGATGTTCGCTAGCTGCCCGGCATAGGCATAGGAACATAGGGTTCGTCATAGGACGCATCCACTTTGATGGGCACCAATTCATCTATTTCTGGTTCGATAATTGGGGAGGGTTGTCTTTCATACTCAAGTAGATTCCTTTGCAATTCTTCAACCTGCTCTTTTAGCGCCTTTACCTCCTTTGAAGTCGATGCCAACTCTATGACCTTGGGTTGTTCTTCTTGCTCCCTTAGCTGGCGGTGCAGTGATTCTCGTTCTTTTTCCATATCATCATGTGGTTCTAGCAGATCTGCATAGCTTTCCAGGATTGTTTGCATCGTCTCTGAAGGGACTGCTTTAAACTATTCTGGGTCGATCTCATGAGGGGAGCCTTCCATTGCTGCCTCTAGGTTTTCTTCGTTCTGCTTTTGAATTTGTTTATTTTCTTCTAGGGCCGTGGCCATGTGCTTCCGTAATAATGTCACATTGCACCGGACTTTGACATTCTCTGACTCATAGAGTTCAAGTAAAGCTGTTAATTTTTTAACTTCGGAAGATTCGGATGGCTGGGGAGCTTCCAATAAGATTTGCTGGGCATGTTCAAGCATAGTATAACATTGATTCAAGTCAGTGTTTTCTTTTCTTCTTCTATAGTTGCAAGCTACCTCTTTAGTTGCTGGTGGTCCGTAATTATTTGACGATGTCCATCTTCTATAGTCTGATATTTGCTCGTTGATATACACATTGATATAATGTAGAAAACACATTATTTACATTTAAGAATGCTGGGAAAGGAGAGGATGCAAGGGGGATGAGGAAGGGAAAGGGAATCGTGAATGAAGTGGAATCAAGTGGTGATGTGGGTGGAGGGGGTATGGGAGATTGTGTCTGTGTGTGGAGAGGGAGTGGTGTTGTGGCTGGTGATGTCTCCATTGTGTGAAAAGTGTATGTGACTGTGTAAATGGGAACAAAAAGCGGGGTGGATGTGATTTTCGTGAATAGTGTTGTGAATGTAGGCATGGTAACCCCTCCAAGTTGGATGCCTGGAGAGAGAGGAATTCCCATAACATGTGTGGTGATTGTGGAAGTTAGGGTGGTCGTGTCATGGGGCGAAGTGAATTGTGCCATGAGAGATGAGGAGTGTGGTGATGGTAGTGCCGCCTGATGCTCTTCCGTCTGTGTGGTATCTCATGGTGTCGATACATCTCTGTGAATTTGCTTTTCGAAGCATAGGGGACGGGTAGGCACTCGTTTTTCAAAGTGATGAATGTAGCCTAGATCTGAATGAATGGCTTCATCCAAACCAAGCGTGTCCGCATGAGGATTCAAAGACTCAATAAATTGGTCATCAACCCCTTCTTCTCCCAACATCTTACTTATTAGCATCTTCCCTATTTCGAGTGACAACTTGTGGTGCTCTTGGACTCTTTTCATAGTTTCATAGAATCTTTTGATCTGCATAGTATAGGCTAGGGCACCAGCTAATGCTGAGGTTTCTTCTTGCTCCTGGTCGTGTTCCTCGTCTGCTTCCTCTTCAGTCTCTTCTTCGTCTTCGTCTACTTCCACTAGTTGAGGCTGGGTAGGAGCGGAAATTCATGTGGTTGGTTGCGATCCCCTAGTCTACTCTTCCTCCGTCTCCAGTTTGGCCTCATTAATCATGCAGGCAATTTCTTCATCTGTCAAATCATCCAGGGTGTAGCCCTGTGGGAACTCCAAGTTAGATGGAATCAGAGGGAAAACAAGATTGGGTCCTTTTGCACTCTGTCTAGGTAATTGAATCGTAAATGGATGGACACGTTGTGTTTGAGGTGGTGTCACCTCAGGTGTGACTGTGGCACCCCTTGCTTGTGCACATGGTATTTGGACTGCTCCTCTCATTTTCTTCGATGGTGGCCCTGTTGTTGAGAGCCGTCTCTAGAATTCCTGGGCTCGGGAGCACACTAGTGCTCTTTGAGTAGACACATCATAAGCTAAGCACCTTTAAATGATCCTTGTTAGCGTGCAACATCCATGAAGCATATTCTTATGTTTCTTATTCCAGCAGTGATGTGCTAAACGGATTTGATCTATGATCCAGTGGGGTAGATTGATTGTTAGGTTTTCTATCTCTGCCAAGTACAAGCTAAACCAAATTCTTTTGGGTGGCATGGTGAAGGGCTCCTGGGCTGGAAAGGCAAAGTGCTGCAAGATTTCGCATAGGTGGAGGGCGATGGTAGGTGTCATAGCTACCAATCCTTTAATTTGTTAAGGTCTCTGTGTTTCATTCTTTCAAGGAACAATGTTTCTTGCTCTATGGGAATGTGCATACCATTCATGTCCAAGGACTCCCGTACCAAATTCAATGTAAGTTTAAATCTTTTCAATTCATGGCCTGGTGTTGGAGAGGGGAGTACAAATGTACTATCTCCTCCTTTGGCTCTACTAGGGGTGATCGTGCTGATCAGGTAGGAGCAGCGTAGAAAATGAAGCTTAGGTAAGAGTGCTCTAAAATAGCTGTCCAAGCTCGCCTTCGTCCATACAGATCTCATTACTTCTGTATCCTGATATTTCTCAAATTCACGGGTGAAGAAATAATACCTTTCCCACTTTCCATTAAATTCTAATTCAGCTTCCCACAAGTATGTGCCCTCTCCTAATGGACCTCTGACATAACTGGACTAGTGTATATGTTTGCCAACTTGTGATGTGTGCACCTGCAGAGGGTTCTGAATTGGAAGGACATGTACCTCCCTGAGTTCCTGCAGCCTCTCGATGAGTTGTGGTTTGAGGAGGAGAGTTTCAATATCCACTATTTGGGTGTTGGACCCCGCCTGGGAACTAGTGCCTCTTGCTTTTTCCATGTTACTGCTTGTCAATACTGTGAGGATATAGAAGCACATGTTAACATTGTAGTGGACAAGAGATGATAGTTTTTGTCCTCATTACAACATTGACATGAGTTCAGTGATAGGTTAATGGATCAGTGAGATCTTGGTGATTGTGTGTGTTGTTAGTGAACACGTAGTCCTATGAGCTAAGTGGAAAGATGCAGTTAGTAGGTGGAGATGAATTTACAAATTGGGGTCAGGAGGTTTATTACAAGCTTTTGGTTGCCAAACATAATGTGTGGTTTTACAATGGGTTCATCGGCAGGCTATGGGAGACTTTACATGAGCATCCGTTTGAAGGTGAGGCTTTTTAGGGACCCAGGTACAGGTGGTTTTGCTCGTGCTCATGGATGAATATGTGTTTATGCGTGTCGAATAAGAGTGGATATCAGTTGTTTCAGTGAGTGAATCATGTCGTACATGTTGTGGTTTATGGGTGGCTACTTGAGCCCTCACACAAGCCTTAGGCACCCAAATTTGGCTTGATTGTGTGTCAGCCATCATCGACTTCGTGGGTACCCAAATAGACTTCACTTTCGTAGAAGAATTTTTGAAAGACTTCTTATTAGTGTCCTGTCGTTGATCAGTAATATGAAGTTGAGCCAGAGTCTATGACTGGACCGCAAGAGGTTGGTTGCCTTTTCGCATCTACACTTGTTTTGGTGACTGAGACACCGTGCTTCGTACTTTCTTTTGGCTTCCAGCATAGGTCATCTGCTGCTTCAGCATTTGATCTGCCTTTGGTTGCTGCATCCCTATGGCCTTTGGAAAAGAAGGGAGTTCCATCGTATCCTTGACTTCTTTGTTGAGACAATCATCCCTCTACATCACATAGTTTTTGACAAGAATAGCATCATCATCTTCATGTGTACTCTTGGAAGGACCAAGAGTTTGTGCCTTTCCTAGTTCCTTGAGTGATTCATTTATTAACTCAGGTGTAATGCAGTTGATTTACCTAGACCTGAAGAAGTCCACTTCGGCAAAGATTCGTGCTGAACATAATCGTCGTTTAAGCTCATTGAAGGAGTTTTCACATTCTTCTGTCCACTCAAAATTGGTCAAAAGTCCGTAGAGAGGCTTCGCAATGATGGCATACATGTGTATAAAACGTCGATAATAACCACAATGCCCCATGAATGCTTGTACTTCCTTGAGATTCTTTGGCCTAGGTAGTTTGGCAATAGCTCTCGTTTTCTCTTCAGTAGTGGATATGCCATTCTTTGACACTATGTGTCCCAAAATCTTGCCTTGACTGACCATGCAAACACACTTTTCTGGGTTCAGGCAGACTTGATATTCTCTACATTTGTCAAAGATTTGCATGAGTTCAGGTATATGTGTTTGTCTAACGTTGGAATGAGCACAAAGAACATCAACATAGACTTCCAAATTCTTCCTCCGGAACTCTGTAAACACATGGCAGATCACTCTCTGGAAGGTTGCAGGTGCATTGGTGAGATCAAATGGCATTACTCAAAAGGCAAATATGCCCCACTTTGTGGCAAAAGCGATCGTATGCTGATCCTCTAGAGCAATGGCTACCTGATTGCAGCCCAAAAATCCATCAAGGAAGCTGTACACTTCCTTGCCTGTTACTCTTTCTAATAGATGCTTACTCATAGGAAGTAGATAGTTATCTCAAATAGTGGCTGCATTAACCTTCTTCACGTTAATGCATACACGTAACTTTCCATTCTTCATGGGCACCACTACAATGGTTGATACCCATTCAATGTGCTCAATTTCATAGATGAATCCAGCTTCCACCTATCTGTCTATCCCTTCCTTGATTTTGGCAGCATAGTTATCGTTGTATGTGTATGGCTTTTGTTTAGAGGGTTTGGAATCAGAGGTCATGGGAATCGTGTGTGAGCATATATCAGGGTCTACACCTTTCAAGTCCTTGTAACTCCAAGACAATACATCTCTGTATTCTCTTAGCAAGGCTATCAATTCATACTCCTCTTCCTCAGTGAGGTCATGTCCTATGCAGGTGCATCTTTCCTCTCCTTCTTTTATGGCCACAACTATTTTCTTGGTGGTTTCTTTGTTATCATGGGCCTCTCTTGCTTGGGCATCACGTCTAGACATTCCTATCATGACTCTCCTTTCTTCTATCTCGTATTTCTTAAAATTTTTAGGGAGCTCAAACAAAGATTCTTCCTCTTCTCGTGTGACTTCTCTGTTCTTCCTTTTCTTGCCTTCACTCTTGGTGACCACTTGTGCGGTTAACCTCACATCATTGGTGATCTCTTCATGTCTTGATGGTGAGCTTCTACCTCATAGAAGTATTCTTCATCTGATGCAAAAGGCGGTTCCATAATGATTGACTCTAAATCAGAGTCACTTGCATCTTCGAATGCATCAGTTCTAGGTTCACATTCTTCGAGAACCGAATATCCCATGATTGGCTCTATGGTGAATACTGAAATGTCATAGCCATCCTTGTCAAAGTGGGGTGTCCATTGTTCTTCATTGATGGCTACATCCATTGTTGCTAAAATTTCCACTTAGCCATGAGGTTCAAATTCTTCATTAAGAAACACTACAGGTGGATAGGATGGGTTGTGAATGGATCTATGAGTTTCCTGCGCACCTACCTCTCTGGTTTTTTCTCTCTTCTCTTCTTCTACTGCTAATTTACACATCCACAAGTGAGTGTCTTCATGCATCCATGAGGATCCTAATCCTATGGAATGAACTGATTCTGTATCATCTTTAGCTCTATGGATGGGATTCCACTGAATTGGCGGTATGTCTCTATGAGAGTAATCCTTGAGATTGACTTTGGTTGTAACACCTAAGTGTTGCAAATACAAAGAATTAGTTCCCCAATCTTGTACCACTTGCAACTGTCGCATAAGTGGTCTTACGAGAATCATCCCATAGACATGATTTTTGTTAAAGTCACATAAAGCAAAAGTATGCTCAAACTCCATACCACATGTAGTGAGAGTTATTCCTTCTAGCAATCCTAAGGGTCTCTCAATGTGACCATCCTGCAATTTCATTCTCGTGGGCCTGAGTGCTGGCTTGCCCTAATGCTTCCATAGGGAAGTGGTAGCAATTGCAACTCCTACACATGAGTCTAGAATGGCCTTGGTTGTGTATCCTTGATGGGTAATGGGAAGATAGGTGTTCCCTTCTTCGCCTTCACTCATGTCTCCTATCTTGTCCAAGGGTATTTCTGGCAATGTGCAATGAGATCCTACCTGGGAACGAGGTTTTGCTCCTTCTAGCACTTGATTGGCTACATGTTTCCATAGTTCTAGCCTAACCTTGCGTAGTTCTTCTAAAGTGAGATTGCACTGCACTTTAGTATTTTTCACTACCTCTGTGTTCCTAGGTATGACTGAATCTTTGTTTCTTACCATGACAGTGGATGCTCTCATACAAATAGACTTTGCTTGCCATGGGTCTGTGAAATGGGGTAGTTCTTGTAAGGAGTTAGACTCGAAGTCTAATCTCTCATGAGATTGGGTGATCTCCTGCTCTCCATAAATAGAAGGAATGTCTTGTGGGAATTGATCATGCGCATCTTCCACAAGTTCAATGGGAGGAGGGACTTCACTTTCTTTCGCCCATTTCTCTTCTTGAATCTCTTGCAGGAATTTTGGTGAATATCAATTCATAGAAGAAGAGGTGTCTAGTTCAGCGGAATTAGGCACATAAGCTTCCTGGGGAGGAATGCTTATTCTTTCGCTTGCCTTGGCTCTTCCTCACGACATGGCTTCCTTATCAGATCTTGCAATTATGCTCTCCAATTTCTCCAAAAATCCATCAAAGTGCAATTGTGCCTTAGCTGAGCAACAGTAGTTGAAGAGGCGACTAACTTCAAACATGGTTTGAGCCAACGCTACCATTTTAGCACAAAGCTTGGTTCTCTCTATCTCTAGATCAGCTTTAGGATAGCATCTGTCATGATCTGTAACATTTGGCCCTTCTTGGATTCTAGCCTGATATGCCTTAAGCATCATGTCTATGTCTTCAGGAGTGGGGTCAGCTAATACTGATCCTACTCTAGGGGGTGGTGCAATTGTATGATGTGGGTTGGACGGTGGTAGGGGTGAAGGTGGTGGTGGTCTATGAGAGTGTGTTTGAGAGGTAAGTTCAATAATTTTGGCTTTTGTTTCTCTTATGCTCTCTTCTAATTTGCTAATCTTCTTAGACCATTGTCTTTTCATCCTTTCCCGACTATCTTTCCAGGCTCTCATCCATTTATTGGTTATAGTCTCAGTTTCACTAACTTCGACACTTTTTTCTAGGTCTAGACCCAAAGCCTGAGCTCTTGTGACCACTTGCACACGAGCAGTGGAAGTTACACTTCCTATTGAGTCTACTACTAACCCAACAACATTGATAGGAGTGCTTTTTGGCATATTATTGGGATTCTTTGGGCAATCTCATAAGAGATGCTCTTTCCCACAATCGGGACAAAAGCCGTGAATGGTCACAAATTGGGCCTGTGTAGGTACAGGCATAAGGCAATCACAAATGGGTCTCACTTGCCTAGGTTGAGGTCTGGGGTTGGGATTTGTGTACATGATATTTGCATACTCTGGATCCCAACTAGGTTCACTTGGTTCTTCACAATAGTAGGACTCACTATGCTTAGGTGACTGCATGTAGTAGGCCTGGGGGCTATCAATATGTGTAGAATCAAAACTGTTGGTGCAAGCAAGCCTTAACACTTGGCTTTGTTGTGTGCCTTTAAAGACCCAACATAAAGCTTGGACTATTGAACCCTTGGAAAGAATAAAAGATTGGACCCTTGGATGATACATTCACAAGAGTCAATAATCATATGAACCTAGTCTTATTGAGTTTTACTTTTTTCTCATGTAAAAGTCCATGTGACTTTATCAACATTGTAATCATACCTACTAGACTAGAGTCGTGGAAAAGTTAGATGATCTAGTTGAGGGAATATCTCCCTAAGTCTAGTGGAGAGAATCAAGGGAGCTTTAATTTGAATTCAAATTCAAATTCATTCAAAAACCTTCTATAAAAACCAATGTAAAAGTCGCGGGTTTAGTTACACTCTTTCCGAGGCTAATCCAAGAAATTCAGTGAGTGTGTGAGAGCTAATCATTAGCCTACACCTCAGAGTACCATTGTGCATTACATCTCTTGCCAATGGGAATGTACACTTGATAGTATCAATACATATACTCATAGTTATTTACTCTGTGTTTTCTCTGAGTGATTACCTCCAAGTCTGTCAACTTCAACAGAGCATATCTCAAGATCTACTGAACCAAATTTGATGATCAAGGGCTCATTGGAACCAGCTCAAAGCATTCTACAACACTACAAAGTTTCAAGTCAATCTATTCAGCCAATTGGGAGAAATCGCTGTCGAAGTGATCACTGGTATATTTCTGTGTGATTCCTAAAAAGTCGGGGGTGTCTCTGATTTTGCTAAACATTATGCTCAGTGTATAGTTTGTCATTTGGAGTGATTTAACTTGCTAATGGTAGCTTGTTAAGTTAATTTAATACTCCCAGAAGGAATTAGACCAATTGTAAGTGTGCTGGACACACTGAGCTTAGGTCTGAGCAGGTGTCATTACAGGAATAGCAAGTTTTTTGGACTTATGAAGGTTCAAACTTATCTGTTTTGATTTGATCAGTACTCAGTCACTTTGTAAAGTACATATATAGTTTCTTGGTGTCATTTGGAAGCTCAAGGAGTCTCCAAACTATATCTGAAGAGAAAAGAGGGCAGGTGTGAAGCAGGTCTAGCAACACCAACTTGATCTTTTGATTGTATCCAGCCATCACATCCAACAGTGGTATCAGAGCAAACAAGGTAATCATGGGTGATGGTTTCCCTTCCTTTATTGACAAATTGGATAGGAATAACTACCAGGCATGGTCATTAAGAATGAAGACTTATCTACAAGGGAGAAGCTTGTATGGATACATATCAGGAGATGAGGAGTTGCCCTCATTCAAAACCAGAGGTCTACCTACAAAGGATGAGCATGAGAGACTTAATCAATGGTGTGCTAAAGATGCTTTGGCAAGGTCATATCTTCTAAACTCTATCTCTGATTTCCTTCTACCTCATGTTAGGAACTGTAAGACTTCCCAAGAGACTTGGGAGACCTTGTCAACATACTTCTCATCAAGCACAAGGGCCAGAAAGAATCAGCTATGGATTGAGTTTACAACTCTTAGGAAGCAATCAAAACAATGTGTTTCAGATTTTGTCACCAAAGTCAAAGATATAGCAGATCAACTTGCAAGTGTTGGAGAAGAGATTGAAGAAGAGCAAATTGTTAGACAAGTGATCAATGGACTCAAAGCAGATGACAAGTGGGAGAGCTTTACCACTGCAATGGACTTGTACATGGACATTCAAGCACCTGATCTAACAACTCTGATTGGACAACTCTTTACACATGAAGCCAAGATCACAAAGAATGGAGAGCAATCAAAAGGTAACAATCCCTCTGCCCTATATACAGATAAGAAGTCTAAAGATAAGGGTAAAAGCAAGAAGGTTGATGATGAAGGATCCACCTCCCAAGCAAACTATGCAGGGAGAGGTAGATCATCTAGAGGTAGGGGCAGAGGAGGTAAGTCAGGTAGGGGGAAACCCTATAATCAATCCCCATGCAATATTTGTGGCTTGTCTAATCATACTACAGATGAATGCTACAAAAACTACAAGAATCAAAGAGGAAGAGGTCACCAAAGAGGAGGATACTCCCAAGGCAGAGGCAGATTCAATCAATCTCAAGGCTACCATGGCTACAACAATAATTACAACAACAACTACAACAATAGCTACAATCACAATGGCAATTATCAAGGAGGATACAGGAACAGAAAGGATTACAATAATTATGCAGAGGATCAAGATGATTCCTTGTTGATTATGAACATGACATCTAAATCAGGTATCAATGATGATCATTTGTTCTATATTGATTCAGGTTGCTCTAACCATGTAGCTGGGAATGTTGCCTTACTCTCTGATTTGGAAGAACCTAAAGGCAAGCACCAAGTGCAGACAGGTGATGACACTAAACACTCAGTGGTTAAAGTAGGTAATGTCAAAACAAGTGATGGTAATCAGAATTTGCTAAGCAGAGTATTGTATGTTCCAACAATCACCAAGAATCTGATGAGTGTAGGTCAGATTGTTGAAAAAGGTCTA
The DNA here is from genome assembly GCA_020310875.1 of Ceratopteris richardii. Classification (NCBI taxonomy): domain Eukaryota; kingdom Viridiplantae; phylum Streptophyta; class Polypodiopsida; order Polypodiales; family Pteridaceae; genus Ceratopteris; species Ceratopteris richardii. Next base: position 3,572,001 of record CM035442.1, on the reverse strand, counting down.
CAGGTCAGGTTCACTCAACATGGTGCATTTGTGGAGGATCCAAAACATGGATTCAGAAGGATAGCCAAGGGAGAGAAGTCAGGTAGATTATTTACCTTTGAACTTGAGGATACTAAAAATATTGCATTGTACAACTATAGGGACCAAACCTTATCAGAATTGGAGATGTGGCACAAGAGATTGGGTCACATTGGAGAGAGAACCATAAAGCAAATGAGCAGGGATCAATGTGTGCTTGGGATACCTAATGTATCCAAGCAACACATGATATACAAGTGTGGGGCTTGTCAATTTGGTAAGTCACACAGGTTGCCATATACCAAGAAAGGATTTATGCATGAAGATTACTTGGAATTGGTGCATACAGATGTTTGGGGACCAAGCAAGGAGCCATCCATATCTGGATCAAGGTACTATGTATCTTTTATAGATGACTATAGCAGATGGACTATCTTGTACTTCATGAAACATAAAGATGAAGTATTTAATTGCTTCAAAAGGTATCTTGCATTAGTAGAGAATCAAACAGGTAGACAATTGAAGAGATTAAGGTCTGATGGTGGTGGAGAATACTTCTCCAATGACTTTGAAGACTTCTTGCAGGAAAGAGGCATCAAGAGGGAGATTACCACAAGGTACTCACCTGAACAAAATGGGGTAGCTGAAAGAAGAAATAGACTTATTGTGGAGACAGCTAGGTCTATGCTTAATGAGAAGAAACTACCAAATTATCTTTGGGCAGAGAGTGTATCTACTGCCACATACTTGATCAACAGGTTGCCATCAAAGACACTTGATGGAATGACACCCTATGAGGCTTGGCATGGTAAGAGACCATCTCTGGATCATTGCAAGATTTTTGGGTGTGTTGCATATGTGCATATTCCCTCACAAGTAAGGGGAAAGCTAGACCCTAAGGCTGAAAAGTGTATCTTTATTGGTTATGATTTGAATCAGAAAGGATACAGGTTCTATAACCCCTCAAACAAAGGCTTCAAGGTAAGCAGAGATGTCATCTTTGATGAAAATGATTCATGGTATGATAATGAGTGCAGGAAAGTGAGTCTACCTTATGATATGGAAGAAGACTTTCCAAAGCTTGTCAGGCAAGAACCAACTCAGAATGAGGACACAAGCTCAGATGATGAAGGCACCATCAACATTGAAGAGTTCAAAGCTTGGAAATCAAAAGGGAAGATGAAGATGAAGCAACTTGAAGACAATCCAGAATCCTCAACTCAAGCTATGAGGAGATCTTCAAGAGAAAAGAAGAAACCTATTAGGTATGGATATGATACTTCACTTGTAACCAAGCACTCTGTATATCTTGCAAAGGATATCTTAAGTGAAGAACCAGGTACATTTGAGGAAGCTATTACTAAACCAGAATGGAAGGAAGCAATGGATGAAGAAATGGAGGCTCTCAAGGAGAGTGATACTTGGGACTTGGTACCCAAGAAGGACTCCATGAAGGTGATAGGATCCAGATGGATCTACAAACTCAAAAGGAACTCAGATGGTTCAATAAGCAGGTACAAAGCTAGGTTGGTAGCCAAGGGTTTTGCACAAACCCAAGGCATTGATTATGAGGAGACATTTTCTCCTGTGGCAAAGATGCCAACTATCAGAATTATGGTGAGTGTAGCTGCATCCAAGAATTGGAACATGTACCAATTGGATGTAAAAAATGCATTCTTGAATGGATGGATATCTGAAGAGGTCTACATGTCACAACCACCTGGCTATGAGGATCCTAATAAGGTAAATCATGTTTGCAAATTGAAGAAAGCTCTGTATGGATTGAAGCAGGCACCTAGAGCATGGAACTATAGGTTGACAACCTATCTCTTGGATCAAGGATTTGTGATGAGTAAAGCAGATACTTCATTGTTTATAAAGAAGAACAATTCAGAGGTAATATACTTGTGTGTCTATGTTGATGACATCATTATTACAGGAAATGATGTTCAAGGAATTAGACATATCAAAGGTCAAATGATGAAGGAATTCAAGATCAATGATCTTGGATTATTGAAGTACTTCCTAGGGCTTGAATTGATCTACACAAATTCAGGAAGCTAAAGTCTCAAACATTCCTATGGAGGTCAACCACAAACTCAGTGCACATGAAGGAGAAGAACTCAAGGATATTACAGGTTACCAAAGTTTGGTAGGTAGTCTCAATTATGCTACCTTAACTAGGATTGATATCTCCTATGGTGTTAGTGTACTTAGCCAATTTATGCATAAACCAAGAGTACCACATTTGGAGGCAGCCAAGAAGATAGTAAAGTATCTAAAGGGAACACAAAATCATGGTTTGTATTACCCATATTCATCAGATATTGATATTAAGGTATACTCAGATGCAGATTGGGCAGGTTGCAAGGATGACAGGAGGAGTACATCTGGTTACATATGCTTTGCAGGTGATAAACCAATTTCTTGGTCATCCAAGAAACAACCTACAGTAGCTCTATCATCTACTGAGGCAGAGTACAGAGGGCTAGCCAATGCCACTCAAGAATCAATATGGTTGAAGTTACTTTATTCAGAATTGGGCCTATACACTAGGCCACCTATCATATTTGGTGATAATACAAGTTCACTCCATTTAGCTGCTAATCCTGTGTATCATGCTAGGACAAAACACATAGAGGTGCATTACCACTATGTGAGGGAGAAACTACTTAGCAAAGAAATCCAATTATCATATGTGTCCACTAATATTCAATGTGCAGATTTGCTTACAAAAGCTTTGGATGGGAGCAAGCTATGCAGGTTTAAATCCATGATTGGATTACAGGATATCATTGAAGACTAAAGATGAAGACTCAAGCAAGTGTTTGGCTTGAGGGGGAGCTGTTGGTGCAAGCAAGCCTTAACACTTGGCTTTGTTGTGTGCCTTTAAAGACCCAACATAAAGCTTGGACTATTGAACCCTTGGAAAGAATAAAAGATTGGACCCTTGGATGATACATTCACAAGAGTCAATAATCATATGAACCTAGTCTTATTGAGTTTTACTTTTTTCTCATGTAAAAGTCCATGTGACTTTATCAACATTGTAATCATACCTACTAGACTAGAGTCGTGGAAAAGTTAGATGATCTAGTTGAGGGAATATCTCCCTAAGTCTAGTGGAGAGAATCAAGGGAGCTTTAATTTGAATTCAAATTCAAATTCATTCAAAAACCTTCTATAAAAACCAATGTAAAAGTCGCGGGTTTAGTTACACTCTTTCCGAGGCTAATCCAAGAAATTCAGTGAGTGTGTGAGAGCTAATCATTAGCCTACACCTCAGAGTACCATTGTGCATTACATCTCTTGCCAATGGGAATGTACACTTGATAGTATCAATACATATACTCATAGTTATTTACTCTGTGTTTTCTCTGAGTGATTACCTCCAAGTCTGTCAACTTCAACAGAGCATATCTCAAGATCTACTGAACCAAATTTGATGATCAAGGGCTCATTGGAACCAGCTCAAAGCATTCTACAACACTACAAAGTTTCAAGTCAATCTATTCAGCCAATTGGGAGAAATCGCTGTCGAAGTGATCACTGGTATATTTCTGTGTGATTCCTAAAAAGTCGGGGGTGTCTCTGATTTTGCTAAACATTATGCTCAGTGTATAGTTTGTCATTTGGAGTGATTTAACTTGCTAATGGTAGCTTGTTAAGTTAATTTAATACTCCCAGAAGGAATTAGACCAATTGTAAGTGTGCTGGACACACTGAGCTTAGGTCTGAGCAGGTGTCATTACAGGAATAGCAAGTTTTTTGGACTTATGAAGGTTCAAACTTATCTGTTTTGATTTGATCAGTACTCAGTCACTTTGTAAAGTACATATATAGTTTCTTGGTGTCATTTGGAAGCTCAAGGAGTCTCCAAACTATATCTGAAGAGAAAAGAGGGCAGGTGTGAAGCAGGTCTAGCAACACCAACTTGATCTTTTGATTGTATCCAGCCATCACATCCAACAAAAACTCTGATCATTGGGGTCACCTTCTGAAAGCAATGGAGTGACTGGGACTATGGCTCTATTTAGATTTTCTTCTGTAGCTGCATACTTTATGGGAATCACATTAGCTGGAGTAGAAGGTTGCTGTGCTAGAACTTGTTGAGGTCTCCGTTGACCTTGATAGGGTGGCTGATAGGGTTACTGGGGCCTATCGTACTGTTGTGGTGGATAGTAGTTCTGGTACTGGCCTTGTTGTGGATATGGTTGAGGGTAATTTTTTCTCACAGTTTGTTTGTTATAGGGGCAGCCTTGTGGGGTGTGGTTGGTGTATCTTTGATCTATGGTGCAGTACTGGCTACTAGGATTCACCTGGGGTTGAGCCATAATGGGACATAGGTTTGCCATATGGTCACCTCCACACGTGTAGCATCATCTCACTGGGGTAAATCGGGGTATCTGTTTGCTTGAGACACCTAATGTCTGAGCTACCTTCTCTGCAAGTTCCTCAATAGACGTGGATTGTTTGGAAGAGATGCTGGTAGAGCTATCTGAATCTTTGTAAATTCTTGAAAGCTCCAACTCCTCTCCTAGATTATCCTCTATGTCTATACACATGCGTACACATTCTTCTATGGTCCTAGGGTCCTTTAGGTACACATATGATCTCAATTTCGTACTCAATAACCCGTCTAGAATAATGTCACTTGTTTGGCTGGAGTAGGTAGCTCTGGAACAGGGCACCTCTCTACATATTTCCTAAATCTTCTTCCTACAAGTCTAACTGTCGCTTGAGGTCTTTGTTTGAAGCTATAAATCAATGAGGAGGTATTATGTCATATCCTGCTCTTAGAGAATTCAGTAATGAATGCCTCTAGAAGTTGGTCTATGTTCCTAAACTGTCTCTCATTTAGTGGTTGAAATCACATAAGGGCTATGTTCCTAAGGGTTAGACCAAAGGCATTGTATTGCGTGAATAGGTGCTCAACTTATTTAGCTCCCAAGACTTGCCTTAACTCAGCCACATGATCGTAGGGGTCTCTAGTGCCATCGAAGTAGTTCTTCATGGACTTAACCAATTGGGTGGGCCTCAAGGTTCTAGTGTGTTCCCTAGGCCTTTACAAAGGAAAATCATCAGCATTTCTTTGGTTTCTTGGGGCTCTAGGTCTCTCAGTTTCTTCTCTATCCGTCTTTGTTCTCATCCTTTCTCTTCCCAAGGGGTTGGAAAAGCTTACTTTTGGTCTATCTCTATGTCTGTCCCTTTGAGCTCCATGAGCTTGGGATGTTCCAGCTCCTTGGTGGCCAAAAGAGACATTAGATCTTGGTTGGGGAAAAATAAATTCACCCTTCCAAGTGTAGGCATGCCTACCATGCTCTGTGACCACAAAGATCCTCTCTGGAGTATTGTCTAAATAGGTCACTTTGCCTGGGATATGAGGATCTTTGAACTCATAGATTGTGATCCAGCCTACCTCATTCGGCTGATTAGGCTTGTACCTCCAAAAGGCTTCATCAATCTCTCAGCTTAAGAGCAGATCTATGCTCTTATTGTCTTGGAGAACCCATTCTGGCGGGATAATTCTAGTGAGGACTGATTTGCCTCGGGGAGTTCTAGGCTCTCTTCCTAAATTCCCTTGCTCTATGTCACCTATGTCCGTTTTCAGGGATCACATTAACAAATTCATCTGTCCTATCTGGGTAGGTGGTGACCACATACATGGTTCCTTCTTTGTCCAGGTATGCACCATTTTCAAACTTGACTGCTAGATGTTTGATTCCAATGGGTTGGTGAGGGTTCTTAATTTGGACCACGACTCTTCTTAGTCCATCCTCATAGATGCAAGCACCTAATTGGTTCGTCCTAAGGTATTCTAGTTGAGTCTTGTAGGGACCTTCAACCTTTTGCAAGTAAGCCATACCTCAGCTTCGTGTGGGACGCTCCATACCTTGAGACATCTCTAATTCACTAGTCTCAGAGTTAGGGTAGTGTGAATAATTGCTCAACTGATGGGCCCAAGACCTAGTAGTGTGATTGACGCTAGCCTTTGAAGACCTAAGGCTTTGTCAATCTCTCCCTAGGTGCCATCCTGATCTAAGGTTCATATGCGTGAATGAACAATCCCTACTTTTACCCAAGGTACAACCTCGTTGCAGATCACTTTATATCAATCACTTGGTTCTTTTTTTGTTGATTATTGTGTTTATGATCTTGTCTGATATTACGTCATCATGAATATTTAAGTGAATTTTCCATAGTTTCAGTTGCTCATACCACGTTAAGTGCTTTTCCTTTAAGTTATCGATCACAAAGAGATTATGTTCTTGCTTGAACTTGAGTGCTTAGGTAGTCTTCAACTTGATAGATGCCTATTGTCACCTTGATTTACTTCTAGCACAACTCGCACTTAGCCTGAGATAGGAATTGACAGGGAGAGTTGAGAATAATCCAACCTCACGTGCTGATTCCTTGCTCTTTGGTGCTCAAGAACCCCGTTCTCAAGCTTGAAGAATCCCCTTGCTTTGGATGCCCTCTAGTAATCTCAATGGACCTGTAAAAATCCCAAAGTTAGCTCAAGCTTCACATTTAAATTATATAACAATTCATTTTCAATCATGTACTTCAGAGCCCAAATTGCCCTTGTCTTTATGGCCAACAATCCTAGAGATCCTTGAGTTTTCTTCCCCCTGGGTATGGCCAACTTCAGAATACCCTATCTATAATTCCCTGTATTAGTTTTACAAAAACCAGTGGATGTTTTAGTGGGATTTGAAACAAGCTTTCCAAGAAGACCAAAATCACTAAAAATGGAGTTCACATGAGGAAGTTATATCTATTCAGGACTCTAGGGGTAAGACAAGATCCATAACAAGATAACGGCCAAACAGGAATAACTCATAGTGTTTTCTAAGGCCTCGTTATGCTCTAATAACCCTTAACTGTTTCCAAACTTTTGGCCCAAAATAAACCAAGTATTTTGCCCTAAAAATAATGCCAAAATTGCCCGTCAATCGCAATCGAATGGTTTGTAAATCACGATTGATATGTCAGTCGCAATCATTGTGTCGGTCGCAATTAATAGGTCCGTCAGGGCTATTAGTCACGATTGATGAGTCAATCGCAATTGACACGTGGCATGCGTACGCTCTATCGATCGTGGTCAGTCCGTCGTTGACTCTGTCGATCACCATTGACAAGTCCGTCGAGGCTCTCAATCGCGATTGATGAGTCATGATTGACACATGGCACTCGTAGGCTATATCGGTCATGGTCAGTCAATCATTGACTCTGTCGATCGCGATCGATGTGTCGGTCATGATTGATAGGTCCATTAGCAAGTGTCTGTCATCGTTTGTCAGTTATGATTGACGTGTCAATCGTGATTGATAGAAAACAAAGGAATTTTAAAATTTTAAACACACTTTTGGAATGCTCTAGGCCTACACATCATGTTTATGCACTTAGTTTAGCAATTTGATCAATTTTTTTGTCGGTCGCAATTGACAGAGGTTAATGCCTCCGGACCTGCACAATAAAAAATTTGTACCTGCTGAAGCTGGTGCAGCTACTCGGGATGCTGATTCCTGTAGAAAATCTCAAAAAACACACAAAAGCACAAGCATGCAAACACTCTCTCGCTCTCTATCACAACTGAAATGAGGGGAAATGGTATGGGAAGGGTGATATGAACAAAAAACTGAATGTGTTGCAATGATGGAGATGGAGATGGGAGATGGTGATGATGATAATGGTGATGAAGAGAACAAAAGAAAGTAGATAAAAGTGAAGAAAATACCTATGACTCCAACGTCTCAACTCTATATCTTACCATCACACGCTCGTCCTCGAAGCTCGATCCCCGACAACGGTGCCAAAATTTGGTGTAGCTCAGTGATGAGTAGCACCTCCTTTAATGTCAATTCGGGAAGACATGAGGATGGTATGAAGACCTCGAACAAGTGATGGCACAAGTGCGTGAGTGAGAAGCACACAAACATGCACACACATACACACACATGCGCACACACGGCAAGACAAAGAGAGAAACAATGGAGTTCTTTAGATTACTCAAAAAGTCTCCTACAAGTTCAAATCCACAACAAGCCAACCCCGAAAATGAGCTCTCTAGCTCTATTTATAGTTTTTGACTAGCTTTGGTCCTGTCTAGACCTAGTTCCGACCTAGTTAAAAATTAGGTTCTAGGGCTATTTTGGGGGCTCAAACAAGCTCTGAAAATTATGAAAATTGGTACATAAATACTACTAGTACTCCTCAAGCTCGAGGACTCCTCAGCTTGCACAAAATGGAGAAGGAATAATAAAAAATGGTATTTACAATGACGTGAAGTGACTACAATCACTGTTTGGGAAATATTGTTATATGGAAAAATTATAGGCCTATTTGCCAGATCTGCATTGACTGCTTTGCCTCCTTGTTCCTTGATTTGACTCCCTTCTTTGGCTTCTTTGTCTTGTGGGTCCTTGGGTGCCTTGGCTGCTACTAACACTTCACCTCATGGGTGAAGAATTTCCCCATGAGAGTGGTTGGATCAGGGATTTCCATATCCATATAAACATCCATTGCAATTGTGAAGGGTTCCCACTTATCATGTGCCTTGATGCCATTGATTATCTATCTCACTATTTGCTCTTCTTCAATCTCCTCCCCTATGCTTGCCAACTGATTTGCCACATCCTTTACCTTGTTCACATACTCTGAAACATTTTGCTTAGGTTGCTTCTTTTGAGTAGTAAACTCCATCCACAATTGATTGTTCCTAGCTCTTGTGTTGGAAGAAAAGTATGAAGATAGAGTATCCCAAGTCTCTTGGGAAGTTTTGCAATTCCTAATATTAGGAAGAAGAAAGTTAGAGATAGAGTTAAGTAGATATCACTTAGCTAAAGCATCTTCGGCACACCATGAGTTGAGTCTTTCTTGCTCCTCTCTTGTAGGTTGATCTTCGCTTCTAAATGTGGGAATCTCCTGATATGTATCCATAGGCCTTCTTCCTTGTGGATAGGTCTTCATCCTCAAAGAGCATGCTGGATAATTATTCCTATCCAATTTGTCAATGAAAGAAGGGAAACCATCTCCCATTTTACTTCAGCTTGCTCTGATACCATTGTTGGGAGAGACAGATGGATACCTCAAGGAAGTGAGGTGGTACTGCTAAAACCTGCTTTGTAGCAGCCCTGATACACTTTAGAGTTATAAAGTAGGCCCTTTTAGCTTGAAAATGACACCAAGAAAGTACCTATCTACTTTGGAGTTGATGCTTGAAACAATAATCCAAAAGAAACTAGTTCAAGGATAGCTAGAGTTGAAAAACTTCCTATTTTAGTCCATACACCTATTGGCTTTTTTATTCAAAGCTCACAATATAGTAACAATTGACAAAATTCCTTTTGAGGGAATTCAAGTAGCTTAGATAGCTAGTTCATGCAAGTGGAATCATTTAAAATGATCAACTATTCTCTGAGAAATAACTTTACCAAATTAGATCTTACCCCCGCCTTTTTAGGGAACAACTAGTAGATGCCTAGTGAGCAATTCAAAGACGATTTCTCCCAGACTCCTAAACCAAATGCCTTGAAATTTTGATAGTATAATGTAGACTTCAAGCTGGTTCCAATAAGCCAAGGATTATGCAATGGTTGAGTATTCACTCAGATATGCCCAGACAAAGTTGACTATTCTGAATAGTCATAGCAGAGAAGTAGACAGAGATGTTCAATGGGCTATATGTATTATAGAACATGATTGTACAAAGTCATTGGAATTGTAATGGTGCTCAATGATGATGAACGGAGTGAGCTATGATATGAGCTACTCAATCTCTGCAAATGACAATGGTAAAAGATCAAGTGGTTATAAGTTATAGTTCACATGAATCATCAAGTGCTAATTCCACACATTTTCTTTCATGCTAAGACAAATGTGTAGGCTTGAACATTTGCACCAACAAATCTAGCGGTAGTGATCCTCCCTTGGGATAAAACCATCCAAGTGGCTAGATACCACTCAAGTAGTGAAAGATGTGCTTAGCCACCTACCAATGCTTGACACCTAGGCAATGCATAAATCTGCTCATCTGTGAAATAGAAAACTGAATATCGGGCCCAATAATGCATAACTAAATCAATTATCCAATAGCATGCTGATAGAGAACAACATCAAATGCATCTCTAGCACCATGAAGACTCAATGGTAAACCTATCTCCATAGGAGTGGCAATAGGTTTACAGTTTTCAAGGCCAAAATGCTACAATAATGTGTCAATATATTTTGTTTGACACAATGCTATTCCACCATCAACTTCTATAAACTCAATGCCCAAATAATGATGCAAATGCCCCAAATCAGACAACTCAAATGAGGCATGGAGATCAGACTTAAAATTAGCAATATTCTTCTCATGAGGACCAGTGAGTAGCATGTCATCAACATACACAACAATGATCAAAAGGACATCATTAGCATGCTTAACATATAAGGTGCTCTCAGTTGGACTGTTCTCAAAATCATGTGCAATCAGATAGGCATGTATCTTTTCATACCAAGCATCTGGTTCTTGCTTTAAACCATATAATGCCCTTTTCAATATCCACACTTGGTTTGCATGCCGTTTCTACACAAAGCCATGGGGATGAGAAACATACACTTCTTCATGCAAGTCACCATTGAAAATGCAGTTTTAATGTCCAATTGATGTACATTCCAACCATGATGAGCTGCAAGTTCATAGATGCTTTGAACAATAGTCATTCAGCAAGTAGGAGCAAAGGTCTCATCAAAATCAATGCCTCTTTCCTCAGCATAACCCTTTGCAACAAGCCTAGCCTCATACCTATCAACTGTTCCATCAAGCTTATGCTTCAACTTTTATACGCACTTAGTGCCAATGGCTTTCTTGCCAGGAGTCAAGTCTTATAAAGACCAAGTACCATTTTTCATAATAGCATCATCTTCTAATTGCATATCAGCCATCCAATTTTCAAACATTTCTGCTTCATTAAACAAAACAGGATCATGCTCATCACAAAGACTAGAAGTAGCCATTGCATAGCAATCTGATGCAAAAGAAGCACTATGAGAGCTAGAATGAGTACGATATGAAAAAGGTGCATCTAGTTTGCTATCATGCAAAGTCTACACTATCCATTTTCGCATAGTTTTAGCCTCCTCAATATAAGCTCTCTCATCAACAAGTGCATCATGAAAATCCGCATCAGAAATGGAATGATCTACATCCTCACATGAAACCTATAAAGGTTGAAAAGTTTCCTTATTTGGACCAGCATTAGACTATCCACCTGTAAAGAGAGGCAGTAAGCGTCAAACATGTCTTTGGAGCTAATAGATGTCTGGTTAGTGCATGAAATTAATGGCTGAATATCATCTTCCACAAAAACAACATCACGGCTAACCAAAATGCATTTATTCTGTGGATGATATAGACGATAGCCTTTACCTTCAGAAATGTACCCAACAAAAATACATTACAGTGCTTTATCATCCAATTTTTTGCATTGTTGTTCCGGCACTAATGCATATGAGAAACAACCAAAAACATGTAGAGAGCAATAGATGGCTTGCAACCATGCCAAGCCTCATATGTAGTGATAGATTGTAGTGCTTTATTGGGACACCTGTTAAGTATATATGCTGCACACATAACAACTTCAAGCTAGAAACTATGTGGTAAAGCCTCACTCTTGATCATACACCTCGTCATCTCCATAACTAACATGTTCTTCCTTTTAGAAACTCCATTTTGTTGAGGTGTATATGACATTATACACTGATGTTTTATCTCACATTAAAAACAAATGCATTAAATTTGGAAGACATATATCCCCGCCCCCCTCCCCCCCGATTAGAACGGAGGGTGCCCATTTTACATGGTGAGAGATTCTCAACCAAGACCAAAAAGTGTTTGAAGCACATAAACACTTCGGACTTTGCCTTCAATGGATATACCCATGCATGCCTAGAAGAGGAGTTGTTGGTGCATTTGATAGTATTCCCTATGGGGGCACGCTTAAGTGAAGTGAAGAAATTGCAGTGCAAGGTAATATGTTTGATTCCCCCAATATCAAAGTACCAAACATCTGAGTCTATTGTAGACATAAACTGCTGGTGCGAAGATGGGTCAAAATTTTAAATAGTAGTAAATGCACATTCTTCATTCTGCACAAGATTAGCAAACTCTATTTTCAGTGTAGGGGCCTTTGCAACAACCATTCTAGCCTTCTTTTTCTTTGCCTCTTTTGCAACCAGTTTTGAACAAATCTTTATGACATGATCATTTCCTTTACATTACTTACAAAGGAATTTATTCTTTTTTTATTTCTTCTCATCTTTGTCTTCCTTCTTCCAGTGTGCAACATTTGTAGATTTTTGCTTACTAGTAGATGAGCTCCATTTACCTTTGCCATTCTGATAAGCCAACAAAGCTTGGTTTGCAGCACACATAATTGACATGTTCTACCTAGACTGATTTTCTTGCAATAGAACCAAGACTATCTCCTTGAATGTCAAGGCATTTGGATTGCCTTTCATCATTAACCAAAGAGTAGAAGCAAAACTCTGATATAAATCATGAAGACCATTCAAAACGATTTGTACAAGTGAGCTATCTAGTATAGCTTCATCAACAGAAATCAACTATTCCTTCAAGTCTTTGATCTTTGTCATAAAACTATCCATAGAATGACCTTCATTCATGTGCTCACTCTTCAACTGTTTTCGGAGGTAAGCAACACAAGCCTCATTACTTGTCTAGTATAAAGTGGTAAGTGTATCCCAAGCATCCTCAGCTATTTTGCAAGAGAAAATGTGATGAATAATGGCATGTTTGATAGACAAGGCTATCAATGCATGTGCCTGAGGATCTCTGCCATCCCAAAAAATTTTCTCTACAGTAGGTGCACCAAAAATTGAAGCACGAATAGGAATCTGCAGAATATCACCATCTTTGATGCCATCTACATTAGCTTCCATACCTATATTTGCAAGTGAAGTAGGATGTTTTCAACACCCTGCACAATATTCCACAATCCTTTTGTGGCTAATACATGACACATCATATAAGCCCATAATCGGTAATTTGTACCATCCAACTTATCCTCAACATCCAACATACGAAATACATCACTATTATGCCATGACCACTAACTAAAATACCGAGATCCAAAAAATTGATTGTATCTCAAAAAGTTGACCGGAACTACCCTATCAAGTTCTACTAAACTTGTAGCAAACTTAGATGCTTATACTGGGTTACTGAAACCTATATATATCTTTAGCACAAAAAGACAAAATAGTCTACACAAGTGCTATGATAGTATGTTTGGAAGCCGAAATGAGTTTAGATCGCAATTTTGGCACCACATAATGAAGCGTTTTGATCTCCTTATCACCTTGACTATGCTGACCAAGTTTTATGCAATTTTGGAACTCTGACAGGAGTGGTGTCAACAACGCCCTAGATGAAGCAGCAACCTGCATTGATACCAAGTGTTGGAGATTGAGGTCTATGGAAGCATGTGAAGAGCACAACAAAGAAGAAGAACCTTGGAGCACAACACACAATGCTTAATGTATTACCACTAGAATGTACAAAGATAAGTGACCCATTAGGGAAATAGGCATATATACAAACTAGGGGAAAAAACCTCCTAAAGAGGGAAAAAAGTGCCTCGAGGGTCCCAGTATGTTCACACACATCACTACCTAAATATATATCAACAATAATAGCCTCAAGACAGAAACTACGTGGGAAAGCCAGACTCTTAACCATACACCTCGCCGTCTCCATGATTTTCCTATTCTTTCATTTGACACCTTTATTCTATTGAGGTGTATACAACACTATACACTGATGTTTTATCCCACATTCATCCATAAATGGATTCAAAATCAAAAGAGATATATTCCCCGCTCAATTAGAATGGAGGGTGCCCATTTTACATGCTAACACATTTTCAGCAAAAACTAGAAATTGTTTAAAGCATATAGAAACTTTGGAATTTTCTTTCAATGGATATACACATGCATGTATGGAAAAAGCATCAATGAAAGTCACGAAGTAAAGATAGTTTCAAAAAGAGGGTCTCCGCATAGGACCACAAAGATCATTGTGAACAAGCTGTAATTTTTGAGTAGCTGAAACTAAACCATCTTTTGGGAATGAGGAACACTACATTTTACTCAAAATAAAGCCTTTAGAGACATGTTTAATAGGTTCCTCAAGTATGGGCAAAGAGGATACCACTTCAGATATCTATAGGCATAACAAATTAGTGAAATTCAGATGACCAAAGCATGCATGCCAAAGCTTTGCATCTACCAAAGCGTGAGAATCATATACTCCACATGATGAATCATTCATTAGTTTTTCATTGTCTATGAGATTATACAAACCATGAAATAAAATGCGAGAAGCAATACTGACCACCATGTGACAGATCATGAACTATACATCTATCATATTCAACAAATTTAATAACCAAGCCAATCTTGGCTAAAGATGAAACTGATAATAGATTCTTCTTGATCCTTGGCACAAATAAAGCATCGGACAATGTACAAGAACTACCATCACTAGTAGTCAGAATGATCTTACCAACTCCCATGAAAGGATAAGAGGGGTTGTTGGTGCATGTGACAGTGTTCCTTGTAGGGGTATGCTTGAGTGAAGTGAAGAAAGTGTGCTTTGAGGTAATATGTTTGGTTGCCCCACTATCAAATTACCAAACATCTGAGTCTACTATAGACATACACTATTCATGAGAATCTGAGTCATAACTGCAAATAGTGGTAAATGTCCATTCTTCACTTTGCATAAGATTAGCAGACTCTTTTGGGTGTAGAGGCCTCTACAACAACCATTCCAGATGCTTTCTTCCTTGCCTCTTTAGTAGTGAGTTTTGGACAACACTTTATCACATGATTATTTCCTTTATAGTATTTGCAAAAAAATAAAATTGCTTTTCAATTTTCTTCTCATCTCTATCATCCTTCTTTGATTCTGCAAAATTAGCAGATTTTCGTTTACTAGTAGAAGAGCTTCATTTACCTTTGCCCTTCTAACTAGATAGGAAAGCTTGATCTCCTGCACACATAATGAGCTTGTTCTACCTAGACTGATGTTCCTACAATAGAAGAGAGAGTAACTCCTCAAATTTTAAGGCATTTGGATTTCTTTCAATCATCAATCGAAGAGTACAAGAAAAACTCTAATATGAATCTAGAAGACCATTCAAAACAGTATGCGCAAGTGAACTCTGAGACAAGAATTCATCACTAGAAATCAAGTAATCCTTCAAATATTTGGTCTTTGTCAAAAACATTATCCATGGAATGTCCCTCATCCATGTGCTCACTCTCGGATTATTTTCAAAGGTAAGCAACAGAAGCCTCATCCCTTGCCTGGTACAAAGTGGTTAATGTATCACAAGCATCATTTGCTATTTTGCAGGAGAGAATGTGGGGAATAATGGGATGTTTGATAGGCAAGGCTATCAATGTATATGCTTGAACATCTCTATGATCCCAATGAAGTTGCTCTATAGCAGGTGCAATAGGAACCGCAACACGAACACAAATCTGAAGAATATCACCATCTTCAACATCATTTGCATCACCTTGTGCAACTATGTTTGTAGGTGTAATAGGACTTTTTCAACACCCTACACAAAATTCCACTGTGATTTTGCAACCAATACATGATGCATCATATAAGCCCATAATGGGTAATTGGTACCATCCAACTTATCCTAAACAACCAACATACAAAATGCATCACTACTTCAACCATGGCCACTAACTAAAATACCCTAATGCAAAAAAATGACTATATCTCAAAAAGTTAAGCAAAATTACCTTATCAAGTTCTCGTAAACCTCTACTAGACTTCAAAATGCTTATACTGGTGAACCAAAACCTATATATATCTTTGGTAAAAAAAAGATGAAACTTCCTGCACACACTATGATAGTGCATTCAGAGGCCACAACGAGCTGAGAATATGCTCACCCTAATTGTTGGTGCAAGAGAATCCAAGCCCACATAGTTGGATGATTGGCATATTGGTCATGGATTCTTATATGATCAATCTCTTGTAAACTTAAATATATTTACTTTTGTAAAAGTGCACTACTTGCACGTAGAGTTAGAAAGCATCAAATCTTTAATCATTTTGGTAGTTGAGTAATGAGAGAATATATCCTATACTTTAGGATTCACTTTTAGGTGAACTTTTGAATTTGGATTCAGAAGGTTGGTTCCAAACTCAACTATAAAAGAAGGATCAAAAGACCCGCGTATTATCTCGACTCCATGAGATCATTTAAAAAGGACACATTGTGATTTGAAGAGCTCACTCTAAAGCACAATCATACTTCTCACATTGACCAATTGATTGTTGCCAATGACATTGGATTTGTACATGACTTAATACATACATTGCATTATATCTTCACTACACGTCTCTGCCATGACTACATCAATTCAGTCATCTTCTCAGAGCTTGTTCTCAGTGTATGATTGATCATTTACATTTATTTAAAGCATGATATATTCAAGATATTGTCTACTATGTTGCTACAAAATCTCATTATCATTGCTTATCTGATTCGTGAGATATTAACACATCACTACTCTGTGGTCTGTTGACTGAGGCACCCCGAAAATGTTAGGCATGTCCTATGATTTGCTAAACATCATACTCAACATGTGTTTCATCATTTTTGAGGGAATCACTCATTTAGTAGCTATCTAAGCTATTTAGACATCACCAAAAGGAATTAAGCTAATTGCTATTGTGCTTACAGAACTGTTCAATATATTGAATAGGTGTAGAAACAAAAATAGCAAGTTTTGGGTCTTGGATCAATTTTGTACCTATCGTTTTTGATCCATTGATTAGTGGATCATGTTCCAAACATCATATGTGATTATTTATGGTCATTATCTAGCTAAAGAGTCCTACTACACTCTACAACAACTATTCTTGTCAGGCATGAAGCAAGTTTAAGCAACACCGGTTCATCTCTGAAGACTATCCACCATCTCTTCCAAGAGTGGTATCAAAGCAACAACAAGCAAGATGGGAGATGGATTTCCATCCTTCATTGAAAAATTGGATAGGAGCAACTAATGAGCATGTTCACTAAGGATGCAAGCCTACCTTCAAGGGAGAAGTCTATATATGATAAATCTTAGGAGATGAAGAGACGCCAACATTCTGAAGGAAGCATGAACCCACAAGGGAAGAGCAAGAAAGGTTGACCACATGGTGTGCAAAGGATGCTCTTGCCAAGTCTTATCTACTAAACTCAGTATCTAATTTCTTATTGACTCATATTAGGAATTGCAAGATCTCCTAAGACAGTTGGGAAGTACTCTCATCATATTTCTCATCAAGTACAAGAGATAGGAAGAACCAACTATGGATGGAGTCTACAACTCTAAAGACGCAACCAAAGCAAAGGTGTGGCTGATTGTGTAACCAACATAAAGGATATCGTTGATCAGCTTGCAAGCATTGGAGAGGATACATCAGAAGAACACACAATGGACCTTTACATGGATATGCAAATACCTGCTTAACATCTTGATGGGGCGACTCTTCACCCACGAGACATAGCTCAATAGGAATGGTGACAACTCTAGAGCTAACCAATCTTCTAGAGAGGTGCTAGCCTCTTCTTCAGCCTTCTTGATTGTCATAGAACATGATTGTTGACTATTCTGAATAGTCATAGCAGAGAAGTAGACAGAGATGTTCAATGGGCTATATGTATTATAGAACATGATTGTACAAAGTCATTGGAATTGTAATGGTGCTCAATGATGATGAACGGAGTGAGCTATGATATGAGCTACTCAATCTCTGCAAATGACAATGGTAAAAGATCAAGTGGTTATAAGTTATAGTTCACATGAATCATCAAGTGCTAATTCCACACATTTTCTTTCATGCTAAGACAAATGTGTAGGCTTGAACATTTGCACCAACAAATCTAGCGGTAGTGATCCTCCCTTGGGATAAAACCATCCAAGTGGCTAGATACCACTCAAGTAGTGAAAGATGTGCTTAGCCACCTACCAATGCTTGACACCTAGGCAATGCATAAATCTGCTCATCTGTGAAATAGAAAACTGAATATCGGGCCCAATAATGCATAACTAAATCAATTATCCAATAGCATGCTGATAGAGAACAACATCAAATGCATCTCTAGCACCATGAAGACTCAATGGTAAACCTATCTCCATAGGAGTGGCAATAGGTTTACAGTTTTCAAGGCCAAAATGCTACAATAATGTGTCAATATATTTTGTTTGACACAATGCTATTCCACCATCAACTTCTATAAACTCAATGCCCAAATAATGATGCAAATGCCCCAAATCAGACAACTCAAATGAGGCATGGAGATCAGACTTAAAATTAGCAATATTCTTCTCATGAGGACCAGTGAGTAGCATGTCATCAACATACACAACAATGATCAAAAGGACATCATTAGCATGCTTAACATATAAGGTGCTCTCAGTTGGACTGTTCTCAAAATCATGTGCAATCAGATAGGCATGTATCTTTTCATACCAAGCATCTGGTTCTTGCTTTAAACCATATAATGCCCTTTTCAATATCCACACTTGGTTTGCATGCCGTTTCTACACAAAGCCATGGGGATGAGAAACATACACTTCTTCATGCAAGTCACCATTGAAAATGCAGTTTTAATGTCCAATTGATGTACATTCCAACCATGATGAGCTGCAAGTTCATAGATGCTTTGAACAATAGTCATTCAGCAAGTAGGAGCAAAGGTCTCATCAAAATCAATGCCTCTTTCCTCAGCATAACCCTTTGCAACAAGCCTAGCCTCATACCTATCAACTGTTCCATCAAGCTTATGCTTCAACTTTTATACGCACTTAGTGCCAATGGCTTTCTTGCCAGGAGTCAAGTCTTATAAAGACCAAGTACCATTTTTCATAATAGCATCATCTTCTAATTGCATATCAGCCATCCAATTTTCAAACATTTCTGCTTCATTAAACAAAACAGGATCATGCTCATCACAAAGACTAGAAGTAGCCATTGCATAGCAATCTGATGCAAAAGAAGCACTATGAGAGCTAGAATGA
The DNA here is from genome assembly GCA_020310875.1 of Ceratopteris richardii. Classification (NCBI taxonomy): domain Eukaryota; kingdom Viridiplantae; phylum Streptophyta; class Polypodiopsida; order Polypodiales; family Pteridaceae; genus Ceratopteris; species Ceratopteris richardii. The sequence continues at coordinate 3,552,873 of CM035442.1, read as the reverse complement.
GTACGATATGAAAAAGGTGCATCTAGTTTGCTATCATGCAAAGTCTACACTATCCATTTTCGCATAGTTTTAGCCTCCTCAATATAAGCTCTCTCATCAACAAGTGCATCATGAAAATCCGCATCAGAAATGGAATGATCTACATCCTCACATGAAACCTATAAAGGTTGAAAAGTTTCCTTATTTGGACCAGCATTAGACTATCCACCTGTAAAGAGAGGCAGTAAGCGTCAAACATGTCTTTGGAGCTAATAGATGTCTGGTTAGTGCATGAAATTAATGGCTGAATATCATCTTCCACAAAAACAACATCACGGCTAACCAAAATGCATTTATTCTGTGGATGATATAGACGATAGCCTTTACCTTCAGAAATGTACCCAACAAAAATACATTACAGTGCTTTATCATCCAATTTTTTGCATTGTTGTTCCGGCACTAATGCATATGAGAAACAACCAAAAACATGTAGAGAGCAATAGATGGCTTGCAACCATGCCAAGCCTCATATGTAGTGATAGATTGTAGTGCTTTATTGGGACACCTGTTAAGTATATATGCTGCACACATAACAACTTCAAGCTAGAAACTATGTGGTAAAGCCTCACTCTTGATCATACACCTCGTCATCTCCATAACTAACATGTTCTTCCTTTTAGAAACTCCATTTTGTTGAGGTGTATATGACATTATACACTGATGTTTTATCTCACATTAAAAACAAATGCATTAAATTTGGAAGACATATATCCCCGCCCCCCTCCCCCCCGATTAGAACGGAGGGTGCCCATTTTACATGGTGAGAGATTCTCAACCAAGACCAAAAAGTGTTTGAAGCACATAAACACTTCGGACTTTGCCTTCAATGGATATACCCATGCATGCCTAGAAGAGGAGTTGTTGGTGCATTTGATAGTATTCCCTATGGGGGCACGCTTAAGTGAAGTGAAGAAATTGCAGTGCAAGGTAATATGTTTGATTCCCCCAATATCAAAGTACCAAACATCTGAGTCTATTGTAGACATAAACTGCTGGTGCGAAGATGGGTCAAAATTTTAAATAGTAGTAAATGCACATTCTTCATTCTGCACAAGATTAGCAAACTCTATTTTCAGTGTAGGGGCCTTTGCAACAACCATTCTAGCCTTCTTTTTCTTTGCCTCTTTTGCAACCAGTTTTGAACAAATCTTTATGACATGATCATTTCCTTTACATTACTTACAAAGGAATTTATTCTTTTTTTATTTCTTCTCATCTTTGTCTTCCTTCTTCCAGTGTGCAACATTTGTAGATTTTTGCTTACTAGTAGATGAGCTCCATTTACCTTTGCCATTCTGATAAGCCAACAAAGCTTGGTTTGCAGCACACATAATTGACATGTTCTACCTAGACTGATTTTCTTGCAATAGAACCAAGACTATCTCCTTGAATGTCAAGGCATTTGGATTGCCTTTCATCATTAACCAAAGAGTAGAAGCAAAACTCTGATATAAATCATGAAGACCATTCAAAACGATTTGTACAAGTGAGCTATCTAGTATAGCTTCATCAACAGAAATCAACTATTCCTTCAAGTCTTTGATCTTTGTCATAAAACTATCCATAGAATGACCTTCATTCATGTGCTCACTCTTCAACTGTTTTCGGAGGTAAGCAACACAAGCCTCATTACTTGTCTAGTATAAAGTGGTAAGTGTATCCCAAGCATCCTCAGCTATTTTGCAAGAGAAAATGTGATGAATAATGGCATGTTTGATAGACAAGGCTATCAATGCATGTGCCTGAGGATCTCTGCCATCCCAAAAAATTTTCTCTACAGTAGGTGCACCAAAAATTGAAGCACGAATAGGAATCTGCAGAATATCACCATCTTTGATGCCATCTACATTAGCTTCCATACCTATATTTGCAAGTGAAGTAGGATGTTTTCAACACCCTGCACAATATTCCACAATCCTTTTGTGGCTAATACATGACACATCATATAAGCCCATAATCGGTAATTTGTACCATCCAACTTATCCTCAACATCCAACATACGAAATACATCACTATTATGCCATGACCACTAACTAAAATACCGAGATCCAAAAAATTGATTGTATCTCAAAAAGTTGACCGGAACTACCCTATCAAGTTCTACTAAACTTGTAGCAAACTTAGATGCTTATACTGGGTTACTGAAACCTATATATATCTTTAGCACAAAAAGACAAAATAGTCTACACAAGTGCTATGATAGTATGTTTGGAAGCCGAAATGAGTTTAGATCGCAATTTTGGCACCACATAATGAAGCGTTTTGATCTCCTTATCACCTTGACTATGCTGACCAAGTTTTATGCAATTTTGGAACTCTGACAGGAGTGGTGTCAACAACGCCCTAGATGAAGCAGCAACCTGCATTGATACCAAGTGTTGGAGATTGAGGTCTATGGAAGCATGTGAAGAGCACAACAAAGAAGAAGAACCTTGGAGCACAACACACAATGCTTAATGTATTACCACTAGAATGTACAAAGATAAGTGACCCATTAGGGAAATAGGCATATATACAAACTAGGGGAAAAAACCTCCTAAAGAGGGAAAAAAGTGCCTCGAGGGTCCCAGTATGTTCACACACATCACTACCTAAATATATATCAACAATAATAGCCTCAAGACAGAAACTACGTGGGAAAGCCAGACTCTTAACCATACACCTCGCCGTCTCCATGATTTTCCTATTCTTTCATTTGACACCTTTATTCTATTGAGGTGTATACAACACTATACACTGATGTTTTATCCCACATTCATCCATAAATGGATTCAAAATCAAAAGAGATATATTCCCCGCTCAATTAGAATGGAGGGTGCCCATTTTACATGCTAACACATTTTCAGCAAAAACTAGAAATTGTTTAAAGCATATAGAAACTTTGGAATTTTCTTTCAATGGATATACACATGCATGTATGGAAAAAGCATCAATGAAAGTCACGAAGTAAAGATAGTTTCAAAAAGAGGGTCTCCGCATAGGACCACAAAGATCATTGTGAACAAGCTGTAATTTTTGAGTAGCTGAAACTAAACCATCTTTTGGGAATGAGGAACACTACATTTTACTCAAAATAAAGCCTTTAGAGACATGTTTAATAGGTTCCTCAAGTATGGGCAAAGAGGATACCACTTCAGATATCTATAGGCATAACAAATTAGTGAAATTCAGATGACCAAAGCATGCATGCCAAAGCTTTGCATCTACCAAAGCGTGAGAATCATATACTCCACATGATGAATCATTCATTAGTTTTTCATTGTCTATGAGATTATACAAACCATGAAATAAAATGCGAGAAGCAATACTGACCACCATGTGACAGATCATGAACTATACATCTATCATATTCAACAAATTTAATAACCAAGCCAATCTTGGCTAAAGATGAAACTGATAATAGATTCTTCTTGATCCTTGGCACAAATAAAGCATCGGACAATGTACAAGAACTACCATCACTAGTAGTCAGAATGATCTTACCAACTCCCATGAAAGGATAAGAGGGGTTGTTGGTGCATGTGACAGTGTTCCTTGTAGGGGTATGCTTGAGTGAAGTGAAGAAAGTGTGCTTTGAGGTAATATGTTTGGTTGCCCCACTATCAAATTACCAAACATCTGAGTCTACTATAGACATACACTATTCATGAGAATCTGAGTCATAACTGCAAATAGTGGTAAATGTCCATTCTTCACTTTGCATAAGATTAGCAGACTCTTTTGGGTGTAGAGGCCTCTACAACAACCATTCCAGATGCTTTCTTCCTTGCCTCTTTAGTAGTGAGTTTTGGACAACACTTTATCACATGATTATTTCCTTTATAGTATTTGCAAAAAAATAAAATTGCTTTTCAATTTTCTTCTCATCTCTATCATCCTTCTTTGATTCTGCAAAATTAGCAGATTTTCGTTTACTAGTAGAAGAGCTTCATTTACCTTTGCCCTTCTAACTAGATAGGAAAGCTTGATCTCCTGCACACATAATGAGCTTGTTCTACCTAGACTGATGTTCCTACAATAGAAGAGAGAGTAACTCCTCAAATTTTAAGGCATTTGGATTTCTTTCAATCATCAATCGAAGAGTACAAGAAAAACTCTAATATGAATCTAGAAGACCATTCAAAACAGTATGCGCAAGTGAACTCTGAGACAAGAATTCATCACTAGAAATCAAGTAATCCTTCAAATATTTGGTCTTTGTCAAAAACATTATCCATGGAATGTCCCTCATCCATGTGCTCACTCTCGGATTATTTTCAAAGGTAAGCAACAGAAGCCTCATCCCTTGCCTGGTACAAAGTGGTTAATGTATCACAAGCATCATTTGCTATTTTGCAGGAGAGAATGTGGGGAATAATGGGATGTTTGATAGGCAAGGCTATCAATGTATATGCTTGAACATCTCTATGATCCCAATGAAGTTGCTCTATAGCAGGTGCAATAGGAACCGCAACACGAACACAAATCTGAAGAATATCACCATCTTCAACATCATTTGCATCACCTTGTGCAACTATGTTTGTAGGTGTAATAGGACTTTTTCAACACCCTACACAAAATTCCACTGTGATTTTGCAACCAATACATGATGCATCATATAAGCCCATAATGGGTAATTGGTACCATCCAACTTATCCTAAACAACCAACATACAAAATGCATCACTACTTCAACCATGGCCACTAACTAAAATACCCTAATGCAAAAAAATGACTATATCTCAAAAAGTTAAGCAAAATTACCTTATCAAGTTCTCGTAAACCTCTACTAGACTTCAAAATGCTTATACTGGTGAACCAAAACCTATATATATCTTTGGTAAAAAAAAGATGAAACTTCCTGCACACACTATGATAGTGCATTCAGAGGCCACAACGAGCTGAGAATATGCTCACCCTAATTGTTGGTGCAAGAGAATCCAAGCCCACATAGTTGGATGATTGGCATATTGGTCATGGATTCTTATATGATCAATCTCTTGTAAACTTAAATATATTTACTTTTGTAAAAGTGCACTACTTGCACGTAGAGTTAGAAAGCATCAAATCTTTAATCATTTTGGTAGTTGAGTAATGAGAGAATATATCCTATACTTTAGGATTCACTTTTAGGTGAACTTTTGAATTTGGATTCAGAAGGTTGGTTCCAAACTCAACTATAAAAGAAGGATCAAAAGACCCGCGTATTATCTCGACTCCATGAGCTCATTTAAAAAGGACACATTGTGATTTGAAGAGCTCACTCTAAAGCACAATCATACTTCTCACATTGACCAATTGATTGTTGCCAATGACATTGGATTTGTACATGACTTAATACATACATTGCATTATATCTTCACTACACGTCTCTGCCATGACTACATCAATTCAGTCATCTTCTCAGAGCTTGTTCTCAGTGTATGATTGATCATTTACATTTATTTAAAGCATGATATATTCAAGATATTGTCTACTATGTTGCTACAAAATCTCATTATCATTGCTTATCTGATTCGTGAGATATTAACACATCACTACTCTGTGGTCTGTTGACTGAGGCACCCCGAAAATGTTAGGCATGTCCTATGATTTGCTAAACATCATACTCAACATGTGTTTCATCATTTTTGAGGGAATCACTCATTTAGTAGCTATCTAAGCTATTTAGACATCACCAAAAGGAATTAAGCTAATTGCTATTGTGCTTACAGAACTGTTCAATATATTGAATAGGTGTAGAAACAAAAATAGCAAGTTTTGGGTCTTGGATCAATTTTGTACCTATCGTTTTTGATCCATTGATTAGTGGATCATGTTCCAAACATCATATGTGATTATTTATGGTCATTATCTAGCTAAAGAGTCCTACTACACTCTACAACAACTATTCTTGTCAGGCATGAAGCAAGTTTAAGCAACACCGGTTCATCTCTGAAGACTATCCACCATCTCTTCCAAGAGTGGTATCAAAGCAACAACAAGCAAGATGGGAGATGGATTTCCATCCTTCATTGAAAAATTGGATAGGAGCAACTAATGAGCATGTTCACTAAGGATGCAAGCCTACCTTCAAGGGAGAAGTCTATATATGATAAATCTTAGGAGATGAAGAGACGCCAACATTCTGAAGGAAGCATGAACCCACAAGGGAAGAGCAAGAAAGGTTGACCACATGGTGTGCAAAGGATGCTCTTGCCAAGTCTTATCTACTAAACTCAGTATCTAATTTCTTATTGACTCATATTAGGAATTGCAAGATCTCCTAAGACAGTTGGGAAGTACTCTCATCATATTTCTCATCAAGTACAAGAGATAGGAAGAACCAACTATGGATGGAGTCTACAACTCTAAAGACGCAACCAAAGCAAAGGTGTGGCTGATTGTGTAACCAACATAAAGGATATCGTTGATCAGCTTGCAAGCATTGGAGAGGATACATCAGAAGAACACACAATGGACCTTTACATGGATATGCAAATACCTGCTTAACATCTTGATGGGGCGACTCTTCACCCACGAGACATAGCTCAATAGGAATGGTGACAACTCTAGAGCTAACCAATCTTCTACCCTTTATATAGATAAAAATAGAAGCAAGGATAAAGGTAAAATCAAGAAGGCTGAAGAAGAGGCTAGCACCTCTCAAGCTAACTACACAGGTAGAGGAAGAGGTTCTAGCGAAAGGGGCAGAGGAAGAAAGCAAGGCAGGGGGATATCCTACAACACTCCACCTTGCAACATTTGTGGTTTTACTAACCACACCACAGAAGAATGCTTCAAGAACACAAGGAATCAAAGGGGAAGAGGCCTCCATAGAGGTAGCTATGGGCAATCCGTAGGCATGTACAAAAATGGAGAAAGCAACTACAATCATAACTACTATCAAGGCTACAACAACAACAATTATCAAGGAGGTTTTAGAGGAAGAAGAGATTATAACAACTACACAAAAGACCAAGAGGATTCTCTACTCATCATGAATATGACATCCAAGTAAGGTAAAGATGGTGAACATCTTTTCTATATTGATTTAGGTTGTTACAATGATGTAGTTGGAAATGTGGCATTACTATGTGATCTTGAAGAACCCAAAGGGAGGCATGAAGTACAGACATGTGATGACACTAAACACTCAATCAAGCAACTTGTAAATGTTAAGACCTCTGATGGTAACATGAACCTCTTAAGTAAGGTTTTGTATGTGCCAATTATAACCAAAAACGTAATTAGTGTTGGACAAATTCTTGAGAAAGGCTTACAGGTCAGATTCACAAGGCATGGAGCATATGTGGAAGACCCTCAACAAGGCTTCAAAAGAGTTGCTAAAGGTTAGAAATCTGGTAGATTATTTACATTTGATATTGGAGACACTAGAAACATAGCACTCTTCAATTACAAAGATCAAACCCTATCTGAGCTAGAGATATGACACAAAAGGCAAGGCAGTATAGGAGAAAGAACACTAAAACAAATATGTAGGGATCAAAGTTGCTTGGCATTCCAAATGTGTCCAAGCAACACATCATATACAAATGTGGAGCATGCCAATTTGGCAAAGATCACAGGTGCCCATTCAATAGAAAGGGGTACATGTATGAAGACCACTTGAGTTTGTACACAGTGATGTGTGGGGTCCTAGCAAAGATCCATTAATCTCAGGTTCAAGGTACTATGTTTGATTCATAGATGATTATAGTAGATGGAGAATCCTTTATTTAATGAAGCATAAGGATGAAGTATTTACATGTTTCAAAAAGCATTTGGCATTAGTCAAGACCCAAATAGGTAGAAGATTGAAGAGGATCATATATGATGGAGGTCGTGAGTACTTTTAGATGAATTTGATTTATTCTTGCAGGAAAACGGTATAAAGAGAGAATTCACAACAAGATATACTCCTAAATTGAATGGAGTGGCATAGAGAAGGAACAGGTTAATAGTTGAAGCTGCTAGGTCAATGTTGAATGAGAAGAAGCTACCTAATTCCTATGGATAGAGGCTGTTTCCACAGCCACTTACTTGGTTAACAGGATCCCATCCAAATCCTTGGATGGATTGACATCCTATGAAGCATGGAATGGTAGGAGACCCTCATTGGACCATTGCAAAATATTTGGGTGCATTACTTATACACATATTTCCTCATAGATTAGAGGGAAGCTTGACCCTAAAGCTAAAAAGTGTATATTCATTGGATATGACAAAAATCAGAAGGGTTATAGGCTATAAAATCCCACTGAAAAAGAATTTATAGTTAGTAGGGATGTAGTATTTGATGAAAATAATTCATGGGTTCAAGACGATTGCAGGAAAAACAAGTTACCTTATGATTTGGAAAATGACTTTCCAACTCTCACTCAAAAAGATCAACAATTACTAGAAGATATCAATTCAGAGGATGAAGAGCAAATGGATCTCAAGGTTTTGAATTCAAAAGGCAAGGCCAAGGTGAAGAAATTCGAAGACACTCTAGAGTCCTCCAATCAAGCACTTTGGAGATATCAAAGGGAGAGTAAAAAGCCCATAAGGTATGGCTATGACACATCATTAGTCACCAAGCATTTTGTATATATCACTAAAGACTCTATGATAGAAGAACCTTCTTTATTTGAAGAGGCTAGTAAGAGGAAAGAATGGAGAGAAGCCATGCATGAAGAAGTTGAAGCACTTCAGGAGAACAACCCTTGGGATTCGGTCCCCAAGAAGCCAAGCTTGAAGGTAATAGGATCCAGGTGGATATATAAAATAAAAAAGAATTCAGATGGTACTATAAACATGTACAAGGAAAGGCTAGTGGCAAGGGGGTTTGCTCAAATCCATGGAGTGGACTATCAAGACACATTTTCACCTATGGGTTGTTGATATATTTAGGTAGTGATGTGTGTGAACACACTAGGACCGCCGGGGCACTTTTTTCCCTCTTTAGGAGGTTTTTTTCCCCTGTCTTGTATATACGCCTATTGCCCTAATGGGCTACTTATCTTTGTACATTCTTGAGTAATACATTCAGTATTGTGTGTTTGTGCTCCAAGCTTCTTCTTCTTCCTTGTGTTGTTCGCGTGCTTCCGCAGACGTCTAACTCCAACAATTGGTATCAGAGCGGGTGGTCGCTTCATCTAGGGCGCCATCGAGACTCCTCCGTTTGCAGTCTCAGAATCGCAAGAATTTTGGTGAGCATACTTAGCGTGTTTCCGAGATCAAAATAGCTTCCCTCTGTGGTGCGGAAATCGCGATCTCAGCTCGTTTCGGCCTCCGAACGCACTATCGTAGCGCTTGTGTAGGCTATTTTGTCTTTTTGTGCCAAAGGTATATACCAGTTTCTGTTCGCTAGTTTAAGCGTCTCGAAGTCTGCTACAGGTCTAGCAGAACTCATCTCGGCAGTTCTGTTCAACTTTTTGAGATACAGTCAATTTTCTACATCAAGGTATTTTAGTCACTGGCCATGGCTGAAAGCAGTGATGTATTCCGTATGTTGGCTGTTCAGGATAAGTTGGATGGTACCAACAACCCAATATGGGCTTATATGATGCGACATGTTTTGGTTGCAAAAGGATTGCGGAACATTGTGGAGGGTGTTGAAAGACGTCCTGTTACACCTGTAACGACAGGTACTATAAATACAGGTGCTGGAGCTGATGAAGATGGTGTCGAAGATGATATTCCGCAGATTCCTATTCGTGCTGTTGTTTCTATTGCACCTACTGTAGAGCAAATTTGTTGGGATGGCAGAGATGCCCAAGCACATGCATTGATAGCTTTGTCTGTCAGACGTGCCATTATTCCTCATATTCGCTCTTGCAGAACAGCTAGGGATGCTTGGGATACACTTATCACATTGTACCAAGCTAGGAATGAGGCTCGTGTTGCTTACCTCCGAAAACAGTTGGAGAGTGAGCACATGAATGAAGGTGATTCTATGGACAGTTTCCTAACAAAGATCAAAGATTTGAAGGAACAGTTGATTTCTGCTGATGAGGTTATACCAGATAGCTCACTTGTGCAGACCATTCTGAATGGTCTTCGTGATTCATATCAGAGTTTTGCTTCTACTCTTCGGTTGATGATGAAAGGCAATCCGAATGCCTTATCATTTGAGGAGTTAGTCTCTGTTCTCTTGCAGGAAGATCAGTCCAGGCAGAACATGTCCATTATGCGTGTTGCAGATCAAGCTTTCCTGGCTAGTCAGAAGGGCAAAGGAAAATGGAGCTCTTCTACTAGTAAGCAGACATCTGCAAATGTTGCACATTCGAAGAACCAGGATAAAGATGAGAAGAAATCAGAAAAACAGAAATTGTTTTGCAAGTACTGTAAAGGGAATGATCATATCATAAAGAACTGTCCAAAACTGGCTGCAAAAGAGGCAAAGAAAAAGGAGGCTGGAATGGTTGTTGCAGAAGCCTCTACACCAAAAATAGAGTCTGCTAATCTTGTGCAGCAAGAAGAATGGGTGTTTACTACTGTTTGCAGTTTTGACCCATTTTCTCATGAGCACTGCATGTCTGCAGTGGACTCAGATGTTTGGTACTTTGACAGTGGGGCGACCAAATATATTACCTCGTAGCGCAGTTTCTTCTCTTCACCCGAGCTGCCCCTACAGGGAATACTGTCACATGCGCCAACAACTCCTCTTATCCTATTATGGGAGTTGGTAAGATCATTCTGACTACTACTGATGATAGTTCTTTCACCTTGTCAGATGCTTTATTTGTGCTAGGGATAAAAAAGAACCTGTTATCAGTTTCTGCATTAGCCACGATTGGTTTGGTTGTGAAGTTTTTTTATGACAGGTGTACAGCTCATGATCTATCAAACGGCGATGTGATTATTGCTTCTGGCATTTTATGTCGTGGGCTATATAAGCTCATAGACTATGAAAGATCTGTTAATGATTCGGCATGTGCAGTTCATGATTCTCAGGCTATGTCAGATGCAAAGCTTTGGCATGCACGCGTTGGTCATCTGAATTTTGCTAGTTTACTATGCCTGCAAAAATCTGATATGGTGTCTTCTTTGCCCAAGCTTGAGGCACCCGGAAAACATGTATGTGAAGGCTGTATTTTGGGCAACATGCAGCGTTCCTCCTTTCCAAAAGATGGTTCAGTTCGGACTACGCAGAAATTGTAGCTTGTACATAGTAATGTCTATGGTCCTATGCAGACACCCTCTTTTGGAAATTATCTTTACTTCGTGACTTTCATTGATGATTTTTCTAGGCATGCATGGGTATATCCATTGAAGGCAAAGTCCGAAGTGTTCATGTGCTTTAAACAGTTTTTGGTTTTGGCTGAAAATTTGTCAGCATGTAAAATGGGCACCCTCCGTTCTGATCGAGGGGGGGAATATATGTCTTCTGATTTTAAATGCATTTCTGGCTGAACGTGGGATAAAACACCAGTGTATAGTGCCATATACACCTCAACAGAATGGAGTTGCTGAACGAAAGAACAGGTCACTCATGGAGATGGCGAGGTGCATGGTCAAAAGCCAGGCTTTACCACATAGTTTCTAGCTTGAGGCTCTCATGTGTGTAGCATATGTACTGAAGAGGTGTCCCACTAAAGCGTTGCAGTCTATCACTCCATATGAGGCTTGCCATGACCGCAAGCCATCTGTTGCTCATCTGCGTTTTTTTTGTTGTTTGGCATATGCATTAGTGCCTGAACAACATCGCAGAAAATTGGATGATAAGGCAGTAAAATGTATTTTTGTTGGGTACAGTTTTGAAAGTAAAGGCTATCGTCTATATCATCTACAAACAAAACGCATTCTGGTTAGTCGTGATGTTGTCTTTGTGGAAGATGTTATTTAGCCATTGCTTTCATGTACTAAGGAGACATCTGTTAGCTCCAAAGACATGTATGATACGTTGATTCCTCTTTTTACAGGTGGACAGTCTAGTGCTGGTCCTAATGAGGCAACTTCTCAGCCTTTGCAGGTTTCATATGATGATGCAGATCATTCTATTTCTGATGCAGATTTACATGATGCACTTGTTGATGAGAGAGCTGATATTGAGCAGGCAAAAACTATGCCAAAATGGCTGGTGTAGACTTTTACGTGACACCAAATTAGATGCACCTTTGTCATATCGTACTCGTTCAGTCTCTCATAGTGCCTCCTTTGCATCAGATTGCTATGCTATGGCTGCATCTAGTCTCTGTGATGAGAATGAGCCTGTTTCTTTTGATGAAGCACAGAATTCAAAAAATTGGATGGTTGCCATGCAATCTGAATATGATGCTATAATGAAGAATGGTACATGCTCTTTATGTGACTTGCCTCCTGGCAAGAAGTCCATTGGCACTAAGTGGGTATACAAGTTGAAGCGTAAACCTGATGGTACAGTTGACACGTATAAGGCTAGGCTTGTTGCAAAGGGTTATGCGCAGGAAAGAGGCATTGATTTTGATGAGACCTTTGCACCTACATGCCGTATGACTACTGTTCGGAGCATTTGTGCACTTGCAGGCCATCATGGTTGGAATTTACATCACCTGGACATTAAAACAGCATTTCTGAATGGTGACTTGCATGAAGAAGTGTATGTTTTCAGCCCCGTGGCTTTGTGCAGAAAGGGCATGAAAACCAGGTGTGCAGGTTAAAGAAGGCATTATATGGTTTAAAGCAAGCACCACATGTTTGGTATGAGAAGATACATGCCTATCTGGTTGCACATGGTTTTGTGAACAGTCCAACCGAAAGCACCTTATATGTTAAGCGTGCTAATGATGTGCTTCTGATCATTGTTGTCTATGTTGATGACATGCTGCTCACTGGTCCTATTGAGAAGGATATTGCTGATTTCAAGGCTGATTTGCATGCCTCATTTAAGATGTCTGATTTGGGGCATTTGCATCACTATTTGGGCATTCAGTTTATGCAAGTTGATGGTGGAATGGCTTTGTGTCAAACGAAATATATTGACACATTATTGCAGCGTTTTGGCCTTGAAAACTGTAAGCCTATTGCCACTCCTATGGAGATAGGTTTACGATTGAGTCTTGATGATGCTAGAGATGCATTTGATGTTGTTCTCTATCAACTGGCTGTTGGATGCTTGATTTACTTATGCATTACTCGGCTAGACATTCAGTTTGCTGTCTCACAGATGAGTAGGTTTATGCATTGCCCAGGAGTCACGCATTGGAAGGCGGTTAAGCGCATCTTTCGCTACTTGAGTGGTACTCGGCTACTTGGGTTGTTTTATCCCAAGGGGGTATCACTACCGCCAGATTTGCATGCTTTTTTTGACTCAGATTGGGCTGGTTGCTATGACACTCGTGTGTCCACCAGTGGTTTTTGCTTCATGCTTGGTAGCTCATGTACATCTTGGTTGAGCAAGAAGCAGCCTACTGTGGCCAGTTCTAGTTGTGAGGATGAGTAGAGGACAACTTTCACAGTGACTGTTGAGTGTGTGTGGCTCAGACGCCTTATGGCTTATTTGGGTGTTGGCCAGTCTTCTGCCACCACCATCTTCACTGACAGTCAGAGCGCATTGACAGTTGCGAGGAACCCTGTGTTCCATGCTCGCACTAAGCACATTGAGGTGCATTATCACTATGTCAGGGAGAGGTTCTTTGCTGGGGAGATCAGCTTGGCTTATGTGCCCACACAGGAGAACATTGCAGACCTTTTCACAAAGGCTCTGCCTAGGGAGAAGTTTGAAGCTTTCCGCAAAGCTTTGGGCTTACTTCCTTTTGTGGTGTGGAAATCAACTATGCTACCCTAACAAGAGTAGACATTGCCTATGAAGTAATTACATTAAGTTAGTTTATGCATGCACCAAGAAAGCGCCACATGGAAGCTCCCAAGAGGGTACTCAAGTATCTAAAGGGTACCATAAATGAAGGGTTTTTTTATCCGTTCACTTCTGAAGTAGATATAAAGATGTATTCTGATGCAGATTGGGCTAGCTCCAAGGACGATAGGAAGAGCACCTCAAGGTACCTATCTTTTGTAGGTTCAAAGCTTATCTCATGGTCATATAAAAAAGCAACCAACTTCGACTTTATCATCTATAGAAGCAGAATATAGATGGTTAGCAAATGCAACTCAAGAAGCTATGTGGCTCAAGAAACTCTATGTAGATTTGGGTTTACACTCTTACACTCCAATAATCTTTGGAGAAAACACTAGTTCACTTCATTTGGGTGATAATCGTGTATATCATGCAAGGACTAAGCACATTGAAGTGCACTACCATTATGTAAGAGAGAAATTTCTTAGAAAGGATATTCAACTATCCTATGTATCAACTCACTTACAATGTGTAGATATACTTATAAAGTCTTTGGATGGAACCAAGATGAACATATTCAAATTGACGATTAGTTTGTAGGAGATCAAGGAGGAATGAAGACCAAGCATGTTAGGCTTGAGCGGGAGTTGTTGGTGCAAGAGAATCCAAGCCCACATAGTTGGATGATTTGCATATTGGTCACGTGGTCCTCTATAATCAATCCCTTGTAAAATCAAATCTATTTACTTTTGTAAAAGTGCACTACTTGCACATAGAGTTAAAAAGCATCAAATCTCAAATCATTTTTGTAGTTGAATAATGAGAGAATATATCCTATACTTAAGGATTCACTTTTAGGTGAACTTTTGAATTTGAATTCAAAAGGTTGGTTCCAAACGCAATTGTAAAAGAAGGATCAAAAGACCCGCATGTTATCTCGACTCCATGAGATCATTTAGAAAGGAAACATTGTGATTTGAAGAGCTCACTCTATAGCTCATTCATACTTCACACATTGAGCAATTGATTATTGCCAATGACATTGTATTTGTACATGAATTAATACATACATTGCATTATATCTTCAGTACACTTCTATGCCATGACTACATTAGTTCAGTGATATTCTCAAAGCTTGGTCTCAGTATATGATTGATCATTTACATATTTCGTATATTGCCTAATATATTCCTACAAAATCTCATTATCGTTGCTTGTCTGAATCATGAGATATTAGCATGTCATTACTCTTTGGTCTGTTGACTGATGCACCCCGAAAATGTCGGGCATGTCCTATAATTTGCTAAACATCATACTCAGCATGTAGTTCATCATTTTTTATGAAATCACTCATGCTTAGTAGCTTTCTAAGCTAGTTAGACATCAGCAAAACGAATTAAGTTAATTTCCATTGTGCTCAGAGATTTGTTCACTATACTTAACAGGTGTAGAAACAAAGATAGCAAGTTTTTGGTCTTGGATCAACTTCCTACCTATGTGTTTTGATCCATTGATTAGTGGATCATGTTCCAAACATAATCTGTGATTATTAATGATCATTAGCTAGCTAAAGAGGCCCACTACACTCTCCAACAACTATTCTTGGTAGGTGTGAAGCAAGTTTAAGCAACACCACTTCATATCTGAAGACTATCCACAATCTCTTCCAACATTGATCACCCTAATCACTGTGTGTATGCTCACCCATTTTTGTGTGATTTTGAGATTGTGACTGGAGGGGTGTCAACGATGACCTGGATGAAGGAGCAACCTGCTCTGATACCAATTGGTGGAGTTTTAGGTCTGTGAAAGCATAGAAATAGCACAAGAAAGACGAAGAAGCTTGGATCACAACATACAATAGTGAATCTATTACCACTAGAATGTACAAAGGTAAGTAACCAATTAGGGCTATAGGCATATATACAAGATACGAAGAAAAAAACATCCTAAAGAGAGAAAAAAGGGCCTCAATAGTCCTAGTGTGTTCACACACATCAGTACCTAAAGATATAAACAAGCTTCTTCTTCTCATGCTCTTGTCTTCCTAGCCCGAATAAAAAGTTGTAGCCATGCTCTCACTTGTTGTTTAAAGTATTCAAGCTCAAATATGATCAGGTGATCATAACTGATTGTCCACAATTGTAGTTGTTGAGAATGAGAAACTCTACAGATTTGATGCATAGAAGGAAATGTCGTAAAGCTTCAACCAAAAATAGAGAGCTCTTCTTCTATTTATCAAATTCAAATGAGCTAGAAGCACACATGTTTATGTGAACTACTAGGATCACGTTCTTTCTTTCTACTAGTCGCATTCCATGTTCGTCACCTTTATCATTGATTCTTGTGTTGTTTATTTTCTCTCTATTTCTCTCTCTCTCTCTCTCTCTCTCTCTCTCTCTCTCTCTCTCTCTTTGTGTCCCTCCCTATCATGTGTAGCCACAACAACTGGAAGGTGAACCCTATCTCTCTCTCTCTATGTCTCAATCTCTCTCTCTCTCTCTCTATCTATCTATCTATCTATCTATCTATCTCTCTCTCTCTCTCTCTCCACGATCAGTCAATCGTCTATCATGTCCACAATAGTAAGCTTCTTTTCTTCTTCTTTTTCTTCTTCTTCTTCTTCTTCTTCTTCTTCTCTCTCTCTCTCTCTCTCTGTCTCTATGCTTGCAGAGGTTAGGGGAGCACTAGATTGTTCTCTCTGACAACACTAGACAAGATTTCATAAATATTCTTTGATTACAAGAACACCCACATAAGGGAAATGATACAAAAATATGTGATTGATACAAGATGTCCGACAACTCGGGACTTCTAGGTGTGAATAACTGGACTAGAGATGATATACAAGATCCATCAACCTGAGATCATAAGTATGAAACAAGATATCAAGATTACAAGAATTCCCTTTAGGGAGATGAACTAGATATAGGAAATAACTCAACAAGATCTCCTACTTCAAGATTACAAGAGGACAAGATAGGATGTCCAATAACTAGACTAGACAAGACGAGAACAAGGAAGAAGAAAAGAACAAGAACTCGAACTTGGAGAGTACTTACGTGGCGATCAGGACTCCTTGAGCTCCCAAGACTGGTATTGGCAAGATTGAGTATGTATGTGGCCAAGGCCTCCTTATATAGGATTCCAAGGGTAGTTTCCAAGGGCAGTTCCGAGCTAATGATGTTCGCAATCCAAACAGGACCTTGGAATGTCGGAATTTAGCAAACAAACAGTCAATCTTTGAGTTTTGCCACGTTTCAGATGCAATGGATGCATTGATTTCGCCTAATTTTGAAACAATCATGAGATATAGGATTCACATGGAATCTGAGATTTAGGATGGTTTCCTTGTCCATGACATCACCTCCCCCTCAAGCGATGAGTTCCATAAGGAGCATTCATGTTCTCTGTTCTCGGCTTCATTGGATTTCTCTTATGGAATTCTCAAACCTTGATTACTATTGTGTAAAGGTTTTTTGTAGGTTCCCAAGTACAATCATTGATGTCATACCCTTTCCAATGAATAAGGTACTCCAATCTTCCTCAAGATATTCTTGAATCTAGGACATGCTTGAGTTTGAAATTCTTCATGATCATCAATCTCGATAGGTGGTGAAGGTCTAGGTCTCTCGCCTCTCAATGGTGAAATCTCATATGGTTCCAACATGGATACATGGAAAAGTGGATGTATTCTCATGGTACTTGGTAGCAAGAATTTGAAGGTGACTAGATTAGTCTTGGCCAAGATGGTGAATGGACCAAATCTCTGATGATCTAACTTTGCACATTGAAGGCCTTGAAGTTTGGAAATTGTTTTCGAGTAGCCATACTTTATCCCTAATTTAATACGAGGGATTTTGAACACGATGTTGATCTGCATAGTACTTATATTGTTCTTGAGCTTTATGGATCTCTTCCTTGAGTTCTTTCTTAATGTCCATCAGGTACTGGGCCTTTTCCCTTGCAGCTGGGTTCTTGATATGATTTGAGAGTAGTATATCCGTCCTTGAATGTTGTTCATAATTTGCAAAGAAGGGAGTCTGCTTAGTACATGCATTAACACTATTATTATACACAAACTCTGCAAAGGGTAAAAGCTCAAACCAATCATTTTTATGATAGTTGCTGGTGCAATGAAGATATTGCTCCAAGACTTGATTCACTCATTCTGTTTGTCCATCAGTTTGTGGATGATTTGCTATAGATAGTTTAAGTTGAACACTAAGGAGCTCGCAAAGACTGTTCCAAAAGCTAGATATAAATTGTGGACTTCGATCATTGACAGTATCATCATGGAATCCATGAAGCCTAAAGATGTATTTGAAAAAAGGTCTTGTAGTGCCTACACCTATGATTGCCTTGGTAGTTAGAATGAAGTGTGTCATCTTTGTAAATCTATCCACAATAATAAGAATGGCATCGTGCTTATCTGACTTTGGTAAATCTATGATGAAATCCATAGACAATGAAGCCCATGGACTTTTTGGAATAGGGAAAGTTTGCAAGAGGACATGAGGGGTTATGTCGGTGTACCTTAGATCTATTGCAAGTATCATAGGTTCGGATATATCCTTTGACTTCCTTCCACATTTGAGGCCACCAAGAATCCCTTGATATGAGTTCTATTGTTTTATTCACTCCAAAATGTCTTGCTCCAAGGTTGTCATGACATTGTTGAAGTACTTGGATCCTAGGCTTTCCTAGAGGGACATACAATAGGTTCTTATAGATAAGTAACCCATCCTTTTCTTGAAATTCATTTGCTTGTTGGACTTTTCCTTCTTGAGCTTGAAGAGATAGCTGCTAGCTGGAGATGCTCAGGCTTGAGTAATACACTCTCTTGTTGATCAAACGCCTCTTCACCCTTCTTTGGTGCAAGATAAGAACTTCTGGACAAGGCATCTCACTAACATTGTTGACATCCTGGACAATATGTGATGACAAAGTAGAATCTAGACATAAATTTACTCCATCAAGACTGCCTTGTATTGAGCATGCAGGTGGTCATAAAATACTCTAACTTCTTCTGATTTGTATTCACAGTAACTTTGTGAGCCGCTCCCTCTAGATGGTGACATGAGGTATCAATTGCATCTACTATGTTAATTTCTAGAGGGGAAAATTTCCTTGAATGATTTGCAACTAGATGTAGGTGTCCATCATCTCCATATTGGGATAGAATAGCCTCTAGGAAAAAGTCAGATGCATCTGTTTCTAGGAAGAAGGGTTTGCTGGAATCAAGATGAACTAGAATTGGGGAAGTATTGAATGCTGATTTAAAGGTCTAAACAATCTTTTATACTTCTTGCATCCATGAAAATGTTGAGTTTCCTGTAAGATTGGTAAGAAATTTTACTATCTTGGAGTAATCTCTAATGAACATCATGTAAAAATTTCCAAACCCTAGAAAACATTGTACATCTTGAACACAAGAAGGTGGTTGCAAATCAAGGATTGTCTTGATCTTCTTAGGGTCCATAAGGATTCCTTTCTCTGATAGAATGTACCCTAAAAACTCCACTTGGAAAGAGCACCTCTCCAATTTGCATATAACCCTTTTTCTATTAGTGTCTCTAGGACTAACATTACATGATATTCATGAGCTTCTAGATTTTTAGAGAATATCAAGATATCATCAAGATATATTACCACAAAATCATCTAAATACTCTTGAAAGATATCATCCATCATATGTTGAAATATTGCTAGAGCATTTGTGAGACCAAATGGCATAACTACATCTTCAAAGTGCCCATACCTTGTTCGGAATGTTGTCTTCCATTTGGATCCTTCTCTGATCCTAAAAAGATTGTATGCTCCTTGAAGGTCAATCTTCGTGAAGAATTTTGCTTTTTTGAGGCATTCTAAGAGCTTTGATATACGTGGTAAAGGATATTTGTTCTTTATTGTGACTTTATTCAACCCACGATATTCCACACACATTCGAAGAGTTCCATCCTTCTTCTTTACAAATAGGATAGGGGCTCCTGTAGGACACTTTGAGTGTTTGATAAACCCCTTGGATAGATTCTCATCAATATTATTATGTAACTCTATAAGTTCATTTGGGGATAGTCTATAGATTGGCCCGAAGGATGGTTGTGCTCCCTCTTGAGGTTCTAGGGCACAATCATAAGGTCTATACTCTGGTAGTAGATCTGCATTCCTTTTTCAAAAACATCTTCAAAACCTTGGTATTGGTTGGGTAGCTTCACGAAATCATCTTTCTTGGGCTCTTGGGTTTTTATGTCATAGATCATATATATCAGTTCCTTCCTTATTGCATGTATGAAGGCTTTGGCTCCGACATATGTCAGGTTCTTTTGGATATCTAGACAGGTGATTTTATTCTTTTGCCAATTAATTTCTGGATTATGTTTCTTTAACTTGGGCATTCTGATGATAACCATATTTACTAGACTCGATATTACATTGAAACATATGTGGGAATCATGGCCACCAAGGTGTACTCTTAGTGGGGTGTTTTGCATGGTTATAGTCCCAAATGCTAGAGATTGTCCATCCACTACTTCACCTACTACTGGTTTGTTCTTTCGAAGTACTAGAATTCCATGTTTCTTAACAAGCCCTTCATCAATTTAACATGAGGAGGCTCCTGAATCGACCACAGCTATGAGGGAAAGGATCTTCTTAGGCATGATTAACTTGACAAGGGCAAAACATGTTTCTACGGGTGTGGCTGGAATTATGAGACCGTTTTTTATATCATGATCTGGTTGTATCGTCTCTTTTACAACTCGACTTCCTTGTTTCCCTACTCTACAATGGTGGCTGCAACTCTAGAGTTCGTTCTCTTGTTGGGACAATTAATTTCAATATGACCAAGGTTTCCACAATAGAGGCATAACTGGTTATCCCTCCTTCTCTGTTTCTCTTGTGGTGTTAAGAGCTTGGAAACCTAGTTACACCTATTTGCATAGGTTCGAGCATAGACTCATCTCTAAGAGTGGGTTGGAAGGGTTTCCATTGGCAAGGTCTTCCTTCTACTTGTTTTTCTTATTTCCTTTCAAAAAGGTGGTTATCACATTGAATAGCTTGGTTGATGTATTCATTCAATGTCTTGACCTCTCGCATCGTGAATAGAAGGTCCTTTACATCACCTCTTAAACCCCATCTTAATTGGCTTATGAAATAATCTTCAAGCCAAGTGAAGTCACATATCTCCAAATGTGGCAATGAGTTCTCAAAGAAACCCCTCATAGTCATGAAGTATTACCATAGCCTTCTCCAAGATTGGGGAAAACCACGATAATGCTTGACCATAGAGCAAGGTTCCAATAAAACCCACCTTGGATGTGTAACATAATCCCAGTAGGAGATGGTTGAACTACACCCTAAGAGAGAGGATTAGGAAGTAATCCTCAACCATGGCTTTTGGGGCAAGTGGTTAGCCCATCACATTCCTAACCAAGAGGTTGTGAGTTCAATTCCTTACATTGGTATCAGAGCCTAGGAAGTAGGCTTGAGAAGGGTGGAATGACCCAATGGCCTCTAAAAAAGGCGCTTGGGCACTCTATCATGTGAAAGGGTAGGAATTGTGGAAGGCGCGCGCGTCGGTTTCAAGGATGGACCTAACAAAGATTGAGGTGTATCTCTCAATCCGTAGGTCAGATTGAGGCATGTAATATACCGTTGGAAAGCTCTCGGAACGAACTTTCCAATGAGCTAGCTTGGAAGTGTGAATTCCTTGGGAATCCTTGGGTGGCACTTGATTGAGTGTTCAAGATACCAAGCATGGGTGAGAACAAGGTTCAAGACTGAGGTTGAGAACAAGGGCTCGAGACACCAAGGTTGCGAACAAGAAGGTTCAAGACACCGAGGTTGAGAGCAAGGGTTCAAGAGACCAAGGTTGCGAACAAGGTTCAAGAAACTATGCGAGGTTGAGGGACATCAATTCAAGGGCACCTAGGGGTTCAAGGGACTGATCACCGAGGCTAGAGGGATACAAGAGTAGATCATTGAGGACAATGATCGACCAAGGGGGGAAGAATGTAACATAATCCTAGTAGGAGATGGTTGAACTACACCCTAAGAGAGAGGATTAGGAAGTAATCCTCAACCATGGCTTTTGGGGCAAGTGGTTAGCCCATCACATTCCTAACCAAGAGGTTGTGAGCTCACAACCTCTTGGTTAGGAATGTGATGGGCTAACCACTTGCCCCAAAAGCCATGGTTGAGGATTACTTCCTAATCCTCTCTCTTAGGGTGTAGTTCAACCATCTCCTACTAGGATTATGTTATAGGATGCATCATCAAGGTATCTATCAGGCTGCATACGGATGTACAATTTTACTTGTTGTAACCCTCAAAACCTCATGGGATCACCATCGAACTTTTCTGGCATGCAAATTTTGGGTTCCTTCATGAAGGATGAATTAAGACATTGGCTCATTTGAATGCTTCCTTGATTTTCTTGAAGATTCTAGACTTGTTTTTGTAGTTCTTAGATGAGCATGGCTACATGCACAAGATGTTCCATCTTGACTTATGTCTATCTATGAGTTATGTCCTTGATTTGTTGTTGAAGACTTTGAAGTGATGCCACAATCTCTTCATAAGCATTCTCCATGATCATTGGGCTTGGATAGAAGATAGTCTTGCCAAAATGTCACGGGATCACTAGATTGTTCTTTTTTACTACACTAGACAAGATTTTGGAAATAGACTTCTGATTACAAGAACACCCACGTACTGAAAATAATACAAGAATATGTGATTGAAACAAGATATCTCACAACCCAGGACTGCTCGGTATGAATTACTCGACTAAAGATGATATACGAGATCCTACAACCCAGGATCATAAGTATGAAACAAGATATGATGATTACAAGAATTTCCTTCAAGGAGATGAACTACATACAAGAAATAACTCGACAAGATCACATACTTCAAGATTACAAGAGGACAAGACAGGATGTCCAATAACTAGACTAGACAAGACTGGAACAAGGAACAAGAAAAGAAACTCAAACTTGGAGAGTAATTGCTTGGTGGTCACAACTCCTTGAGCTCCTAATGCTGGTATTGGCAAGACTCAGTATGTATGTGGCCAAGGCCTCCTTAGATAGGATTTCAAGGGTGGTTCCCAAGGGGCGGTTGCGAGTTGAGAATGTCATCAATGATGTCAGCATTCCGAAGAGGACCTCCAAATGTTAGAATTTAGTAAATAGATAGTCAATCTTAGGGTTTTGTCATGTTTCGGATGCAATGTAAGCATCGGCTTCTCCTAATTTTGAACCAATCATGAGATAAAGGATTCACATGGATTCTGAGGTTCAAGATAGTTTCCTTTGTCCATGACAGCAGACATACATGCAAAATAGAAGCATTAGAAAAATGTAACACACAAAAACACACACACACACACACATGCATATGCATGCATGCACTCACACATGCACACATCATCTTCTATCTACATACACATAGTTTACTTAACTAACACACACATGATCATTCACACTCACACACATGCAGAGATAGAAACTCATGTTTATACATTCCTATTTTAGTTAGCTCATTCTCCACTTACACGCGTCACTCACACTTAAGTGCTCAAACAATGACACAATAACTAAAACCAACATATTGCTAGACATACATATATTTTTATTCATGTTTTGTTTTTAATTTTTATTATTATTATTATTATTATTATTATTATTGTGCTTATCATATCCTTAATATTTAGAGAAACGTTTCTTTTTATACATATACATTAGTTTTTAGGGAACAAACACATATGCACATATGTACACACATTTTTAGGTTTGCACGCATATACTTACGGACACACTTTTACAAACACACATGTAGATTCATACCATACCCACACATGTACACATAAAAACACATAAGCACCTATGGGGTACACACACACAAAGGCATATACATACACATTTAGTCACACTCTCATAGAAGCATCTACACACAGTCAAGTATCATTCAAATGAGCACACATATAACACATTTGGTTATATATATTTGGTTATACATATACACATATGAGTGCACACATACTTACACACATGAGAGACCAAAGATACCCATATACATAAATGCATCCACATACATAAACACATATTTATATGCACATATAATAATTCATATTGTTTCATATATACATTAAAATAAAGAGTTCAAATAAAAGTGGAAATGGACCTTAAGTGGAAGGTGCAATGAAAGATTCAATTTGAGGTTTTTGATTAGTGCACATCTCCATCTTCCTCAGCCTACAAGTACTTAAGAGAGAGATCAATCAAAAAATGACATGGAACATATTTTAAAAGATTTAGAGATCACCAATCTATAAGAAGATTTTTAGTTTTTTTGAATGTTACCCGGAGTGGAGAAATCCTTTCGACATCCAGCCCCATTAATCCTACAAAGCATCCCGATGGGCCAACCTACAAATTAAATCAAGAAACATAAACGAGTATCAAATAGTCATAGGTAGATGATAATCACTTTGAAATTTAGGAATAAATATATGTATACTTCATGCATTTTATGGAACTTGGTACAAACTTAGAGTGTAAAGTAGATTCAAGTTTCATAATCATTCTATTTTGTTACGAACACTATATGTTAGACAAGTAATCATATGAATCATAAGCTTCGTGGTTCTTCCATTCACTCAAACTGTTCAGATCCACCGGCTTATTCCAAGCACTTTGCATATACCAATTCCTATTAGCTTAGTTTGTAGAACTATATTTTGTTTCCCTTATTTACGTCGTACTATCCAAACTCTCCATCAAATCTTATTATCTTTCTTTAAGTTTTACTTTATTTTTCTTTACTTTTCACTTCATCCCAACTCAACCCTTTTTGTTCTATTTATTTATACATATGGTCTATGCCAAAATCGAGTGTGACTCATAGACATGTCCACCCGACCTAGTTTATCCCACTTGTCTACCGACCCGACATAGAACCCAACACAGAAATCAAGCACCATATGAAATTGACGTTAGCACGTGGCTCCGACCACCTAGTTAGAGTGACTTCACCCACCTATTGACCTATATACACCCATGACAACATATAGGTTGAGCCATATGATGAAACTAGCATTGGTAGCTCCACCCACCTACTAGCCCATCGCAACACACTAATGGCGCATACATGTACATATATAGATGGCTGGTGTTTGAAGGTTTGTTTGAATCATGATCTATCTTGATGTAGGATCTTGCAAGGTGTAAATAGTAGCAATCAAAGAATCCCACTCACCAAGTTTTCAAGCTTTTTAGCATATACATGCACTAAGTTTAAGTCTTACTATCAGATCCCAAGGTCTTCACTCATGAAAGCTCGAGTCTCTAACTAATACTACTCATATAATATTTGATAACATTTTTGGACACTATATGTCCTAATATTTTTCCTTGTCTCACAATGAAGACACATTTTTCTGGGCTTAAGCAAACGCTGTATTGCTACACTTATCAAATATTTTTCTTAATTTTGGTATGTGGAAAATACGTTGAGAAGAGTGTGTACATAGGTCATCCACGTAGACTTCCATGTCTTTCCTAAGGAATTACTTGAACACATGGCACATTGATCTTTGGAAGGTATTTGGGGCATTTGTTAAACCAAATGGCATAACCCGGAACATTTACATGTGTAAATGTGAAGAAAGTGAAGACAAGTGCTCGTGCGAATTCCATGATAACATTTTTATTACATCTTCCTCCAAAGTGTAATGTTTTGAGCAAGTAAGCACTCATTCTTTAACTTGGGAGGTAAGCTACTTGTGGTTAAAAGCATTTGAATACACGGTGTATAGTTTGAGAGAACTATGCATTAGAGCTTACAGGTGTCAAAGTCGACTACTCGGAATAATAGTTTTAGACATAGGTGTATTATTTGGAGTAAATCTCAAGATTTAATAAAATTTTTGGACATTTTTAACTTGGAGAAGCTGGAAACACTAGGAAACACTTCATACAAAGTTTCATTCAAAACTTTACATATTTGGTCAATTAATGAGTGGATTAATTGTAGCAAACTTTTCTAAGTATTCAATGTTTCACAGTTATCATAAGTTTTGATAATTTGGCATTGATCTTCCAACATTGGTTGAGGTTTGGAGTTTTTCTTGATATAGAGGTGCTCTAACATCAAGGATAGCTTATTCTTTTGGAGACTAACACTCTCCATCAGTGGTATCAGAGCAGGAGTCATTAAAATTGAAGAAAAGGAGGACCCCGACTATTGCAGTTATACAAAATCAATCTTTGAAGATTCAAAAGGTAAAGGTTTCAAGTGAAAGCTAGAGAAGGAGGCCTAAAGCTATCAAGAATATCAAAAGGAACTACATTCAAAGAAAATATACATTCATTATTCACAAAGATTGAAGAATTTATTGCACAAGTGAAGAAAGGATAGGAGATTCTCTTCAGATAGAGAAATTGGATAGAGAAAACTATCCTACTTCATCTATGAGGATGGAAGCTCATCTTATGAGCAATGATCTGATAGGATACATGATTGGTGAAGAAGAGAAACCAGAATTTAGGGATCCTAGTGTTCCAACTAGGGAAGAGCTCTCAGATTTGAAGACATAGATGAAGAAGGATGCTCAAGCAAGGAGCATTATCTACTAGGAGTCAATGATTACTTGCTACCTCATTTAGAGGACTTGAAAGTGCAAGTGACATATGGAATGCTTTGGAGAAACATTTCCAAAACACTACAAAGTCAAGAAGAAGCCTTCTTTATGGGAAAAGTTCACCACATTCAAGAAGAAGCCTTCTTGATCTATTTCTGATTATGTAGCAAGGATGAAGGATATTGTAGATGCATTAGGAGCAAGTTATGAAGACATTGAAGATAACAAATTGGTAAGACAAATTCTCATAGTTTTGAGAGGAGATGAGAAATGGAAGCCTTTCATTCTATCCACTGAATTGTCACTAGATCATTTCACCCTTGATTTTTATCAGTTGCTAGGACATATGCTGACCTTTGAGCAGGATGTCAAAGGTGATGTTATTAAAAGTACTGTTCAAGCAATGCATTCAAAGGACAAGAAGAAGGTTAAGAAAGGCAAGCAACAATTTAATGACAATGAAGGTACTACTACCCAAGCCAACTTCCTAAGAGGAGAGGAGGTGGCAAAGGAAGAGGAAGAGGTAGAAGTAATAAAGATGGCATCAAAGCTGGCTGGATTTATGGTAAGACTAATAATTTAGCTCATGAATGTTGGCATAATAATCAAAATGGTGGAGGACATAATCAGAACTCCAACTCAAGAGGAAGAGGTAATAGAAATTAGAGAGGTAATTTAAGAGGTAGAGGTAGTAGAGGTTACTTTGGAAGAAATGCAGGTAGAGGCTTCCAAAGTCAATCCTACAATAATACCTACTACAAATATGCTTCATATCAGAAGAAGGATTCAACCTTAATTATGAATGCAACTTATGAAAGACAAAGTGAAGATCAAAGAATCTTCTACATATACTCAGGGTGTAGCATTCACTTGAGTGGCAACATAGCTTTGATGACTGATTTGGAGAATAAGGTGAGTAATAATGTAGCTCAAATAGAGGATCACAAAGCACAATGTGAAGTCAATTGGTTTAGTAAAGGGCAAGGATGGAAGCACTCTTTTGAGTAAGGTTTTGTATGTTCCTACAATTCCAAAGAATTTGATAAGTGTAGGGCAAATTGTAGAGAACGATTATGAAGTAAGTTTCACTAATGATGGAGTTTTTGTGGAAGACCCTAGCAATGAGTATAAAGAAATCATTTCAGGAAAGAAAGAAGGAAGGTTATTCACATTGAAGATTCAAGGCAATGTTGGTCATGCCTTGTTCACATATGGAGGATATAAGATCTCTGAGTTAGATCCTTGGCACAAAAGACTTGGACATTTCAATGAAAGAGGCTACACAATTCTCATCTCGAGAAATGTATGGTCTCAACTTGCTAAGATGGAAAAATGGGTGAACTTTGCAATTATCTGGCAATTGAAATTTATATGCGACATCACTAATCTTCTTGGTTACTGTCCAAGGTTCACAAAATCTAGGGGATAACTTGGGTTTCCGACCACTGTCAATGATGAACTAAAAGGAACCTGTAAAAACACACAATCGCCCTTTTGAAACATTCATGGTGTTGGATGTCGATCTACAAATGCTTTCATCCTTTGAGCAGCTTGCTGGAGATTCAACTCAGCTATTTTTAAGTCAGCTTACATCTCTGTCAAAAATTGTGAAGCACTCAGAGATTTCCTGGGCAACCCAATGGTAGCTGGACTATGTGGAATAAATCCATAAATCACCTCAAAAGGTGTCAGCCTAGTAGTCTTGTGCTTCCAACTATTATAAGCAAATTCAATTAATGGGAGAAAACTATCCCAATCTGATTGCTTTTTTTGAAACATATGCCCATAGCATATCTTCCAGTATCTGATTAACTCTTTCGGTCTAATCGTCTATCAATGGATGCTCTCCACTACTCATCTTGAGTTGAACTTGAATCTTATTAAACACGTGTTTCCAAAATTTCGTGTGAGCCTCGCATCCTTGTCTGAAACTATAGATCTACGTAGATTATGCAGTCTAAAAATATTATGAATAAATAGTTCCACGACTTGCGGAGCCTCCAGTCATTCCTTTGTAGGAATAAAGTGTGCCATTTTGCTCAAACGATCAACCACTACAAGACTAGCATTCTTTTGTCATGGTGTCCTAGGTAAAGCCATTATGAAGTCCATGGAAATACTATCCCAACAATACTGTGGTATCTCTAATGGCTCTAGCAAACTAGGAGGACCAATCCTCTCTGCTTTATTCAACTGACATTTAAAACACTGACTTACATAATTGTTTACATCTCTGACCATGTTAGGCCACCAAAAAGTACGTTTGATCAACTGCAAAGTTTTCTCAATACTAGGATTGTTGGTGCAAAACAAGCCTACACACATTGGCTTGGAACATTGGAAGCTTTGGAAGACTTGGCTTGGATATCAACCTTGAAGATTACACAAAGAGCTTGGACCCTTGAAGGATATATTCACTTGGAACAATGATCATAGGAACCAATGCTTAATTTGTTATTACTATTTATCTCATGTAAAAGTCTATATGACTTTAATCACTCTTGTAAACTCACCTACTTGAGGAAGTCGTGAAAAGTAGATGAATGATTGAGAGAATATCTCATTCACTTTTAGGTACATGATTCATGGAGATTGACATGGATTTGAAATTCAAAATTTTACTCAATCTCTATATAAGTCACAAGTCAAAAGTCGCGGGTATGTGTCACTCTTCCCGAGGCATTTCTGAGAGAATTGTTGAGTGTGTATGAGCTACACCATAGCCTACACCTCTGAGTACCATTGAGCATCACATTACATGCCAATGGGAATGTACATTCATTAGATTTAATCAATATACATATATTCATAGTCTCTGTTTTCTCTGAGTGACTACCTTCAACTCTGTCAACTTCCAAGAGGCATATCTCAAGATCTACTGAACCAAATTGGTTGATTCAAAGTGCATTGGATTCAACTCAAAGTCTACTATACACCTACAAAGTTTCAAGGCCATTGGATCTACCATCACAGAGAAATCTCAGGCAGGTGTGAAGCAGGTTTTGCAGCACCAGCTTGATCTTCTAAGTGTATCCAGCCATCACATCCAACAGTGGTATCAGAGCAAATAAGGTAATCATGGGTGATGGTTTCCCTTCCTTCATTGACAAATTGGATAGAAATAATTACCAGGCTTGGTCATTGAGAATGAAGACCTATCTACAAGGGAGAAGCTTGTATGGATACATATCAGGAGATGAGGAGTTGCCCTCATTCAAGACCAGAGGCCTACCTACAAAGGATGAACATGAGAGGCTCAACCAATGGTGTGCAAAAGATGCTTTGGCAAGGTCATATCTTCTAAACTCTATTTCTGATTTCCTTCTACCTCATGTAAGGAATTGCAAGACTTCCCAAGAGACTTGGGAAACCTTGTCAACATATTTTTCATCAAGCACAAGGGCCAGAAAGAATCAGCTATGGATTGAGTTTACAACTCTTAGGAAGCAATCAAAACAATGTGTCTCAGATTTTGTCACCAAAGTCAAAGACATTGCAGATCAACTTGCAAGTGTTGGAGAAGAAATTGAGGAAGAGCAGATAGTCAGACAAGTGATCAATGGACTAAAGGCAGATGACAAGTGGGAGAGCTTTACCACTGCAATGGACTTGTACATGGACATCCAAGCACCTGATCTAACAACTCTGATTGGACAACTCTTTACACATGAAGCAAAGATCACAAAGAATGGAGAGCAATCAAAAGGTAACAATCCCTCTGCCCTATATACTGATAAGAAGACTAAAGACAAGGGTAAAAGCAAGAAGGTTGATGAAGAAGGCTCTACCTCCCAAGCAAACTATGCAGGGAGAGGTAGATCATCTAGAGGTAGGGGCAGAGGAGGTAAGTCAGGTAGGGGGAGACCCTACAATCAATCTCCATGCAATATTTGTGGCTTGTCTAACCATACTACAGATGAATGCTACAAAAACTACAAGAACCAAAGAGGAAGAGGTCACCAAAGAGGAGGATACTCTCAAGGCAGAGGTAGATTCAATCAATCTCAAGGCTACCATGGCTACAACAATAATTACAACAATAGCTACAATCACAATGGCAATTATCAAGGTGGATACAGGAACAGGAAGGATTACAACAATTATGCAGAGGATCAAGATGATTCCTTGTTGATCATGAACATGACATCTAAATCAGGTATCAATGATGATCATTTGTTCTATATTGATTCAGGTTGCTCTAACCATGTAGCTGGAAATGTTGCCTTACTCTCTGACTTGGAAGAACCCAAAGGCAAGCACCAAGTACAGACAGGTGATGACACTAAACATTCAGTTATTAAAGTAGGCAATGTCAAAACAAGTGATGGTAATCAGAATTTACTAAGCAGAGTATTGTATGTTCCAACAATCACCAAGAATCTGATGAGTGTAGGTCAGATTGTTGAAAAAGGTCTACAGGTCAGGTTCACTCAACATGGTGCATATGTGGAGGATCCAAGACATGGATTCAGAAGGATAGCCAAGGGAGAGAAATCAGGTAGATTGTTTACCTTTGAACTTGAAGACACTAAGAATATTGCCTTGTACAACTATAAGGACCAAACCCTATCAGAATTGGAGATTTGGCACAAGAGATTAGGTCACATTGGAGAGAGGAACATAAAACAAATGAGTAGGGATCAATGTGTGCTTGGGATACCTAATGTATCCAAGCAACATATGATATACAAGTGTGGGGCTTGTCAATTTGATAAGTCACACAGATTGCCCTATACCAAGAAAGGTTTTATGCATGAAGATTATCTGGAATTGGTGCATACAGATGTTTGGGGACCTAGCAAGGAGCCATCTATATCTGGATCAAGGTACTATGTGTCCTTTATTGATGACTATAGCAGGTGGACTGTCTTATACTTCATGAAACATAAGGATGAAGTATTTAATTGTTTCAAAAGGTATCTTGCATTAGTTGAAAATCAAACAGGTAGACATTTGAAGAGGCTAAGGTCAGATGGTGGTGGAGAATACTTCTCCAATGACTTTGAAGATTTCTTGCAGGAAAGAGGCATCAAGACGGAGATTACTACAAGGTACTCACCTGAGCAAAATGGGGTAGCTGAGAGAAGGAATAGACTCATTGTAGAGACAGCTAGATCTATGTTAAATGAAAAGAAATTGCCAAATTATCTTTGGGCAGAGAGTGTATCTACTGCCACATACTTAATTAACAGGTTGCCATCAAAGACACTTGATGGAATGACACCCTATGAGGCTTGGCATGGTAAGAGACCATCTCTGGATCATTGCAAAATCTTTGGGTGTGTTGCATATGTGCATATTCCCTCACAGGTAAGGGGAAAGCTAGACCCTAAGGCTGAAAAGTGTATATTCATTGGTTATGATTTGAATCAGAAGGGATAAAGTTAGCCTACCTTATGACATGGAAGAAGACTTTCCAAAGCTTATCAGGCAAGAACCAACTCAGAAAGAGGACACAAGCTCAGATGATGAAGACACCATCAACATTGAAGAGTTCAAGGCTTGGAAATCCAAAGGGAAGATGAAGATGAAGCAACTAGAAGACAATCCAGAATCCTCAACTCAAGCTATGAGGAGATCTCAAAGAGAAAAGAAGAAACCTATTAGGTATGGGTATGATACTTCACTTGTAACCAAGCATTCTGTATATCTTGCAAAGGATCTCTTGAATGAAGAACCAGGTACATTTGAAGAAGCAATTGCTAAACCAGAATGGAAGGAAGCAATGGATGAAGAAATGGAGGCTCTCAAGGAGAGTGATACTTGGGACTTGGTACCCAAGAAGGACTCCATGAAGGTGATAGGATCCAGATGGATCTACAAACTCAAAAGAAACTCAGATGGTACAATAAACAGGTATAAAGCTAGGTTGGTAGCCAAGGGTTTTGCACAAACCCAAGGCATTGATTATGAGGAGACATTTTCTCCTGTGGCCAAGATGCCAACTATCAGAGTTATGGTGAGTGTAGCTGCATCCAAGAATTGGAATATGTACCAATTGGATGTGAAGAATGCATTCTTAAATGGATGGATATCTGAAGAAGTCTACATGTCACAACCACCTGGCTATGAGGATCCTAATAAGGTAAATCATGTTTGTAAATTGAAGAAGGCTCTGTATGGATTGAAGCAGGCACCTAGAGCATGGAATTACAGGTTGACAACCTATCTCCTAGACCAAGGATTTGTGATGAGCAAAGCAGACACTTCTCTATTCATAAAGAAAAGTAGTACAGAGGTAATCTACTTATGTGTCTATGTTGATGACATCATTATTACAGGTAATGATGTGAATGGGATTAGACACATCAAAGGTCAAATGATGAAGGAATTCAAGATCAATGATCTTGGATTATTGAAGTACTTTCTAGGACTTGAATTAGTCTACACAAATTCAGGTATCTTTATTACTTAGAAGAAGTACATTCAGGACATGGTCAAGAAGTTTAATTTGCAGGAAGCTAAAGTCTCAAACATTCCTATGGAGGTCAACCACAAACTCAGTGCACATGAAGGAGAAGAACTCAAAGATATTACAGGTTACCAAAGTTTGGTAGGTAGTCTTAATTATGCTACCTTAACCAGGATTGATATATCATATGGTGTTAGTGTACTTAGCCAATTTATGCATAAACCAAGAGTACCACATTTGGAGGCAGCCAAGAAGATAGTAAAGTACCTAAAGGGAACACAAAATCATGGTTTGTATTTTCCATATTCATCAGATATTGATATTAAGGTATACTCAGATGCAGATTGGGCAGGTTGCAAGGATGACAGGAGAAGTACATCTGGTTACATATGCTTTGCAGGTGATAAACCAATTTCTTGGTCATCCAAGAAACAACCCACAGTAGCTTTGTCATCTACTGAGGCAGAGTACAGAGGGCTAGCCAATGCCACTCAAGAAGCCATATGGTTGAAGCTATTATATTCAGAATTGGGCATATACACAAGGCCACCAATCATATTTGGTGATAACACAAGTTCTCTTCACCTAGCAGCTAATCCAATTTATCATGCTAGGACAAAACACATAGAGGTTCACTACCACTATGTGAGGGAAAAGTTACTTAGCAAAGAAATTCAATTATCATATGTGTCTACTAATATACAATGTGCAGATTTGCTTACTAAAGCTCTGGATGGAAGCAAGCTATGCAGATTTAAATCCATGATTGGATTGCAGGAAATAATTGAAGACTAGAGATGAAGACTTGAGCCAAAGTGTTTGGCTTGAGGGGGAGCTGTTGGTGCAAAACAAGCCTACACACATTGGCTTGGAACATTGGAAGCTTTGGAAGACTTGGCTTGGATATCAACCTTGAAGATTACACAAAGAGCTTGGACCCTTGAAGGATATATTCACTTGGAACAATGATCATAGGAACCAATGCTTAATTGGTTATTACTATTTATCTCATGTAAAAGTCTATATGACTTTAATCACTCTTGTAAACTCACCTACTTGAGGAAGTCGTGGAAAAGTAGATGAATGATTGAGAGAATATCTCATTCACTTTTAGGTACATGATTCATGGAGATTGACATGGATTTGAAATTCAAAATTTTACTCAATCTCTATATAAGTCACAAGTCAAAAGTCGCGGGTATGTGTCACTCTTCCCGAGGCATTTCTGAGAGAATTGTTGAGTGTGTATGAGCTACACCATAGCCTACACCTCTGAGTACCATTGAGCATCACATTACATGCCAATGGGAATGTACATTCATTAGATTTAATCAATATACATATATTCATAGTCTCTGTTTTCTCTGAGTGACTACCTTCAACTCTGTCAACTTCCAAGAGGCATATCTCAAGATCTACTGAACCAAATTGGATGATTCAAAGTGCATTGGATTCAACTCAAAGTCTACTATACACCTACAAAGTTTCAAGGCCATTGGATCTACCATCACAGAGAAATCTCAGTCGGGGTGCTCACTGGTCTGTGACTGTAAGTCTCCTAAAAAATCGGGGGTACACCTTATTTGGCTAAAGTCATTTCTCTGAGTGTGGTTTATCATTTTCTTTCATTCCACTTGCAAATGGAAGCTTACTAAGCTAATTGAATATCCCTAGAAGGAATTTTGCTAATTGTAACTACACTGGTCATACTGAGCATAACACTGACCTGGTATCAAGACTAAAATAGAAACTTTTCAAGTCTTGTGATTTGCAAAGTAGTCTGTTTTGATCTAATCATTACTCAACTCAGTGTATCCAGCCATCACATCCAGCAAGTGTATCCTGCACAAGGTACATCGTGGTTCTCGAAAATAACCTCTTTTCTTAACTTCCCTTCTTGGGAATTAGGCACACAAATCTTTCCCTTTCTTTTGAGCAAACCTTGCTCCACATGAAAATTTCAAAATGCTAGATCTTTACCATTTTGTGATAACTTGTTGATTATAGATTGACAATAATCATCTTCAATCTGTGAATCTTTGATCTCTTGGATCAAATCACTATCAAGAACTCTGAAGCTAACCTGATGCAAAATACGAGATAATGCATCTACAACTGTATTCATTTTTCCTTTTTTGTTATGATCCTAAAACTGACCTATTCTCATAGTGAATGTAGATTCGCCATCTACAGCAGTCTGCGGTTTTCGAATTTTTGAGAGTCTAAAACTCCGAAGCAGGTTCTCTGCCCTCCTGTGAATTTATAGCACTCTGTGTTAGCTACACACAGAACTTTAAAATGCATCAATCCAAGTTTGCTAGTTAGGGCCAAAATACTGAACTGCTGTCAAGAGATGTTGATCTGCACTTCTACCTCTTGTGACCTAAGCTTCCATTGAAGCTTCTTGCACACAAGCCTTCAACATGCTCTGATACCAATGAAGGGCTTTGGTGTACAAAACAAAAGGAGGAAAGGAGGAGATGGAGGGAGAGAGAAGAGAGAAGAGACATGCGAACATGTCTGGGAGCCCCGAAACCTACATAATGACCTCTCTTGAGGCAATGCTCTATATATCTGTTGGAGGATAAACACTCCTATGTGCATAGCAAAAGAAAATGAACCCTCCTAGGATCCTGAAAATTTTCAGACATAGGCTCTATATTTTCTGAGTTTCTCTGAGTACATGCAGAGAATCAAAACGAAATTTTTCAGGCTTAAATTAGACTCTAATATCTTTCAAATGAGAGTAAAATCACTCCATTTGGACACTGGATGATGCCTCAACCATCTGCAACAAAACAGATAACTTGATCTCTTCACAGAGTATAAGCTAACTAGACAGACATTGTTCTGGACATTTCTCCGCACATGTGCAGGCAATGAATCTGATACTTATACCAGACAAAGTCGAACTTATAAGCTTTCCAACAAGACAAAAATCATTGCAAATGGACTCCGGATGAAGAAGAAACAACAATTACAAAACTGGGGGGGTCTGCCAAAAACATCTAGATAGATAGAGTGTGTAAAAGTGAAATTTCTGCAAAATATGCAGAGAATAGCTAGTAGGGGGTGTGCTTAAGCAAGGGGGTAGCTTGGGCACGTATTTCCACGACTCTAAGTCATTATACAACTCATTAGAGGTTTTAAAGACCACCTACTAACCTCTTTAACCAATTAAAAACATATACATGTCAAAAGTGAGGTCCAATCACATCAAGAGGTGAGCTAAATCTTCTCTAATCTTCTTTACATTATGGGCATAATTGGATGCCTCCAACTCGTGGAAATCAGCCTCCTTTGATTGTGGATGATGTGGAAGGTTCAGTTTGGGGCATGTTCCCACACTCTTGAGCTTGAAAAACTTTCAACACTCCCCCTCAAGCTCAAGTCTTTTCCTTTGTTGCTTCAGCCTATGTCTCTTATGTTGATAGCTTCCTTGAATCCTCCAAGCTTTGTACCTTCAAGAAACTTTGTCATCATGTCTGCAACGTGCATTTTAGTGTTCACATACCTTATATCTAGCTCTTTTGCCATCACCTTTTCTCTAACGAAGTGGTAATGAACCTCTATGTGCTTGCTCCTTGCATGAAACATGGGATTGTTAGCTAGATAGATGCTTGAAATGTTGTCTCCATAAAGAGGAAACTCCTCCACTTCTACTTCCAAGTCCTTAAGTAGCTTCTTAAGCCATAATAGCTCACATGTAGCCAATGCTAAACCTCTGTACTCAGCCTCTATGGATGGAAGAGCAACAGTGGGTTGCTTCTTAGAGCTCCAAGAGATCACTTTTGTACCTATCATGAAAACATAACCCGATGTACTCCTTCGATCATCCTTGCTACCTGCCCAATCAGCATCACTATATCCTTTGACACTTAGATCAGCATCATATGAGTAAAATAGACCTTGGTTGATAGTGTGCTTGATGTAACGAAGCACCTTTCTTGCCGCCATAAGATGATCATGAGTAGGTGCATGCAAACATTGAGAGAGAACACCCACTACATATGCAAGATCAGGTCTAGTGAATGTAGCATAAATTAATGAACCAATTATGCTTCTATATAGTGTAATATCTTGTATAGCCTCTCCTTGACCTGCAACCAACTTTGTGTTGGGCTCCATGGGCTAAGAAAGTGGCTTACAACCACTCATACCAAACCTGTATAGCACATCCAACGAGTATTTTCTTTGAATCAAGAAGATGCCATTGTGTGCATATATTACCTCTATTCCCAAGAAGTAATTTAGTGTTCCAAGATCAGATATCTTGAACTCCTTCCCTAGCTTTGATTTGATATCTTTAATACCTGCAATATCACTTCTTGTGATGATCAAATCGTCCACATAGATGCATATGTATACCGTCTTGTCTCCTTGCTTCTTCATGTAAAGTGATGGATCTGCAACACTTTCTTTGTATCCACAACTTGATAAATAATCCACTAACCTTTGATTCGAGGCCCTTGGGGCTTGCTTTAGTCCATATAATGCTTTCCTTAGCTTGCAAACATGATCTGGGTACCTCATACTAGCAAATCCTAGAGGTTGGCTCATGTAGACTACTTCTTCAAGCTCTCCATTGAGGAAGGCATTCTTCACATCCAACTGATATAAGCTCCATTTCCTTGACGCGGCCACTGTAATCAAAGTCCTAATTGTTGGCATCTTGGCTACGGGGCTGAAAGTTTCATCATAATCTATCCCGTAGATTTGGGAGAAGCCTTTCGCCACCAACCTTGCTTTGTACCTAGCAATGGAACCATCTGAATTTCTTTTAATTTTTTAAACCCACTTATAACCTATCACCTTCATGCCTTCTTGAGCTGGTACCAAGCTCCAAGTATGGTTCTCATCAAGTGCTTTGAGCTCTTCCTACATTGCCTCTTGCCATTCCTTGCAATCTTTAGCTTCTTCATAACTAGTTGGTTCTTTGTCCTTGATTACCTAAGTCATGTATGCATAATGCTTTGCAATGAAATTATCATATGTTAACCTTTGTACTGGATATCTTACTCTTGAAGACCTTCTTTCACTTCCTTTAGGTGTGGTTGCCATCTTCTTTCTTTGTTTTGCCACTCCTGGATTTTGAATTTCTTCTATCTCTTCATCTTCCAACATGCTCTCGTCCACATAACTTCCTTCTTCAATTGAAATCTTCTCTTTTCCTTTGACTTTGCTTTCTTCAGAGCTAGTCTCTCTTTCCCTAAGCCTTCCACTCCATGGTGAGGGTGTCCTTGTGTTGCATGAGTTGCTTGGACCACTTAAATCCATGCTTTCTTGAACTCTATCATCATTCTTCAAATCTGTCTCACCTAGGTCTTCAACCTGCAATGGACTTGTGCATGCATACCAAGGCTTCAACTCATCAAAGACAACATCCCTACTTACCTTCAGCTCCTTGGTGATGGGATTATAGCATTTATACCCCTTTTGTTCCATAGAATATCCAAAAAAAATACACCTTTCAGATTTGGCATCTAACTTTGACCTCAACTCTTGAGGTACATGTACATAGCATATACAACCAAAGATTCTAAGATGTGAAATGCAAGGTTTTCTTCCACTCCATGCTTCCTCAGGGGTTAGATGATGTATACCTAATGTAGGACATCTATTCATGATGTTTCTCTGCTACCCCATTTTGTTGAGGGGTATACCTGCATGTAAATTGTCTTTTGATGCCATTGTCCTGCAAAAATGCAGAAAATTCATGGGAGAAGTACTCTCCCCCTCCATCCGATCTCAAAGTTTTGATAAACTTTCCAGATTCCTTCTCCACCTGTGCTTTGAATTTCTTGAAGTAGTGGAACACATCTGATTTGTTTCTAATGCAATACAACCATACTTTTCTTGAAAAGTCATCAATGAAGGTTACAAAATACCTATTTCCAGCAAGGGATGCTTCTCTTGTTGGACCCCAAACATCCGTGTGAATGAGGTCTAAAACATTTGCACTTACATAGGTACTCTTCTTGAAGGGCAGCCTTGATTGTTTTCCTTGTTGGCAAGCTACACAAATTTCATGCAACATTTTAGATGTAAAATTTGGTATGCCTCTTACCCAGCTCCTCCTTTGCATGTCCTTGAGATTTTGTAGGTTGATGTGACCTATTCGTTTATGCCATAGATCCAAATCTGCTATCCTCTTTTCTCCATATGTGACATACATTGAATGGTGTGGCTGATTTATGTCCATTGTGAACATTCTCCCTTGTTTTTTCCCTTTTGCTATGAGCTTGAAAATTGCCCTTGGATCCTCAACAAAACATCCTCTTTCATTGAACCTAACTTGATAGCCTTTTTCTACCATTTGGCCTACCGAAATCAAGTTTTTGGTAATAGTAGGGACATGTAATACCTCTGATAAGCACTTTGCTCTTTGATTTCCTTCCAAACTGATATCTCCCACATGTTGAATGATATGCTCTGAGTTATCACGTGTTTCCACATGCCCTTGATGCTTTGGGACCTGCAAATTACTAAAAAAATCCTTTCGACATGACATATGATTGCTACATCCACTCTCTACATACCATACATGTTCACTAGCTTGACTTGTATCTTCACCATACCTCATGGCAAGTAAATAATCATTCCCTTGGCTGGATGATGTGTTTGTATAATTACCTTGCCCTCTATAATTGTTGTTGTTGCTTTGATTCCCTTGTCTTTGAGCTCTATGATAGCATTCATTTGCAAAATGATCGGGCTTACCGCATGCAAAGCATCCATTTGAAGTGGGTTGTCCTCTTCCACCAAATCTTGCACCTCTTCCTCTATTTGTGGCTCTTCCACCTCTTTGACCTGCATTTTCTTGTTGTCCTTGACCTCCTTGGTTGCTTTGATATCTTCCTCTTCCTCTTGTGGTACCTCGGTTGTGTCTTCCTCTTCCTCTACCTGCATACAACAATTGCCCTTGGCTATCCTTGGCATTATGACCACCAAGGTTCATCTCCTCTGTCACCATGAGAGTGATTAGTTGATCAAAATCAGGAAGAGAGTCCCTTACATACACTGAAGTTGTGAAAGCCCTCCATTTTTCATCATCCCTAAGTCCATTTAGGGTGTGGGCGACAAGATCGTCATCATGTAGGGCACAACTGATTGACCCTAGTGCATCTGCAAGCTCTTTAACCTTTAATATGTAATCATTAGCACCTTGAGAGGGGCTTTTCCTAAGATTATTTAGCTCATTCTTGAGCTGAATTTTTCTAGCTTTTGTGGAGGTTGAGTACAATCTCTCCAAGCACTCCCACACCTTCTTCGATGTATCCAAATCTTGAACATGCCCTACCATAGAGTTGCTAATATGGTGAGATAAAATGAAAATGACCCTTTTGTCCCTTTCATCCCACTCTCTTACTGCTCTTCTCTGGTCATTGGTTGGATTTACCTCATCTATGTAGGGTTTTGGCTCTCCACCACTCACAAGTCCCCACAAACCTTTCCCCATCAAAAAATTGCTTATTCTAAATCGCCATGGTTGGTAGTTTCCTTTTTCGAGCTTCTCAATCTGAGCATTGAGATCAGCCATGGTGCCTCTTAACTCTTTTGAACCTCCCCTTGATGCAATGAAGTTGAAAAAGATGGCTTTTACCTCAAAAAATAGAGCTACTCCTCTTGATGAAGCTTCATCTTTGAATTGATGATGGATTTGCTTCCCCTTGTTGTTGATGTGCCCGTTCTTTGCTTCCTTCCTTCAAACTTTGATGAAGTATTCACTTCACTTCAGTAGCTCCTTCTTCTCTCTTTGATACTCCACTTATAGCTCTGCTACCACTGTTGGAGGATAAACACTCCTATGTGCACAACAAAAGCAAATGAACCCTCCTAGGATCCTAAAATTTTTCAAACATAGGCTCTATATTTTCTGCGTTTCTCTGAGTACATGCAGAGACTCAAAATGCAATTTTGCACGCTTAAATTAGATATTATATCTTTCAAATGAGAGTAAAATCACTCCATTGGGACAATGGATGATGCCTCAACCATCTACAACAAAATAGATAACTTGATCTCTTCACAGAGTATGAGCTAACTAGATAGACACTCTTCTGGACATTTCTCTGCACATGTGCATGCAATGAACCTGAGACTTATATCAAACAAAGTAGAACTTATAAGCTTTCCAACAAGACAAAAATCATTGCAAATGGATTCTGGATGAAGGAGAAACAACAATTACACAACCGGGGCTTCTGCCAAAAACATCTAGATAGATAGAGTGTGTAAAATTGAAATTTCTGCAAAATATGCAGAGAATAGCTAGTAGGGGGTGTGCCTAAGCAAGGGGGCAGCTTGTGCACGTATTTCCATGATTCTAAGTCATAATACAACTCATTAGAGGTTTTAAAGACCACCTACTAACCTCTTTAACCAATAAAAAACATATACATGTCAAAAGTGAGGTCCAATCACATCAAGAGGTGAGCTAAATCTTCTCTAATCAACTTCTTTTCATTATGGGCATAATTGGATGCCTCCAACTCGTGGAAATCAGCCTCCTTTGATTGTGGATGATGTGGAAGGTTCAATTTGGGGCATGTTCCGACACTCTTGAGCTTGAAAAACGTTCAACAATATGATGTATATATATGAATATGGGGGTAAGGTTACATGACCCTAACATCCCCAACAAGAGGTAGAGGTGGAGAGTAGGGCAGGGGAGATTCCAATCATCTCAAGCTTGAAATATATGTGCTTTATCTAATCATACTACTAAAGAATGTTTTCAGGAACCCGAGGAACTCAAGAGGAAGAGAATTCAATAGAGGTGGCTATGGATCAAATAGAGGCAGATACAATGGAGGCTACAACAACAACTACAATCACAATTACAACAATAGCAACTATCAAAGTGGCCATAGAGGAAGAAGAGATTACAATAACTATGCAAAGACCAACGTCAAGAAGATTCATTATTTATTATGAATCTATCAATGAATAACGGTAAGGATAATGGTCACATCTTTGACATTGATTTCGGATGCTCAAATCATGTAGCACGAAATGTAGCTTTACTTTTTGATTTGGAAGATCCTCACAACAAACATGAAGTGCACACAAGAGATGATACAAAGCACTTGGTGGAGAAGATAGGTAATGTGAAGACATTACATGGGAATATGAACCTCCTAAGCATAATCTTGTATGTCCCTATAATTACCAAAAATTTAATAAGTGTTGGGCATATTGTTGAAAAAGGATTGAAGGTTAGATTCAACGGATTTGGAGCATATGTTGAAGCCCCAAGGCAAGGCTTTAGAAAGATTTCCAAAGGAGAAAAGATAGGATGGATTCTCACTTTTGAAGTGGAAGATACAAAGAACATAGCTTTATTTAGCTATGGATCTCAAACTCTCACAAAGTTGGAGATATGGTACAAAAGGCTTGCTCACATTGATGAGAGGAAACTCAAACAAATTTTCAAGGACCAAAGTGCACTTGGTTTGCCTAATATCACAAGGTAACACATGATTTATAAGCGTGAAGCTTGTCAATTGAGCAAGGCTCATAGACAGCCTTTCAATAGAAAGGGATATGTGTATCAAAATCTTTTGCATCTAGTGCACATGGATGTATGGGGTCCTAGTAAGAAGCCATCTATATCAGGCTCAAGATATTATGTGTCTTTCATAGATGATTGTAGCATGTGGACCTTGTTTTTCATGAAGCACAAGGATGAAGTTTTTAATTGCTTTAAGAAGTATGTTGCTCTTGTTGAAAACCAAACAGGTAGGACTTTGAAAAGACTCGGATAAGATGGTGGAGGAGAGTACTTCTTTTCTGAATTGATGCCTACTTGCATGAAAGAGGCATTAAAAGGGAATTCACTACAAGGTATACACCCGAACTCAATGGTGTAGTAGAGAGGAGAAAGAGAGCTTTTGTTGAAGCCATAAGGTCCATGCTCAATGAAAAGGGATTGTCAAACTACCTATGGGCAGAGGCTATGTCTACAACCACATATCTCATAAATAGACCTCCATCTAAGTCACTAGATGGAACCGCTCCATATGAGGTGTGGAATGGAAGAAGACCTAGTCTAGAGCATGGTAAAATCTTTGGATGCTTAGCTATGCTCACATTCATTCTCAAGTAAGAGGGAAATTGGATCCCAAGGCAAAGAAGTGCATATTTATTGGTTATGACCAAAACCAAAAAGAATATAGATTGTAGAATCCAACTAATAAAGGATTTTCTATGAGTAGAGATGTAATTTTTTATGAGAAAAAATCATGGTTTGATGATGACACGAAAGTGAAGCTGCCTTATGACTTGGATTAAGATTTTCCATCACTTCAAGCAAAGGAGCGCCAAAGCAAATTGAAGAACGTGAGTTGGAGATTGACCTAGAAGACTTGGAAAGACTAAAGCTATGGAAGGGCAAAGGTAAAGCAAAGATGCAAGATGCTACATATGGACCCGAGAGCTCACATCAACCACTTAGAAGTTCTTCAAGGGAGAAGAAGAAACTAAAGAGGTATGGTTATGATACTTCTTTGGTCACCAACCACTCAATCCACATTGCAAAGGATTCAACCAATGAAGAACCTACCACATTTGAAGAAGCACAAAGCAAGAAAACTTGGAGAGATGCAATGAATGAAGAAATGGAAGCCTTGAAGGAGAATGCCACTTGGGAGCTTGTACCTAACAAGCCATCTATGAAGGTAATTGGATCTTGATGGATATACAAAATCAAGAGGAATCTATATGCAAGTATAAATAGACATAAAGCAAGGTTAGTTGCAAAAGGGCTTGATCAAACCCATGGTATTGATTATGAGAAGACTTTCTCTCCTATTGCAAAAATGCCTACAATTAGGGTTCTCATTAGTCTTGCTGCATCTAGAAAT
The DNA here is from genome assembly GCA_020310875.1 of Ceratopteris richardii. Taxonomy (NCBI): domain Eukaryota; kingdom Viridiplantae; phylum Streptophyta; class Polypodiopsida; order Polypodiales; family Pteridaceae; genus Ceratopteris; species Ceratopteris richardii. Next base: position 3,509,192 of record CM035442.1, on the reverse strand, counting down.
TGGAAGCTCTATCAACTTGATGTAAAGAATGCTTTCTTAAATGGATGGATTTCTAAGGAAGTGTATGTGGCACAACCTCCTAGATATGAGGATGCAGATCATCCTAACTATGTATGCAAGTTAAAGAAAGCCTTGTATGGATTGAAGTAAGCTCCAAGAGCTTGGAATTTTAGATTGGTGAATTATTTGTAGGACCAAGGATTCAAAGCTAGCAAGGCGGATACCTCTTTGTTCATAAAGAGGAATGGATCTAAAGTGATCTAACTATGTATGTATGTTGATGATATTCTTATCACAGGGAATGATCTTGAGGGAATCAAATAGGTAAAGAATCAAATGAAGGAGGAGTTCAAAATAAGTGATCTTGGACCACTCACATATTTTCTCGGATTGGAGTTTATCTACACAGGTTCATGTATATACATCACACAAAGAAAGTATGTGCATGAAATGCTCATCAAGTTCAAGATGGAAAACACCAAGTGTGCAGGTACACCTATTGAGAAAGATCATAAGCTTAGTGCTTATGAGGGAGAGCCAATTGAAGACATCACAAGCTATCAAAGCTTGGTTGGAAGTTTGAACTATGCAACACTCACAAGGGTGGATATATGCTATAGTGTTAGCATATTAGGTCAATTTATGCATAAGCCGAGAAGAACACATATGGAAGCGGCCAAGAGAGTTCTCAAGAACCTAAAGGGGACAATGAATGATGGTTTTTTTTAACTATTTACTTCATATATTGAGCTAAAGGCCTACTCAGATGCGGATTGGGCCAGATCTAGAGATGATAGAAGAAGCAGATCGGGGTATGTATCATTTGGAGGTTCAAAAATCATTTCTTGGTCATCCAAGAAATAACCAAGAGTGGCGTTATCTTCTATTGAAGCTAAATACAGATATTTGGCTAATGCAACTCAAGAAATCATATTGTTAAAATCTTTGTATATAGATCTTAGACTTCATTCTTCAAGACCTCACATTTTGGTGACAACACAAGCTCACTACATCTTGCAGCTAATCTTGTATATCATGCTAGAACCAAGCATATTGAAGTCCACTTCCATTATGTAAGGGAGAAGCTAATGAGCAAGGTTATTCAACTATCCTATGTCTCTACAGATATGCAATGTGCAGACATGCTGACTAAAGCTCTTGATGGTAGAAAATTGAGTAGATTCAAGTTGATGATTGGCTTGCAGGAAATCAAGGCCAATTGAAGACTTATTTTGAGGCCAAGCATGTTAGGCTTGAGGGAGAGTTGTTGGTGCACCTTACCCAAGTATACATGCTTGATATGATTTGATTTATGTTCATTTGTAGTCATATATGTAGACATATATATATTTTATCTCTTGTAATTGTGAAAGAAAAATGGCTTAAGTCATCCATGATGTAAAAGGAAATTCAAGGCTCTAACTACCTAAAACCATGAATCCATCAGCTGAGAGAACATCTCCTAATTCTTAGCATCACTTTTAGGTGAATTTATTTGAATTCAAATTCAAAACTACCTCCAAAAGTAGCTATAAAAAGAGTAAGAAGGAAGTTGCCATTAGAGAGCTAGACTCATGCCAACTTCATGTTCATTTGTAGAGATTGGAGATCTTCCTCCATAGCTCTATCATTCTACTCCCATTTTGCAAGTATTCATTTCCAATGTGGCTGTAACTGTATGTGAAATCATTTACTTCTTCTCTGTTTTATTCTCTACTACTCACTCAGAGTAGTAGCTTCAGAAGCTCATATCTCGAGCTATGTGTAACCTTGTTCTGAGTTTTAAGGTGCATTGGATTTTCTTTAAGCCTATTTTATGCACACAAAATTGCATGGTCATTGGATTTACCCTTTGTTAGAAATCTGTGTTTTTCTACTCACTGGTCGAATCTTTGCAGAGCCCTGAAAATGGTGGGAGTGTTCCAGATTTTGCTAAATCTTGTTCTCAGTGCTCAGTTGATCATTTGAAGTGTTTTAACTTGGATTAGCAAGCTATCTAAGTCTATTTCTATTTACAAAAGGAATGTTTCTAATTACTACTAGATGAGAGTGCTATTCATGTTTTCCAGCAGGTGTATGTACAAAAATAGCAAGTTTTGGGACCTAGCCATTTTGCAACTAGTCTGTCGTGACTCAAACTTTTGAGATACTTGTTCCAAAACATTTGGATGATTTTTTTGTGGCTTTAGGAAGCTCAAAGGGTCTACTAAACAACTCTAAATTCTCAATTGGCTGGTCTAAAGCTAGTTGTAGCAGCACCAACTCATCTTCGGATAGCATCCACCATCTCTCTTTACAACTCTGTGTGAGCCATTGAACTTGGCAGTGGACCTGATCCCCCAACTCAGCATTCCCATATTCTCAAGAATGGGCCTTGAGTTGCATCTTTTAGGCCATCGACTGTTGAGCATGCCTCACTTGCACCATTTGGCTCCATGGCCTCAGTTCCTTTTTTTTTGTCACTTCAAGTTAAGTCTTCCTATTAATATGCATGGTAAATCTTTGGAACCTCGATTGTTTAGTGGGTCTTCTTTTTTGTATGTGCTCGTATACTCTGGGGTGATCTTATATATGGAGTGAACTTGGATTTTAACCTCGGGCTTGTCCCCTCACCCATCTTTATGGTGGGATTGAGCTTTTCTTCATAAGAACAAAGGCTCTATGGAGGGGAACGTGGAATCAATTGATGACAGATGATTCTTCGCAAGGGACGGTGTAACCTTGGGGTCCTCTTGCATTTTGGATGTCGACCTCGACCTTCTTCTTCTACAAGGAAGAGGAAGTCAAATCATGCATTTAAGCTTATCTTTCCTTCATGGGCACATACCAAATTCTATCTCAGTAGGGAGATCTTATTGGTAAATCAAGTGATCCTTTCAAGATGCCATTGTGACTCATGAGCTTCATTGAAAATCCACTCTATTCGAGGGGCACTTTTCATTGTAAGTGGCAATTTTGGGGAACCATGAGCTTCAGCATATATTATCTCTATTCAAAGGGCACCTCTCACCTTATGGACAAAGTTCTTCTTTGTGGTAAGTCAAACAGAGTGGGAAAAATACTCTATTCTGGCAATAAGGCCTCTTGCAAGTCCAACTGAAAATATTCAAATTTACTTGAGGCATGGGGAAAAAGTGATAGCTTGTTGAGTCAAGTCGCACTTGGCTTTTAGGTATGTGGCAACGTGTGAGATTTAAACCTACATGTTGTAATCGGTTGATGTCCTTGCAAAGTGTGTCAGCTAGAGTCTTTTTGGTGCAAGGCCAAGATCAACTTCAAGCATGAAGCACAAGGTGAAGTGACTTGTCTTAGCGGGGATGCCTATTCTTTGGGTCCTTTAAGGTACTAAAGTGGCTCTTGTCAACATATGTCCTACATGAGCCAATGTTCCATACACAAAGGATCAGCACAAAATAGGGGGCACTATGTGAGATACGAGGGTGCGAGCTCTCCAATGGTGAGGGAAAGATGCTAATCTCTTTCTACAACAAAGACTCATATTGAGGCATGCATGCCTACATGAGTCACTCTCTAGAAAAAGCCCTTTCAAGTGAGACAATTCCAAAGGATTTGTTAAGGAATTTTGTTGTGCCAAGGCCTTTGAAAAACCTAGATTGCATTTGTGAAATCAACATTTACACCGGAATAGCTTTAGATCCCTATCGTAGGGGGATGGCACTTCATAAGCTTTGGCAAGAGGAGACACACTTAAGCTCACTTCAGTTGACCTTTTCTACATGCAAGGTGGTGCTTCAAATCTCAAGTGAACCAAGACTTGAGAGAAAGTCTTCAACTAAGCCAAAGGTAGGAGTCACAGGATGTGAAGACTAGTGGCAACAAAGAAGGATCCACTTTCTAAAGCAAAGAGTATAGGGCTAGATGCAACCTAGACCTTGTACATCTCAGCAAGCATTGCATTGTCATACTCTTCAACCTGATCCACTCATCAAAGGAGTACCCTCTCATGAGCAACACAGTAGACGGCTCATGTGAACTCATATACATCTAGTTAAGTCCCATTCTTCTACTTAAAGCATTACTACAAGACATAATGTTCTCACCTCTCTATTTTATGTAGAATTTTATACTATGCATGACGATAGTTTGTGTGTATATCATGGCATGATTCTTTTGGGTTGATGAGGACACTGCTCAAGTATGGGCAGGAACACCTAAAAGGATCACTCCCTTTCCCTTTGGTTAAATATGCACTTATTATTCTCCCCTTAACATGAATGTTAAAGCTGGAGACATTAGCTAGTATGCTCCATGAGTTCAATTTGCAAGGATGCAAAGACTTTCCCTAGATGTGGAGTGGATTCCTCATAACCTACTGGCAACCACACACTACAAAGCATATGTGTTGAGCTACTTTCCTTGAATTCAAAGTTGGATCCTCATCGGCTCCTCGAGTCGAGTATGCCTAGTAATGGGAATGCTTCCCAACCTCTCCATGAGTGCTTAGTATTGAATATGGTCTCCTCTCCATGAGGATGGGACCAATGATGCAAAACAGTGGAAAACGATGGTTCTAGCCGCTCACCATGAGGGCTAGTTTTGGACGGCTTTTGGATGACACCTCAAGACATCTCTCAAGATGGGCCATGGATAGTTCCAAGATCTTTTCAAGATGCTTCTATGTAATAAAGTGATGGAAGGAGATGGTTGAACCACACCCTTGACAGATACGAGATGCTTGAACTACACCCTAAGAGAGAGGATTAGGAAGTAATCCTCAACCATGGCTTTTGGGGCAAGTGGTTAGCCCATCACATTCCTAACCAAGAGGTTGTGAGTTCAGTTCCTTACATTGGTATCAGAGCCTAGGAAGTAGGCTTGGGAAAGGTGGATTGACCTAATGGCCTCTAAAAAAGGTGCTTGGGCATCCTCTATATGAAAGGGTACAAAGTAGTGCACGTCACTTTCACAAGTTAGCCTAACAAAGATTGAAGTGTATCTCTCAATCCGTAGGTCGCATTGAGGTATGTAACCGCTGAAGAGCTCTCGGAACGAACTTTCCAAATCTGATGAGATAGCTAGAAAGTGTCAATCCCTTGGGAAACCATGGGTGGCACTTGATTGAGGGTTCAAGATACCAAACATGGGTGATAACAAGGTTCAAGACAGAGGTTGAGAACAAGAGCTCAAGACACGAAGGTTGCAAACAAGAGGGTTCAAGACATGAAGGTTCAGAGCAAGGGTTCAAGAGACCAAGGTTGCGAACAAGATTCAAGAAATTGTGCGAGGTTGAGGACATCAATTCAAGGGTACCTAGGGAGTTCAAGAGGTTGATCACTGAGGCTAGAGGGATACACGAGAAAATCATTGAGGACAATGATTGAGCAAGGGGGGAAGAATGTAATACAATGATAGGAAGGAGATGATTGAACCACACCCTTGACAGATAGGAGATGGTTGAACTACACCCTAAGAGGGAGGATTAGGAAGTAATCCTAAACCATGGCTTTTGGGGCAAGTGGTTAGCCCATCACATTCCTAACCACTTGCCCCAAAAGCCATGGTTTAGGATTACTTCCTAATCCTCCCTCTTAGGGTGTAGTTCAACCATCTCCTATCTTTCAAGGGTGTGGTTCAACCATCTCCGTCTTATCACTTTATTACATTCTTCCCCCCTTGGTCAATCCAATATAAGGAATTGAACTCACAACCCCTTGGTTAGGAATGTGATGGGCTAACCACTTGCCCCAAAAACCATGGTTTAGGATTACTTCCTAATCCTCCCTCTTAGGGTGTAGTTTAACCATCTCCTATCTTTCAAGGGTGTGGTTCAACCATCTCCTTCCTATCACTTTATTACATTCTGCATATCTCAAAAGGCCTCAACTCTTCATATACACTTACACTTACCTTTTGATGATCTTGGCCTAGTTTACCTCTGAGCGTCTTCATAATAGGTAGAAACAACTACAACTCTAATGGATGCTTATAGCAAGGATTTCTATCAAAATCAAGGTGGTAAAAACAACACAGGTCAAGGTTAAGCATCCATACATTTAAGAATGAGCATTTTTGTATTTATGAGGCATAATAGTGAAGTTAAAGCACATGATGAAATATGGTATGTAGATGGTCGCTGAGTTAACCACATGTCAAGAATAGAAGAAATATCTATCAAACCTCAAGCACTTAAGAAAAGAGGCTATGTGGAGAAATGTGAAGTTAAAGAGCATGAGAATCAACAAATAGGATATGGCAAACTTGTATGAAACAACAAAACGAGGAGCTTATAAGAGGTGTTGCATGTTCAAAACATCATCAAGAATCTAACTTCTAATGATCAGATGGCAGAAAGGGCATATCAAGCGAATTCGTTTCACGAGGAATGCTTCTTAGAAAATCCAAGGAATATTGATAAGCAAATAACTAAAGTTAAGAAGGAAGGAATATTGATAAGGAAATAACTAAAGTTAAGAAGGTAGGCCAATTTTAAAAGCAAGAAAGCCATGTTCATCACTTATGGGGACAAGAAGATTGGATAATTGGATTTGTGGTACATGAGGAGTGTGTATCTACATGAAAACTATGGTCCAATTCCATGGCTTTGTAGAAAGCTATTAAACTCATTTGACATGTATTCACCTCTTGCATCAGATCTTAATATCTCAATATAATTTCCTATCTGCTTTTCCACCACAACCTTCAAATTTTGGAAGTGATTGAACACCTCACTCTTCTCTTTCATGAAATATACCCATATTTTTTTGTGTATTGTCATCAATGAACGTCACATAAAATATGCAACTACCCATAAATGTGGCCTTTGCTGGACCCTAAATCTATATGTACTATTTCTAGCACATTCTCACTAACATGCTTGTCATGCGAAAATGATGCTCTTGACTATTTACTAAAATAACATGCTACACATACGTTTTGCATCTCTACAATCTTGAAATTTGGTAGTCCATTGATAATCTCCTGTGACTTCATCAATTTCAACCTCTACAAATTTGCATGTCCAATGTGTTTGTGCCAGATCTCTATATTAGTAATAACTCCTACACCTTTTGCAAAGATGGTTGCATTCATTTTAAGAATTTTCACATTTAAGGTGAACATCCTATCCACTTTGTTTCCTTTGACAATTAATCTTCCATCCTATTTGTACTCTTCTACATATAACCTATGAACATTGAACCGGACTTGTAATCCCTTGTCAACCATTTGTCCAAAAGAAACAAAATTATTTGTTATATCTGCAACATGCAGCACATCAGCAAGATGTTTTACCTTCCTATCCTCTGTAGAAAGTGCTATTTTTCTTTTATGCTCGATAGGATGTGATGTGTCATTGCCTATTTCAACATATCCAGGAACTAGCAATTTCCGCAAGCTACTAAACCATTCTACATGACTGGTCATGTGATTTGAAGCACGTGAATCAACATAATAGACATTACCATTTGATTTTGAAACATTAATAAACATTGAATTGATCATGTGATGCTAGACCATGAATAGCTTCTCAAAATCATCTGCACTTGTGGATGCATAGTTGTTTTTCTACCGTCGGTTGTTTATATTCTTCAACCTACAATCATGTTCAAAGTGTCCACGTTTACCCCAATTCAAGCATCCCTTATTCTCATTACCTCAATCATTTGTTTGGAAATTTGTACGGCCTCTTTGGCTCCCCTACCTCGTTACTACCCTCTACCTCCTACATGATTCTGATGTTAACCTTGGTCTTGGTTACTATTTCCTCTTCCACTTTTGAAACCTCTAGCTCTACCTCTTCCTCTACTAGAGTAGAATACCTACTTAGAATTAAGTTTTCATTGGGAGTTTGAGTGCTCACGAAGATTCTTTTCTTCAATAATCAACATGGCCACCAGATCAGCAAAAATTGAAATGTTTTCCCTAGTCTATATAGAAGTTTTGAATTGCTTGTATGCAGCTCCTAATCCACAAAAGCACATTTCCACCTTATCATCATCTACATTCACACCAATAGATGCAAGTGAATCACATATGCTTTTGATTTTTAGGGTGTAGTCACTTACCAACATGCTCGTTTTCTCTAGTGTATGTAGCTTGTTCTTGAGTTGCACTTTTTGTGCATTTCTATTGGTCTCATACAATGTGACCAAACTGTTCCAAGCCTCTTTCAGTGTCTTGGCATCATATATGGGCCCAATCATTTTATCATGTATGCTAACACATAGCCAATACATTACCTTTTGTGCTCCTTGATTCCATTCTTCATATGCTCTTAACTAGTCCATAGTTTGATTCCTCTCTGGTTATTGAAGAGCATTTTTGTTCTCTCCGTCCATGTACTTCCACTAGCCTTTTCCAATAAGGAAGTTCATCATTCTAAATGTCCAACCATAGAAGTTGTTCTTATCGAGCTTATCACTCATAACCTAACTGAATCCATCTGCACTTACCAAATCTGCAGTAATTCATAACACTACAAAACACTAGAAGCAGTGCCTCTACTTGAATATAGTCACACTGTGACATGAGAGTGAGAATAAAATTGCATTTTGATTGTCTAATCCTTGGAATAGAAAGGATACAAGTATTTTAATACAAACAAAAAAGGATTTCAATGTAATTAGGGATGTTTTATTTGATGACTTATATTGACTTTTGAAAGCTAGTGCTCGTAATTTGACTTCCATGGACTCACCAAAAAGTGAGTGGTGATGTGGAAAAGAGTGTTATGTATAGTTCGCACACTTGAGCTTGCAAATGCACTAGAATTCTAACACTCCCCCTAAATCTCATGTGAGCTAGTCTCCATTTATCTCCTTCATGTGAAGCTTGCATTTCAATTTGCCTAACTTGGTTGCATTCATAAACTTTTCATAACCCCATCCATCTATGGCTAAGTGTTGGTGTACATGATGTCCACTTCTTTTGATATGAACTCTCTCTAATGACGTGATAATGAGCCTCTATATACTTGCTTCCTTCATCGGACATTGGGTTTCTTGCTAGATTAAAACTTGAAATGTTATCTCCAAATATGGTAAAATCTTTGGCCTCCACATGGAATTCCATTAATAGATTCTTACGGAATATAAACTCACATGTGGAAAGGATAAACAATTTCTGTATAGCATCTATATAAGATAAAGATATTATGGGTTGGTGACTGGATATCAAAGAGTTGAATTGCTATCCTATAATGAAGACATAGCTAGATGTACTTCTTGTATCCTCTCTTGAGCCATCTAAATAAACATCACTAAACCTTTAAGGCTCTAATCCATCTTCATAAGGGTAAAATAAACCTTTCTTGAATGCGTGCTTGATATAAAGGAGCAATCTTCCATCTACATTACAATGAACATCAATAGATGCATTCAAGAATTGAAATGATACCCCTACAACATGAGTTAGATCTAGTCTACTGATTGTTGCATAGTTTAAGATCCCGACTATCCTTGTATATAATGTAATATTTTCAAGTGATTGTCGATCACCTGCACATATCTTTGTATTTAGGTCTACAAGATGTTTAAGTATCATAAATACACTCATACCACATTTAGAGAGCACATCTAACATACATTTTCTTTTTGCTAGGTATACACAATCTTCCACATAAATTCTGAGTCCCTTGAAAATACTTGTGTTCCAAGATCAGAAATCTTGAACTCTGTCCCATGTTTTTCTTTTATCATTTGATACAACATCATGAGAGATACTTAGGGGGTTTCATCGCTGTGAAAATGGGAGATAGAGAAGTCTTTAGTCTTTTGGAAGAAAAACATATGAGCAAATTCAACAATGAGAACCCTAATGCATCAACAGAAATACGAAGATGGTTTGGAGGTGGGTATCCAAGCTAAGCTTCACACCCTACGACCTACAACCCTCAACGAGGCTATATCTTTCGCCTATGATGCAGAAAAAGAATTCCAGTCCATAACCAAGTCACTCGGTATACAACAACCATGTCCACGACCATTTCCTATTAAACCTTCATATCCTATGAAGCGTAATTTTAATGCCCCATCTTATCCTAGTTTTCTTCGTCCTCCACAATCCAATTATTCAACTCCACCTGTTGCTTCATCTCTCCAACCAACCAAACCACCTACCCTTCAAACTTCAACGGTGAATGCCCAACAGAAGCGACCAAGAATCACTTGTTGGAATTGTGGTAAACCTGGACATATAAAATTAAGGTGCAGATTGCAACCTCTTCACATGAAACCGGCTACAGCTCGATTGCATAACATGGAGGTCTATAATGAAGAAATTCCTTTTGTTTGGACAGAGGAATCATTGGAGAAGGACTTAAGTACCTTGGGTAACGATATCTCTCTACACTCTCTTCTTTGCATGCAGGGTACAATAAATAACAAAATAGTTAAAAGTCTACATGATGATGGTAGTTCACATGACTTCATTTCACATATATTATTACAAGAACTTAAATTACAAACGTTTCCTTCTCTGTATAAAGTGAAAGCTGCATTTCAAGGTAGTCGTTATAATGTAACACGAGAAGTGCAAGATGTTACGATTAGCATAGGCCCTTATGTTGATTCACGAACATTTTTAATTGCACCTTTGCAATCCTATGATGTTATACTAGGTATGCCTTATCGTCACCATTATAACCCACGTATTGACTACCATACTCATACCTTTAAGTTTGCTTTCAAAGGTCAAATCATTACTTTGTCTGCACGGCATGATTTCCAGCCATTTCCATTGATTAGTCACACTCAAGTCAAGCGTGCATTTAGGAAAGGATTTAACTCATGCATTGTTTTTGTCAATGTCATCACTGATTATACTCATACACTTCCTGATGCATATAAACCTTTCATGAGTACTTATAAGGATTGTTTTATGTCTAAGTATCCCTCTGACCTACCACCATCTCGAGGATCCTTTGACCATAGCATAGACTTAGTCCGAGGTAGTTCTCCTCCTCATAAAGCACCTTATAGACATGGCCCACTACATCAAAAGGAAATAGAAAATCAAGTAAAAGACTTACTACAAAAAGGACTTATAAGGCCTATTTCTTCTCGATTTGGAGCACCACTTCTCTTAGTAGAGAAGAAAAATAAAACTTATCGCATGTGGATTGATTATAGAGCCCTTAACAAGATCACGATTAAGAATAGATATCCTATTCCTCGAATAGATGACCTCTTAGATAAGTTACGAGGAGCTCGTGTCTTTAGTAAAATTGATCTTAAATCGGGCTACCATCAGATTCGTATGACACAAAGTGATATTTTTAAGACTGCATTTAGAACTCAAACCGGCCATTATGAATTTATGGTAATGCCCTTTGGACTTACTAATGCCCCTGCTACATTTGCGCGAATGATGAACAATATTTTTTTGGATTACCAAGCTTTTGTTCTGGTATTCTTTGATGATATACTTGTTTACAGTAAGAATGATAGTGAACATGAAAAGCATCTTAAAACAGTTTTTCATTTGTTACGAGAAAACACACTTTATGCTAATCCTGAAAAGAGTTACTTCTTTCAACATAAGCTAGAATATTTAGGACATATTTTTTCAAGTGCAGGTGTGCATGTGGATCCGAAAAAGATTAGAGTTATAGTAGAATGGCCTACACCACAATCAATCAATGATGTTCGTTCTTTTCTTGGGTTGGCTAGTTTCTATAGGAAGTTTGTTCGAAATTTTTCTTATTTAGAATTGCCTCTTACCTTGTTGTTGAAAAAGAAAATAAAATTTGCATGGGGACTTGCTCAACAACAGTCCTTTGACAAACTTAAACATGCACTTTCACATGCACCTGTTTTACAATTACCTGACTTCTCACAACCCTTTCATGTTGTTACTGATGCTAGTGGTTCAGGAATAGGTGCTGTGTTAATGCAAAATGACCATCCCATTGCATTTGAGAGTAGAAAGCTTAAACCCTCAGAACAAAATTATAGAATACATGATAAAGAATTGTAGCAGTTGTTTTTGGTAAAAAGCTTCCCACTCCCATGTCCCTCACCCAAACCGACATTCCGATGGCTGATTCTATTGCTCAAGATCACATTTCTATACTTCATGATGTTCACGAGCATATTAGGAAAAGTCAAGAGCGATATAGACGTACTATCAATACTCAACGATTAGCCAAAGAATTCAAGGAAAATGATTTTGTATGGTTGCGTATCATTAAAAGACGTCTCAAAAATATTTTGTAGCATCCTAAAATTAAACTTGCCCCACGCTATTATGGACCGTTTCGCATTGTAGAAAAAATTAATAATAATTCCTTTCGATTAGATATTCCACCCCATTGGACTATTCATAACTCTTTTCATATTAGTTTACTTAAACCATTTAAAGGAACTTTACCACTTGCTCCACTTCTTGATGACCCTCCTTTAATTGAAGAACAATCTGAAATCTTAGTTGCTGACAAAATCATTGATCATGATGTCACTACTACACGCACAGGTACTCAATATCATCGATATTTGGTTAAGTACAAAAATCACTCTATTGAAGAATGTCAATGGATACATAAAACACAATTAACACCTCATTATGACCAATTAATTTTTGCATATCATACACAAACACATTAATGTAACAACTCCATGAACATTTCCATGCATGTATTTTTTACATGGCACATGCCTATTTTTATTCAGTGATGAAACATGTGACTGGCCATCCATATTTATTCTTTTATCACCTGAGGTCAGTTGCTTGTTCAACTGAGGGGCATGTTATACCTTATGGAATATGTTGAACAATGCATTGTTGGATTGTAACATGGAATATGTTAGCCAATGCATTGTTGGATTGAAATATGGAATAGCCAATGCATTGTTGGATTGTAACATGGAATATGTTAGCCAATGCATTGTTGGATTGAAATATGGAATAGCCAATGCATTGTTGGATTGTAACAGTAACATGGAATATGCTGAACAATGTATTGTAATTGTTAGAATGTTAAATTATTTTAGCAACTGAGGTCAGTTGCTTGTCAACTGAGAGGCATGTTGTATATTATTGAACAAGGCATTGTTAAAATGTTAAATTATTAATGTATTAATGTGTTTTTGATGTTTTTGATATAGCAGATGAAGGTTCGTGAGGAGCATGCAAGGCGTGAAAGGGCGGATATCAATAATACGAATAAATATTATTTATTTTGTAAATAAACCTGCGTAGAAGGTTCTATTGTTAGAAAAGTAATGGTTAGAATAAGGGTCGTTGTAGACCGCAATTTTTGTTATTGAAAGCAATGGCTTTCTGTAAAAGTTATCAACTTTTAGTTTTACGCCTGCTTTTCGAAGACGCCCTCTTGTAACCACTCTTTTCGACGTAATCAAAAGTCCTATAAATACATGCACTCTGTGGACTGTTGAAACAGAGTGCATGGGGGGAGATTGCACCCAATATTGCATTCTGTCTCGTCTCTTGTTGCGTCTATTTTCTGTGTGTTTTTCCACATTCGTAATCTCTGTATGCGCGTGAGCAAGATCCTGACAACAGTATCGTACCCATATCTGATTGGTTTCTTACTCTCTCTTTGTGACCTCCTTAGAGCTTGGTTGGATGATTCAGGTAAGTCTTCCAATCTCTTCATCTTGGCCTTACCCTTTGATTTCTATGCTTTGAATTCTTCTAGGTTGATGGTGTCCTCATCATCGAATTTGATATCTTCAATTGTGCTTGGCTCCTCCTTGGCCAGGCTTGGAAATTCCTCTTCCAAGTCATATGGCAATTTGACCTTCGTGCATTCACTTTCAAACCAAGAATCATTCTCATCAAACACATCTGTAGTGACCATAAATTCTTTGTTGGATGGATTATAAAACCTCTTTCCTTTTTTATCTAAATCATACCCTATGAAGATGCACTTCTCTGCCTTAGGGTCTAGCTTACCTTTGATTTGAGATGGAATATGCACATAAGCAACCCATTGAAATATTCTACAATGATCAAGTAATGGCCTCCTACCATGCCGTGCTTCATATAGGGTCATCCCATCAAGTGACTCAGATGGCAACCTATCAATTGAATAAGTGACAGTAGATACACTTTCTGCCCATAAATAATTAGGAAATTTCTTTTTATTAAGCATTGATCTAGCTGCTTCCACAATCAACCTATTTTTTCTCTCTACTACCCCATTTTGCTCATGGGTATACCTTCTAGTAATCTCCCTTTTGATACCTCTATCCTACAAAAATGCATCAACTTCATTGGAAAAGTACTCACCTCCTCCATCTGACCTTTTCCACAAGTGGAAGATACTTTTTAAAGCAACTGAACAATTCATCTTTATGCTTCATAAAGTACAAGATAGTCCACCTACTAAAATCATCAATGAATGACACATAGTACCTTGAGCGTGAAATGGAAGGGTCTTTGCTTGGTCCCCACACATCTGTGTGGACAAGTTCCAAATACTCCTCATGCATGTAGCCTTTCTTTATAAAAGGTAATATGTGTGATTCACTAAACTGACAAGCACCACATTTATAGATCATATATTGCTTCGATACATTAGGTATCCCAAGCACACATTGATCTCTACTTATCTGCTTCAACGTTCTCTCACCAATGTGCCCTAATCGTTTATGCCAAATCTCAAGCTCTGATAATGTTTGATCCTTGTAATTATAAAGTGCAATGTTTCTAGTGTCCTCAAGTTCAAATGTGAATAGTCTACGTAATTTCTCTCCCTTTGCAATTCTATTGAATCCATTTTGGGGGTCCTCCACAAAAGCTCCATATTTGTTGAACTAACCTGCAAAACGTTTGCCACTATCCATCCAACACTCATCAAATTCTTGGCGATAGTAGGTACATAAAGAACCTTGCTCAACAATATTCTATATCCATCAAAAGTTTTGACATATCCTACCTTGACCACTGAATGCTTGGTGTCATTATCTGTTTGCACTTGGTGCTTTCCCTTGGGCTCCTCAAGATCAGAAAGAAGAGCTACCTTGCCTGCTACATGGTTTGAACAACCTGAGTCAATATAGAAGAGGTGCTCATCATTCATACCTTGTTTTGAAGTCATATTCATAATGAGAAGAGAATCTTCTTGATCCTCTTTATAATTGTTGAAGTCCGTACTTCATTTTTGTCCTCCTTGATAATTGTTGTTGTAGTTGTTGTTTTAGCCTTGGTTGTAGCCTTGATTATGGTTGAATCTTCCTCTTGATTGTGAGTAGCCACCTCTTTGAAATCCTCTTCCTCTCTGATTCTTGAAGTTCTTATAGCCCTCATCTATTGTGTGATTAGAGAATCCACATATATTGCATGGGGAAGAGTTGAAAGGTCTCCCCCTACCTTGCTTACCTCCTTTGCTGTTAGACTCAAGATATGATGTGCAGGAGATGGTTGAACCACACCCTAAGAGGGAGGATTAGAAAGTAATCCTCAACCATTGCTTTTGCGGCAAATGGTTAGCCCATAATACTCCTAGATGGTAGGTCATGAGTTCAATTCCCAAAATTGGTATCAGAGCCTAGGAAGTAGGCTTGGGTACATGGATGGAAGGTGCGCGCATCACTTTCAAAGATGAGCCCATGAAAGATTAAGGTATATGTCCCAATCCATAGGTCGGATCTAGACGTATAAGATATCTTTGGAAAGCTCGCGAAAGGAGAATTTCAATGGAATCACTAGATTCAGGATGTTAGATATATAGCATGGGTGAAAACCAATTTCAAGATACTGATGTTGAGAACAAGGTGCTTAAGAGACCAAGGTTGCGAACAGGGCAAGACCGTAGGCAAGTGGCCAAGAAGCAGAAAGGCAAGACTCTACAGACCAAGGTTGAGAGCAATGGTTCATGAGACCAAGATTGAGAACAAGATGGTTCAAGATACTGTGCAAGGTTGAGGACATCAATGCAAGGGGATATCAATGGTTCATCATTGAGGACAATGATCTCTGTTGGGAAAGATGGATGGATGATCCAAGAGATTGAGTAGGTACTGCTAAAACCTGCTTTGTACCAGCCCTTTTTAACTTCAGACTTGATTAGTAGACTCCCTTAGCTCTCCAATGACACCAAGAAATGGCCTATGTCTTTTGGAAATAATGTGTGCAATGCTTGAATCAAAAAAGATAACTTTGGCAGTCACAAACTCAAGAAAACCTTCTATTTTGGTCTTGACACCTGCTCAATATTTTGCTCAATGTGACCAGCACAGTAGCAATTGATAAAATTCCTTCTAGGGGTATTCAATTCTCTTAGTAAGCTACCATTTTCAAGTGGAATGATATAAAATGACAAACTATACTCAGAGCAATTGATTTAGCAAAATTAACTATACCCCCGACTTCTTAGGACTGTAGCCGAGATAGACCAGTGACCACCTCGACGACGATTTCTCTGAATTAGTACAATGCAATCACTTCAAACTTTCTCAGCCGGTAGATCACTTTGAGCTGAATCCAACAAGCTTTGAATCACTGAATTTGGAGTAGTATTGACTGAGATATGCCCTTTACAAGTAGACAGACTTTGGAGTAGACTATCAGTGAGCACAGAGATGAATGATGTAAACGTATCTATAAATTAACACTTGTGTACAATTCCATTGGCATGACTAGCATTGCCTAATGGTGTAGAGAGGTGTAGGCTATGGAGTAGTCCTCACACACACTCAATGACAGTAGAATGAAGCTTGGGAGTGATCTCTCTTCTCGCGACTTTTTCTTGATCTCTTTTATGTGATGACTAAGAATTTGAATTCAAATTCAAATTCTTGGCTCCTTCTAATCAAGCTTCTAAAAGTTTGGAGATATTCTCTCAATCAAATGAACTAACTTTTCCATGAATCATTTGAGTAGGTGATTACAAAAGATTCTAAGTCAAATTGACTTTTACATGTGGTAAAGTGGTAAGAAATCACTAGCATGTGTTCCTATGGTTCTCATGTATGTAAAGTCTTCATGATATTTTCCAGGCCAAATGTGTAGGCTTGAGATTTACACCAACAACTCCCCCTCAAGCCAAACATTTTGGCTTAAGTCTTCATTCTCAATCTTCAAGTATATCCTGCAATCCAATCATAGATTTGAACCTGCAAAGTTTGGTCCCATCCAAAGCTTTAGTCAGCAAATCTGCACATTGCATGTTGGTTGACACATAAGTCAGCTGAATGTCCTTGCTCACCAACTTCTCCCTCACATAATGATAATGAACTTCTATGTGTTTGTCCTGGCATGATAGATAGGATTAGCTGCAAGGTGAAGAGAACTTGTATTATCTCCAAAGATAATTGGAGGCCTAGTATATAAGCCCAATTCTGAATACAAAAGCTTAATCCGAATTGCTTCTTGAGTGGCATTAGCTAGCCCTCTATACTCTGCTTCTGTAGAAGACAATGCAATAGTCGGTTGCTTCTTTGCAGACCATGAAATTGGTTTGTCACCTGCAAAAGAAATGTATCCTGAAGTGCTTCTCCTATCATCCTTGCATCCTGCCCAATCTGCATCTGAATAAAATTTTAAATCAATATCTGAAGTGTAAGGAAAGTACAAACCATGGTTCTGTGTACCCTTGAGATACTTCAAGATTCTTTTGGAAGCCTCTAAGTGAGGTAACCTTGGCTTGTGCATAAATTGACTTAGCACACTAACTCCATATGCAATATCAATTCTGGTTAGAGTAGCATAGTTCAAGCTACCTACCATACTTTGATGACCTGTAATGTCTTGAACTTCATCACCTTCATGGGCACTTAGCTTTAGGTTCACCTCCATTGGAGTACTAGCTGCTTTAGCATCCTGCAAGTGAAATTTCTTCAACATGTCCTGCACATACTTCTTCTGAGTAATGTATATCCCTGAATTAGTGTAAACTAATTCAAGTCCCAAAAGATACTTCAATAGCCCAAGATCATTGATCTTGAACTCCTTCATCATTTGGCTTTTGATGCTTCTGATTCCATTGACATCATTGCCTTTAATGATGATATCATCAACATAAACACAGAGATAGATTAGCTCTCAATTACTTCTGTTAATGAATAGAGAAGTGTCAGCCTTACTCATGACAAAACCTTGGTCTTGGAGGTATGTAGTTAGCCTGTAATTCCATGCCCTAGGTGCCTGCTTCAATCCATATAAAGCCTTCTTTAACTTGCAAACATAAGTTACCTTCTTAGGGTCTTCATAGCCAGGTGGTTGTGACATATAAACTTCTACTGAAATCCATCCATTCAAGAAAGCATTCTTGACATCCAATTGGTACATGTTCCAATTCTTTGATGCAGCCACACTCACCAACACTCTGATTGTTGGCATCTTGGCCAGAGGAGAAAATGTTTCTTCATAGTCAATGCCTTGGGTTTGAGCAAAACCCTTGGCTACCAATCTGGCCTTGTACCTGTTAATTGTGCCATCAGAATTTCTTTTCAATTTATAGATCCGTTTGGATCCTATTACCTTCATGGAGTCCTTCTTGGGTACTAGCTCCCATGTATCACTTTTCTTGAGTGCTTCAATCTCCTCATCCATAGCTTCCTTCCATTCTGATTTTATGATTGCTTCTTCATATGATCCTGGTTCTTGATTTAGCAAATCCTTTGCAAGATAAATTGAATGTTTAGTAACAAGAGATGTATCATACCCATATCTGATAGGTTTTTTACTTTCCCTTTGAGACCTTCTGATTGATTGAGTTGAAGATTCTGGTATGTCCTCAAGCTTCTTCATCTTCATTTTTCCTTTGGACTTCCATGCCTTGAACTCTTCAAGATTGATTGTATCCTCATCATCTGAATTTGACTCTCCATCCTGAGTAGGTTCCTCCTTTATAAGTTTTGGAAATTCTTCTTCCAAATCATAGGGTAGTTTGACCTTCTTGCAATCATTCTCATACCAAGAATCATTCTCATCAAAGATCACATCTCTGCTTACTATAAATCCCTTATTGGTAGGGTTATAAAATATGTAACCTTTTTTATTTAAATCATACCCAATGAAAATACATTTTTCAGCCTTTGGATCTAGCTTTCCTCTTACCTGTGAAGGAATGTGTACATATGCTACACATCCAAAAATTTTGCAGTGATCTAATGATGGTCTCTTACCATGCCATGCTTCATATGGTGTCATCCCATCAAGTGACTTTGATGGTAACCTGTTTATGAGATAGGTGGCAGTAGAAACACTCTCTGCCCATAGATAGTTAGGTAATTTCTTCTCATTAAGCATAGATCTAGTTGTCTCAACAATTAACCTATTTCTTCTTTCAACTACCCCATTCTGTTCAGGAGAGTACCTTGTGGTTATTTCCCTTTTGGTGCCTCTGTCGTGCAAGAAGTCCTCAAATTCATTGGAGAAGTATTCACCTCCTCCATCTGACCTTAGCCTCTTCAAATTCCTTCCTGACTGATTTTCAACTAATGCAAGATATTTCTTAAAACAATTAAACACCTCATCCTTGTGCTTCATAAAGTATAACACAGTCCATCTGCTATAATCATCAATAAAAGACACATAGTACCTTGAACCTGAGACTGAGGGGTCTTTGCTAGGTCCCCATACATCTGTGTGTACAAGCTCTAGATAGTCTTCATGCATATATCCTTTCTTGGAGAAGGGTAACGTGTGAGACTTACCAAATTGACAAGCACCACACTTGTAAATCATATGTTGCTTGGATACATTAGGTATCCCAAGCACACATTGGTCCCTACACATTTGCTTCAAGGTCCTTTCTCCTATGTGCCCTAATCTCTTGTGCCAAATCTCAAGCTCTGAAAGTGTTTGATCTTTATAACTGTATAATGCAATGTTCTTTGTATCTTCCAACTCAAAAGTGAAAAGTCTACCTGATTTTTCTCCTTTAGCTATCCTTTTGAATCCATGTCTTGGGTCCTCCACAAATGCTCCATACTCGTTGAATCTGACCTCCAACCCTTTCTCTACATTTTGACCAATACTCATTAAGTTCTTTGTAATTGTAGGTACATAAAGTACTCTGCTCAACAAATTCTGATTATCATCACAAGTTTTCACATTTCCAACTTTAACTACAGAATGCTTTGTATCATCACTTGTTTGGACTTGATGTTTACCTTTTGGTTCCTCAAGATCAGAGAGTAGTGCCACATTACCAGCCACATGATTTGAACACCTTGAATCAATATAAAATAAGTGATCATCATTTGTACCTGACTTTGAAGTCATGTTTATGATCAAGAGAGAGTCATCCTGCTCCTCTGTGTAATTGTTGTAGTCCTTTCTGTTTCTGAATCCTCCTTGGTAGTTGCCATTGTAATTGTTGTTGTAGTTGTTGTTATAATTGTTGTTGTGACCTTGGTGATGGTTGAACCTTCCTCTAGACTGAGAGTATCTACCTCTTTGATAGCCTCTTCCTCTCTGATTTTTGTAATTCTTGTAACACTCATCTGTGGTGTGGTTTGACAAACCACAAATGTTACATGGTGATGAATTATAGGGTCTCCCCCTACCTTGCTTACCTCCTCTGCCCCTGCCTCTTGAAGATCTACCTCTCCCTGCATAGTTGGCTTGGGAGGTAGAGCATTCATCTTCCACCTTCTTACTCTTGCCTTTATCCTTAGATTCCTTATCAGTGTATAGGGCAGAAGAGTTGTTACCTTTGGTAGTATCTCCACTCTGACTATGGTTGGAAAGAGAAAAGAAATGATGTGGGGGAGTCGGGATCGAGGGGTTTTTCCTTTGTTGACTTGCTTCATTATGGCTACACACTCCTTATGGATACGGTGAAAGAAGTAGGATGCAAAATTAACAGGTTCTTGGGCAGCAAGGTCGATGGCGGAATAGAACGGGCGGGAGATACCGTAAGTACGTTTTTGGAGGTTAAGGGTGGCGAGTAAGAACTGTAATGTAGTTCTTTCGGGTTCAGGGCGGCAAAGAATGGCGTATTCGTTTGATGAATGATGGGGAAAGAGTTCTATCATTCGGGCTACGGGGATGATTGGGCCATTTTCTCGGCCTTGCGGGGTAAGGCGGAATGCTTCAGCGAAAGCTTGGAAGGTTACGACTGTTCTAGATGGTAGGGAGAGGAAAAACCACTGTCGTTCGGTGATGGGGGTTTGGGCGATGGCAGAGATGATTTGTGTGAAAAAAGGATGGGATTCCACTGAGTGCCAAGGCAACTCAGCGAAGTTAGCCAACCCTCGAATACGCAGGTATTCTCCTACCTCGGTAGGGATACCATCACAGAAAGCTGTGTAGTTCGCCAATGCTTCCATTGCGCACACGACCACAAATACACTAAACACAGCACACAGGTACACAGAACACGGAAAACACAATCACAATCACAATGTTTGGCGAGTTGGGGAAGATTATGTAGAGGCGCTGTAGCAGAGAATACTTTAAAGCAGTAATAATCACGCAAAAGGGGCAATAATTCCTATCTATGGTATGCATGCATGCAGGGGTAAAAAAGGAGAGGGCGGCTTGACATAAATAGGTATCAAAATACGGCTATTTACACTTACTTTATTGATTATGTAAAATTAAAGAAAGAAAAGGACTGAAAAAAGAAAAAAACAAAAATCGGGGTACTCCGCGTACCGTTTTATCGCAGCTGTGACGTTTGTTGATATGGCCGCAACTTAGATCCGTTGATTGCTTTTGGAAGTGGATGTCCGGTCAACGTAGTCAACCAAAAAGTTGCTGGACTGACTTGCTGTGAGATCTTGTAAGGGCCGAACCACCGTAATTTGAATTTGCCTGCAGATCTATTTGACTTTACATTATAGAAAAGTACAAGCTGTCCTACCGAAAATACTAGAGTCTTCATGTTGCGATCACGCGTCTTTGCCTGTCTTAGTTGGACTTCGTGCATAGTTAGAAAACTGAGCCAGCGGTGCTCATCTAACTCTCTGAGTGTGTCCAATTGAAATAACAATGAGTCTTCCGGTAGGAGTTTCTGAGAGATTGCTACTCGTAAACTTGGTATGACTATCTCCATAGGTGCTATTGCTTCTAAGCCATAAGCTAATTTGAAAGGTGTCAAACCTATGGTTACCTTGTATGTAGTCCGGTATGCCCATAATACTGCAGGTAGCAGTTGATCCCATCTTTCCGGTGATTCCATGATCAATTTTCGAAGTATATTTAACAGAGACTTGTTGGTACTCTCAGCCAGACCATTAGCACGTGATAATATGGAGAACTAAATTTATGTGTGACCTCGAACGACTGTGTAAGAGCCTGCATTAAATTGTTTGCAAAATGAGTATCTTGATCTGAGATAATTTCGAGTGGTAAGCCAAAATGTGGAAAGACATCGGTTAGCAGACACTTTGCTACCGTAACTGCTGTTGCAGATCGTAAAGCCCAGGCTTCTGCCCATCTGGTTGCATAATCTGTACAGGTCAGTATGTAACGGTTGTTACTGGAGACTTCTGGAGGTGTAATCGGACCAATGAAATCTAAACCCCATTTCTGGAATGGTTCTAATGGTAGTACATGTTGAAGAGGAAAATGATGACGCTCTAACGGCTGTCCAGTTCTTTGGCACTTATCACAAGATTTAACAAACTGCAACACATCTCTGTACATAGTTGGCCACCAGAGTCCACTGCAGAATTTTCCGGTGGGTTAAATCTACAGCAAAATGACCTCCTGTTGGACTTGAGTGAGCCAAAGTGATCACTGAGTTTACTTCGTGTGGAGGAATACATCGAAGTAGGGTTCCGGTATGATCCACGTAATATAGTTCTCCAGCAATTAACCGAAATCGACAGCTAAAGATTGCAATTTTCTTGCGTGCTGCCACAGAAGTCTGAGATGGAAGGTAACCATCAGTGAGAAAGGTCAAGATCTGATCATAATATGAAAATGGGCTAGGTGGATCTGCAGAATCTTCATTAATTGGTTCTGATACATAAATCGCGGGTGTCGTGTCATCTATGCCCACCGGGGCTTCACCGGAATCTAAGCGGGATAAGAAATTTGCTAAGGCATGTGAACTGCCTGGATGGTGAGTGACTTCGTAGTCGAATTCCTGCAAGAGTAAGACCCATCGCGCTAATCGACCACCTATATGCTGCTGCCGAACTAGATAGACAAGTGCAGCATGATCTACATGAAATGTGAATTTACAGCCCAGCAAGTAATGTCTGAATTTCTTGACCGAATATACTAGCCCTAGGCATTCCCTCTCTGTTACAGAGTAATTTTTCTCAGTAGTTGCTAATCTTCGACTTGCATAATACACTGGTCTGAACCACTTATCAATTTGTTGCATCAATACACTTCCTATTGCTATATCTGATGCATCAACGAATACATGAAATGGGTGATCCCAATCTGGTGGTTGTAAGATAGGGACTTGTGTTAATAAATGTTTTAAACGATCAAATGCTATCTGGCACTCCTCAGTCCACTCAAACTATCGTGGGGTCTTAGTAGTTAATCTGTTCAATGGTACTGCCAAATGGGCAAGCCATCGCAAGTGCCTACCATGCCACGGTACTTGACCCATAAAGCGCATAACTTCTTTTGGAGTAGCTAGCACCGGAGCTTCTAATACTGCTGAGATTTTATCTGGGTCTACTTGGATACCTTGTGCAGATATAATGTGGCCGAGTAACTTGCCACATGAAACCGCAAACACTGATTTGTTTGGGTTTAAACAGAGTGTGTACTCTCTGCATTTCTGGAAGCAGCACCGTAAATGGAACAGATGTGCTATCATCTTACCGAAAATTGAGAAATCATCGAGATACACTTGCATAAATGAGGTGAGATAAGGAGAAAATATCTTCTGCATACATCTTTGAAATGTGCTTGGTGCATTTCTCAATCCAAACCACATTACCGTACAAGCAAAGACACCCCAGTTGGTAATAAATGCAGTTTTTGGTATATCTTCTTCAGCCATTCTTACTTGGTTATATCCACTGTATCCATCTAAAAATGAATACATTTCGTGACCTGCTACTCTATCCAGCATGGTATCCAAAAAGGGGATTGGAAAAGGATCCGGTACGATTGCTGCATTTAATTTTCGGTAATCTACACAGATTCTCAATTGCTTGTTTTTCTTTGGCACAATCACAATCGGCGAGATCCATTGAGCATGCTCTACTGGCACTATGAATCCAACTTTTAATAACCTATCCAATTCGGCCTTTACCTGAGATGCATAATGGGGATTCATCCGGTAACTGGTTTGTTTTATCGGTCTTGCTTCTGGTTTCAGCATGACTCTGTGCTGGTAGATACAGGGGTCCAATCCTTTCATGTCTTTGTAGTCCCATGCAAAGACGTCGGTGAATTCTTGGAGTAACTGAATTAAATCTGCTTGAAATGTTTCCGGTAAGTTTTTCTTTATCTTTACAGGACGAGGGTGATCTTCATCTCCTAAATTGTAAGTGATTAGCTGATCTTTTGAGACATAAAACTGTTGATATTTCTCTGTGTTGTTTGCTGGTTTAAAGAGTTGTTGCAGTTCATCGTCATGTGTCGAAACAGTGTCTCCCTCCTTAGCCTCTTCTGTGATGGGTATTACTGTACAGCTTGAAGCATTCCAATTATCTACAACGGACTATAGATCTATAGTCCCTAAGGAAATTAAATCAATGTTACTTTTCAGAAATTCTTCTTCTTCATCGTCTGACAATCCATCTAGCATATGGACTGGTTCAGCAAAATACGGTCTAGCATGTAGTTCGCAAGGTTGTATAGCATCTAATTTCACCACAGATCTACAATTGGCATCTTTAAACGTAAGCTCTTGTGCAGACCAGTCCTGTATTACCTTTGCATGCTTCAGCCAAGGTCGGCCGAAAAGAAGGTTGTAATCCAAAGTGGATTCCGGCAAATCTAATATAGCAAAGGTCATCTTAAAGGTCATATCTTGTAAAGTAATGGGTACATTCCGCACAAGTCCTACAGGATGGACTCTTGATTGATCTGCCATTCTGACAAAAAATTGCACTGGTTTGATTTCGGTCCATCCTAACCTTTTGCATAATGCCGCAGTCGCAATGTTGACACCAGAGCCTCCATCAATTAATACCTGCGTAATCTTATAATTATTGTACCATACTGTAATCAAAGGGACTGAATGATCGACTGTCGAATCAGGTTCTGGTTGAACTGCTGCTGTTGCCGGAATACAAGAAGGTACCGGGCTGAACTCTTGTTGGAACTGTTGGCGAATTCCAGGTACTAATGCTAGTAGTTGGCCCAGAGGCAGAGTGATAGATGCCTTTGATAAGATTTCCCAAGCATGTTGAGATTGGTTGACAGGCTCTATTGATGTTGATGCCTCTCTTGCTACGGGGGTTTCTACGGTGGGCAATGTATCTACTATTGATGATGTTCCTGCTACTAACTCCCTTGGTTGTATTCCTTCTTTTGTTAACGAGGACTGGGTTACTGGAGTAGGCTCTGGAAAGACTGGTGGTTCTGTTGTGGTCCATTAACTAACCTTGTGGTACATTTTGTGTTGTTCACGTATCCCTGGTTCAAATATTTCTACTGTTGGTTGCAGTTGTTTACCGGAACGGGTTTGAACTGCAGCAGTCTGTGTCTCTACTGGTATGATTTTTACCATGTTGGCCATTGGATTTTGACGTTCCTTTTTCCTTTGATCATACTTAGCTGCATCCTTGCAAAATTGCCTAATATGTGCAAATTCACCACAAAAATGGCAACGTGGTGGTGGTAAATTGGGATTTTCAGGTGGTGGTCCGTTCTGCCAACAGTGTGCATTATAGTTGTTGTTCCTCTGTCCCCGGTAATTTCGATATCCTTGCTGTGGGTTGTTTCTCAGTTGTGGAGGCACATAGTGGTTGGCTGGCTGCCCTTGTTCCTGGATAATGGCATTGACAGTCGCTGTTCCCTGTACTCTAGCGTTGTATATGCAGTTTTTGGTAGTGTGTCCGGCAATATTACAGATAGCACAGAAGGTTTGATTAAGTGCGCAATTGGCACTGGTATGTCCTGAATTTTTGCATGTGGTGCAATATACTTGTCTGGTCATATCTTTGGCAACATGTTTGTTTGTTTTTACCCACTCCAGATCTTCTGTAAATCCGCCAATTTTGTTTTCCAGTTGCAGAGTCATTGTGATGACTGCATCAAGTGTCCTAGCCCCTACACATCTTATGATCATGATCTGCCTAAGTTGTGGAACCAAGCCATTGATGAACCACTGAGTAATAACATAATCTGGTAAGTTAGCATGAGCCTGTGGTAGCTGCCTTAAGTGTGTTCTGAAAAGAGTAGCATATTCCTGTACAGTTTGATTTGGCTTCTGTTTGTTATTCTGCAGATAATCAAAAATTTCGGTTGGGTTCTTTTTGAGCCTGAATCGCTGTAGAAAAGCATCTCGTACTGCTTCGTAGGTACTGAAATGATTAATATCGTATTCTGTGAGCCACCTAGCTGCTTCATTGACAAGTGTAGATTGGAAGACAATGGCTTTGTAGGCCGGATCCGGTGGATGGTTGAGAACGGCATAGCTTATCTCGAAAGTGCGTACGTGAGCATCCAGATCATCTCCTGGAAATCCACCAAACTTAGTGTATGTCACTGCCGTTGGAGGTGGCCTGGGTTGACATAACTGTTGTTGTTATTGTTGTTGTTGTTGTTGTCCGTTCATCACGAATGTATTATAGCTTCCTTCTGTATCTCTGGTCTGAATATCTGAACTACCGGAATCTGTATTGCCAGATGGCGCACTTTCCGGTGCAATGAGCTTGCTTACTATGTTGCGAATTTCTGTTTCGAACAGCCTTCCTTCCTCCTTGATATCCAGTGTATGAAAACTCGACTCCAAGCACGGTAGTTGGGCTGAAGATTCAGCAGAGAGTGCTAAATCATCACCGAATAACTGTGATTTTCTTGCCGAAATATCACCGGAATGGTCCGAAATTGTGCCCGAATACGGTGTTTTTTCGCCTTCGCTGATTTCTTTGCCTAAGGTGTTTTTAATCGTAGATGAATCTAAATCTTTTTCGAAGAGTGTTAAACTAGATTCCAACTGCATCGTGGTAGGTTCTGGAATTACTATATCTTTGACAGACTGTGCCGAAATAGTACCGGAATGTACCAGAGACGTAACACGTTCTACCGGGATTTGACTGGAATCAGTCTTAACGTTCTTAACTTCCTTGTCAACTGGGTCAGACCTAGCTGTACTTTTACCTCCCAAAGTTGTCTTTAATACTCCAGACTCATGGTTCTTGGGATACTTTTCACCTGATCGAGTAATCGGCATGTATCATTTTCCGTACTAATCGTATAGTATTACTAACGGAACAGTTTTGCAACAATCTAGTTCTGTTGCTACTGCCAGTCCAACAATAATTTGATTCTGACAGAAGACTCGCAATCTTGATGCCACTTTCCCACAGACGGAGCCAAGTGTTAAAATTGTGTCGTGGACGTACGATGTGTTTCTGACTAACCTACATCGTTACCGAACAACTATTAAATAGTAAGCAGTAATTCACCGTAAATCGCATAAACTTTCAGTATTCTTACAAAAAGGCATTAACAATCCAATGTGGGTTCTTGGGAGTGGTAGGGGTCTGTTAAACAGAGGCCCTGTACTATTTTCCCAAATCTTCGTTACAACAACAAAACGTGACTACTTGTCTTAGCTCAGTTACTAACAATAACTCAACATTACTTGGTTCTTAAAACTCCTACGTACCAAAATTCTCCAGATTAACTTGCTACAGGAACAGAGCAGTTGTCTCTGCTTCAGACTCACAAATACGTAATAGATCAGTAGCGTGAATCAACAGATTCACCCGTCACAATACTTTCCAGCGATCTTCAACTACGACTTACTTTATCGGAAGTAATAGTTCGCCTTCGTCACCGAATGCAACGATTTCCGTAAAACAACAGACCTTCTCCACAGTACATCAAGTGGTCAAATCAACTTATGCAGTACTACAGTCACTCAGACTGACTCAGGATACTCAACAGATAAAAAGTACATAGTATTACGATACGAAGACACATAATCCGTCACTCAATATTCGCCATAATGAACTTCAACATCATCAGACACTACAGACAGAACAGAAATCAATACTAACGATTACTCAGAACTTCACAACGGTGTAAATAAACTCCGAAAATTTCAGAAAAAGGCATCTCTATTTTCTCCTCCTTACATTGCTTTATATATCTTTTACAATGTGCGCGTACCAACTTTTAGCGCGACTTATGACAATTTCCATTACATTAGGCGGTCATTGCGCTGTCTCACTCCGGCGGCCATCTAACACTACTCTAGGAAGCTTTGGGTATATTTGTTAAAATCTAAAGATGAAACATTTGCTGAATTTAAGAATTTTCTTGCATTTGTGACCACCCAAACAAGTAGAAACTTGAAATGCTTACATATAGATAATGGGGGTGAGTTCACAAGTGCTGAATTCAATAGATTTTGTGAAAATGTTTGTATTAAGAGGGAGCTAACAGTCCCATACAACCCCTCTTCCAATGGTGTGGCTGAAAGGTATAATAGGACTTTATGTGAGAGGGTGAGATGCATGCTGTCCACAGCTAATCTTCCTCATGGATTTTGGGGAGAGGCTTTGAAAACTGTAGGCATGTTTGCAATCGATCCCCTCATATGTCCTTAAAAGGTGGCATTCCAGAAGAGGTTTGGTATAGCAAACCAGCTTCATATGACCACCTATGCATCTTTGGTTGTGATGCTTTTGTGCATATAAGGCCTAAGTTGAGAAGCAAGTTAGATGCAAAGTCCATGAAAGGAATCTTCATGGGTTATGGAGATGAAGGTGAAATGGGCTACAGGATCTGGCTACCTCAACTGAAGAAGGTAAGACAGAGTCAAGATGGTTTATTTAATGAGGCAAGGTTGCTAAAAAACAATTTTGCTTCTAAAGATGACCATAAAAGAGTCAAATTTCAGCATGTACAACCACCACTTAAATCTGAAATGAACCCTCAGGATGCACCACATATGGCTAGAAATGACAATGAGCCCATGATTATTGAGCCAGATGATGTTGGAAAACAAAATGATGCTCCTGATGGGCATATGCAACCACCTATTCATGCTGAAAACAAGGCTGGAAATGATGTACAACAGCCCATTAACAATGAAGAAGTTGATGTACCTCCTAATGTTGATCCATTGCCAGATAATGTGGATCATTGGCTAAGAAGATCTACACGTCCTAGGAGGCCAGTGAATAGATATGACCCCTCTATACATTACATTATGTTATGAGATGAGGGTGATCCTCTTACTTATAAAGAGGCAAAGCTATGTGAGCACAAGAAGAAGTGGGAGTTAGCCATGCAAGAAGAGATAAAGGCCTTGCGTGAAAATGATACTTGGGATTTGGTTGTGTTGCCCAAAGGCATGAAGGCCATTCCCAACAAGTGGGTGCACAAAATCGAAACTGTTGGTGGCAAAGCCAAGTATAAGGCAAGGGTGGTTGCTAAGGGATATGCCCAAAAAAGGGCATTGATTTCAAAGAGGCGTTCTCTCCAATGGTTAAAATGACCACGTTATGCATGTTGTTTGCTCTCACAGCTGCCTTGGATTTGGAGTTATTCCAAATGGATGTTAAAACAACCTTTTTGCATGGTGATTTAGACGAAGAACTATACATGAAACAACCAAAAGGATATGCCATTCCTAGAAAAGCGTATCTGGTATGCAAGCGAAAAAGGAGCTTATATGGGTTGAAACAGGCCCCCAAACAATGATATAAGAAGTTTGATGCATTTATGCTCAAACATGGAAAAGAAGCCACGTAGATCACTGTTTGTACACTAAAAAGGATGAAGATGGCAGCCCAATCATTCTTGTACTATATGTCGATGATATGCTACTGGCTGGGAAGAAAAAGAGCACACTCAATGCTCTAAAACAATAGCTGAACTCTGCATTCTCAATGAAAGACCTTTGGAAAGTTGAGCAGATTCTTGGTATGCGAATAAAAGGGATAGGCAGCAACATACTTTGCATTTATCCCAAGAACAGTACATTGAAAAAGTGCTGGACAAATTTAATGTGGTTGTTGCTAAGCCTCTTGGAGTGCCATTGCAGCCATATGTTAAGCTTTCCAAGGATGACTGTCCCAAAGATGATGATGCAACCAATTACATGAAGAGTGTTCCATATGCATTAGCTTGTGGTTCACTCTGTATGCTATGGTTGCCACCCGGCCACACATTGCTCATGCAGTGGGAGTTGTTAGTTAGCAGGTTCATGGCTAATCCTCGTAGAGCTCATTGGGACTAGGCAGACAAATCTATCTTGAGATATTTGAAGGGGACCAAAAGTAAATGCCTATGTTATGGAAAGATTCCATTGGAGTTAAAAGGATTTTGTGATTCAGACATGGCAGTGATGTGGATACATGCAATTCCACAAGTGGCTATGTATACATCCTTCCAGGTGGAGCTATTTCAAGGTGCTCTAGACTTCAGAGGATAGTTGAACTATTTTTATTATAGAGGCTGAATATATTTCAGCCACAGAGGCTTCCAAAGAAGCCATTTGGTTATCCTACTTGTGCACTGAGTTTGGACGCGTGAAAATGCACCTCTTCTTGGATGGGATAGCCAGAGTGCCATAGGTTTGGCAAAGAATGCCATGTTTCATGCTCGCACAAAGCATATTGATGTGAGATACCACTTCATCAGAGAAGTGTTAGAGGATGGCGCCATCACTTTGATCAAGGTCAATACTTCACAAAATCCTACAGATTCTCTCACGAAGTGCCGACCCAAGGCACAACATCAGCTATGTATATAGATGGTGGGAGTTACTTAGCTTAAAGGAGCCTCCTTAGTCCTTTAAGTGGGAGGTTGTTGGAAATAAAGGCCCCAAGGACTCTCCTTTTGTATATTTAACCCTTCCATGTGAAAGCTCTCTTCATGAGTTTCCATACATATTTTTGTTATATTTTTTGGACCCCAAATTGGGTAGTTACAAGCATTTACATTATTTTTATGACTTATGGTCATTGGCCATGTGCGAACATGTCCAAATGACCTAAAAGTCACTTATCAATAAGAATTGGTCCTAAATCTCTCATAACTTGATTGGGACTTCTTCAACTTCAGCTTCACCATCTTCTTCTCCAAGTTTTTGCACAAGTTTCTCTCTCTACTTTCTCTCTCCTCATGCAGCAACCTAGTCCCTTTGCGTTTGGAGCAACCGAGCACACCCGGATGTAACTCTCTATGGCCTCTTTCATTTTTGAACTGTAAACATGCCTAAAAGTTTTGGAGTCTCCTTAACAATATATGCAATACTTATGGGATCCCTCAACTAGGCTGTAAGGAGAGTCCCATCGGTGTGCATGTGTGTGTCACAAGTTTTGTGGGAGATTTGGAGGTCTACTATTCTCTGGTACATCTTGAATAGTACAAACGAGAAACTCTTCAAGAATGGTCATAAGAACTATGTCCTGCTGTGCAAAAGAGAGCTAATTAGTTTAGCAAAGATTGGTGTTCAAGCTAAGAGAGTTGTTGAAGATAAGCTAGTGCATCACATTTTGGCCAACACTAGTCTTAATAAGTGGAGGCAAACTTTATTATCAATGTACGCGAGTGGGAGATTTCTGATGCTCTATTCAGTATGCTGTAATACATGATTTATATGGATAGTTCATTAGGGTGGATTCAAACTCAACAGCGATCGTAGTGTTCTGCACGCTCAATCCAAATTTTAAAAGCCACATGTACATGATTCATGAACACTCATTCACATTGAGCGGTGGAACAGGAAACAACTTGTTAATTCAATGTTGACTAAGTGGTACAAAAACTCTTGCATAATTCTAACCCCCCTTCCACCCCAACACGTCTCACCATCTCCATTTCAATGCGAGTGTTTTTATAACATAATTTTTTTAATACTTTTTCTACCACATGGAAGCAACCTACCAAGGTTGATTCGCCAATATTTTTTTAATTTATACAAATGCATGAGTATTTCACCACTTATGTTTGAATATACAAGCAGCAACACAATGTAGCTCTCAACAATTGCTGTTGGAAGTAGCATACTTTGAGAGTTTGTTCCACCCTCCAATGTGAAGCTAGCCTTAATCCCTACGTATAGCCTGCCCCTTACACATCATGTAACACTTTCCATTAATTCATCTGTTTTATGTTGCTCTCAAAAAAAATACTTCTGTCCCGGTTCGCTGGCCTGGTGGTTGGGCCTCTTACCTCTTGAGGTGAGGGCGAGTCGCTGGCCTGGTGGTTGGGCCTCTCACCTTTTGAGGTGAGGGCGAGGGTTCAATCCTTAGCAGCAACATGTAGGGACATGAGAATCCCATTAAAAAGAAAAAAAATCTTCTCTCTTTTCATTTTTTTTCCCGGACGTATCAAATAATCTGATGAAACAAATTAGAGAAGGGACGTGCTCAGGCGCAGTGTTGATTTTTGACGACCGTATTGCCTGTTTTAACCATTTTTTACTGTAAAATATGGTTGAAATTTTTTTTTTTTAAATAAAGGAAGTTCGGCCATAGCCTAATCTCCCGGACTTTAATTATAATAAAGAGAAAAAGTTACAAGTGAATGGGACTAGTGCCCATGGGACCCCCCAAATCCCACAATGCAGGGGAGAAGTATGGCAAGCTACAGGGCATTACAAATGAGACGGATAACATTACCATCACCCTCATGTGGGACCCATTTGGGTTTCAACTTGTTGTTTTCTAGGAGATAAATACAATGATGTCTAAACGGTGGCGATCTCTTGACTCGGGAGATTCTTTTACCAAGGAGAAACAAGGACTTCTCGATCGACCATTCCTTAGGAGTTTGGTCAAAATTGACGGCACAGCGTTCTCTCCATATCTTCCAGAGAGCCTCACCTCTGATGGCATTCCACAGCCTCGATGAGCAACCGATCGCCTCACCCAACATCACTTGTTGCCAGTTGATTTGACTCTTGAGTCTCAAAACACGGGACACGTGATGCCAGATAACACGGGACTTGGGGCAATCGAAGAACAGATGAGCTAAATCTTCGATGCACCGATGGCAACGCTTGCACCATGGTTGCACACCACAGATTTTGTTAGCCCTTGCATTGGTCCAGATTCCTTTATGCAAGATCTGCCACATTAGAACTGACTTTTTGACCTCAATTAGGGGGTGCCAAATAGACATGAATTTTAGCTCCCACCGAAGTTTGGTCCAAGCAAGGCACCATTTCTTGTTAAGGGTGTGGTGAACATCCAGATCCCCTTTGAAGTTCGGGATATCGGAAAGCTTCTTACCATTACTCCATTTGAGGCCCTCCAAGTAAGGGAGATCCTGACCGCAAAGAAGGCGGGTAGTTGAGCGGTCCCAGGCTAAACACCTGCTTTGAAGAAGAGTCCATTCCTCAAAGGTAATGCTGAGTCTCGGATCCAAATCTTCGAACCTAGTCCACTGGCTGGTCTCTTGTTTCCAGAGCTGTTTCCACTGTTTGAACCCCTTATTCCATAACCGCCTTGCGGTTTGGAGGTTCCAGGACTCCACTCCCCGAATGCCACTGATCGGGAACCAAATAGAGTCATTTTGTCTTATGCCGGCCGCCCACTTCCAATCATCACTGATTCTGATGAACTGTTTGGCCTTGTTCCAATTCTTCCATAAGGAACACACGAGGCTAGAGCCTTTAGGGGAAACCGGGTGGGGGGAGAACAGAAGCGTGAGAATCCCTATGTCCTTCCAACCAGGGAGGCCATTAGACCTTCAAAAAATACATTAAAATCATGAAATACAAGTAAGATCTGCAGATGGCCTTCAAAATTGAAGGGCAAGGTCGACCGTCAAAATACAACACTGCTCAGGTGCATCGCGATTCGCATCATTGGGATGGGCAACTTGAAAGTTGCAACTTACAAGTTGCAACCCTCCATCGGAAAGCAAGGGGCAACCTCAACTCCATTGGCCTATGGCCCATACTCTGGCAGGAGCCCAATGGGGATTCAACCACTTGCAATCTGGGCCCGGGAGTTTTCTCTCCTTGTGATGTCCATTTCACTGAATAATCGATACATATTAACTACGCTAGAGCCAACTTCCAAGACAAAATATCTGGTTTCGTTATCCGCGTCCTTTTATTGATCGTTGACAGCCAGCCCGATGACGCATTTAAAAGGTCCCCAAATGAGTGCCGGTTACCGAGCTGGAAGAGTAGACAGTGCTGCTCCAGTCACGAAGTTATAGAGAGCACGGACGGGATTGGTCATGGGGGGCTATTTCCATGACAATCAAGTTCCTGCAGATTACATCAAGCCGTTTTCCGTTGAGGGTCACGATTCGCGCGATGCGCCACTCCGAAAAATCTCTCACTCTGCAGAGACTGTGGAGCACCCTGCCCACATGGAGCCCGGAATCGCACAGACGAATGCCGATTATCCGAGGTCCACCGTTCCTTCGGCGAGTGCCAACGACACACAAGGACAGGAGGGCGCAGCCAAGCCTAACGTATGGCTCATCGTCGCCCTCTGTTTACAAATTCTGGCCATAATCTCTCTCTTTGCCACAGTTGGTTTAATCGCTTCCGCATCAGAAACTCGAGAAGAGCGTTTTGTGGAAGTAAAGTTATACTACTCACATTTCACTCCTATAAGGTCTCTCTTTCTCTCTCTCTCTCTCTCTCGCTCACACACACACAGACACACACAACTACACTCGTAGACACAAGTTTTTGAATCCATTATGCATGTGTTAACTGTATTAGTATTTGCGTTCCTGGAAATGCACTGCAGTATACATATATTTCATGGAATTCCTTTTTTTCGATGAATGATGAAAGCAACGTTCTCTCTATCCAAAATACTTATCTCACAGAATTAGCTAGAAGAGCACGTATAAATATCGAGCTTTAAGATAAAATTCCCCATAGAAATCCAGTTCAGTGTCTTCGTGCTTTCTTACCTGAGAAAGGTATGTGTGAATGATTGAACATATGAGTGCTTTACACACAGGAAGACGCCTGTAAAGAAAGAGATGGGGATATGTATAAGAGTAGTCAAAGCTGTATCCTGTGACTGGATGCACTACAACGTGGCCAAGCATTTAATGTAAAATCTGCGCATATGGCATGCTGCAATGGTGCACAGCGGCATGTCGCCTTCTCACGCACGGTTTTCGTGTGTGAAATTCAATTACATCCGGTTGCTAATCCACGCAGGGATTACGTATGTGAAGTTCGATTTCGATTCTCTCTTTAATGTGAAATATAGCTTGAAGTATCATGACATTAGCACAATATGTACAGAATTTAGCACATTTTTGGACGTGAGAGGAAAGGATTATCCAATTCATAATGGCTCTCAAACATCTTTTCTCCCTTCAAGGGCAAAAACCTGAACCTTATTTTTATTGCAATTGTCCGAATTCTCTTGTTTATGATGTCTAAGATCAGCACTGGTTTCATCATCTCACAATCTGAGTTTCCTATAGACAGATATTTATTTGTTGACTAATCTAAGTTTCCGAGATTTACTTCGTGACTGCTTCCCCTAATGTTCATGCTGGCAGAGATTGAACCCTTGCTCAACAAATGTCACCACAACTAGCAGAGATTGAACCCCTGCTCCGTCTCAAGAGGCAAAGGTTTAAACCACTCGAAGTAGAGCGCCACGAGACAATGTCCATGCCTTTTGTATGTAATTAGTTAGGCAAATTGTACAAAAGATGTGCGTGTGAATGACTGAAGATCTCGCATGCTAATAATTGAATTCTGAGGGGGCCGCTATAAGCGTTCATGTAGATCCACTTCACTTTGGAGTCGATTAATAGCTATCATCGATGTGTTTGTGTGTGTGAATGTGCGTGTTTGTCTGTGTATTAGAGAAAGACAGAGAAGAGAGAAGTAAAACGAGAATATTACTTCCGCAGGTATACTCTGGGCACTGCAGTGCTGGGATCGCTCTATTGCATCTATGCCATCATTTCCATAATTCTCCGACTAGTTAACGTCTCCCGTTCATGCAAGAAAGCACTGCTTTGGATTAGCTATATTGGCGATCAGGCATGTCGTCTTAGTCCTGTGCGTGTGTAAGTGTATGTGTACACATTCTTCAGAGAGAGGGAGAGAGAGAGAGTTTTCTGAATGCAGGTGGTTCTTATTCTGGCGGTGACAGGTGTAACCGCTGCTGCTTCGTCGTTAGTATCAGATTATGATAGCTATGGTATTTGTGCAGACTATATATTACTCTGCGGCCGTTTAGCTGTCGCAACTGGTGCTCTTTTGATTGGTTCCCTTCTCCTCGTCTTCACCCTCGTTATATCCTCCTTTTACGTCTGCAAAAGACGAAGATGAAGTGACATACAACACGGGCCATTGATTACCGTATAATGTCGATGTTTACCTTATCGAATCCGGTGCACATATTCACATACGCTTCAGCTACGTAAGAGTAATTCATGCTTCGGGGTTTTGGTACAGATCATGGAATCAGAGAGTTCTCCCCCATTCTATCATACTCTGACTGCTGTGTCGGAGGTATGAAGACCAAGTGGATCCCCAAGAAGTCGATGAGTGGTTTATTAGTTTTGTTTTTATGTGTCTCAAAATATTCATGTATTTCTTCTCTTTTTCACTACGATTACTGTTCCTGTTACTAAAAAAGGATGATGAAACCACTTTTTATGAATGGAGAGAAGCCGTGCATTAGACTACGTGACAGCCCGTTCACACCACCCAATGAGTGTTTCCATATGCCACGATTTGATTTTCTTTCAAAATAGAAAAGAATTCCGGGCCCACTATTTCTTGAGTGAGGATCCCCCTTTTGGAAAAAATATGTGCCACTCTGACAATAGCTTTTAGTTGATTTTTTAAGTTGTTCAACCAATAGAAATCAGGTTGTTGGTTTAAACAAGATTTCAAGAGGGTTGCAAACTTCTCTATTACTTAATTTATGCACAACAACGCTTGATGCATTAGGGTTCTCATTGTTGAATTTGCTCATATGTTTTTCTTCCAAAAGACTAAAGACTTCTCTATCTCCCATTTTCACAGCGATGAAACCCCCTAAGTATCTCTCATGATGTTGTATCAAATGATAAAAGAAAAACATGGGACAGAGTTTGTAGAGGAGGTACTGGGGTATCCACTTTTAACAAAAGTAGAGAATGAAAACTAAACACGTCCAGTACATCACCTACTCAAGGGGGGTTCTCTTTAGGGAAATATACCCTTTAACATTTCCGTGAACAGGTAGATAACACGGATTGCACAGAGTGGTACATACTTCAGAAAATATGAATAACAATTGACCAAGGAAGACCATACACGTCTTGATTCGATTCAGATGATTACAAGATTTGACAAGGAAATGTTCAAAAACTAATGCTCAGAGCTTCGCGGTACTCTATGCAGATAAATACAGATCAATACAAATGATGAGGGAATTGCTCAAGAGAATAGAGCTTAACACCAATAGTGTCTCACAGAAAAGAAAGAAAATCCAAGACACTCTCTTACACTATAGTGCTCATAGCCCTCCACTGAGAAGCCTACCCTCTGAATCCACACTACAGAGTAGCTCCTACAATAGGCTTGAAACCACCAAGTGCAAGAGAGAACTTCTACACGTATACACGCGTCAAAGTAACTCCGAAAATGTACCAAAAGTGTGTACCCAAATGAGCACAAATCCCTTGTTTTATAGGCCTCAATAGGCCAAGAGAGCCTTGCCGAATCTTCACGTCCACAGTTCACGCGCCGGTTGCTTACCCAAAATTGGAGGGTAGGTCAATTATTCCCTCGATTTGAATTGAGTCCCAAAAAATGGGTAGTCTTCCTGGATGATTGTTGGCACATGGCAGAATCTTTTCTCCGCTTCTACTTTTTACCCTGCACACTTTTATCCCATACCGGTTCCCCATTTCGAGGACTGTTCAGAGTGCGATTTTTCACCTCCCGGCTGCTCTTCAGATCATTCTAGAACGGGTCCTTCCTATCCAGCCCTATCTATAGCATTGTCAGTCAATTTAATCTCATCTCAGTACCACTTTCTTCAGCTCCAATGTTCCCTTTATGAGGTTTTGCAGCAGCATGTTTATTCTCTCCCTGAGCAATAGCCGAACATGAAGACCGCTTCTCTAATTACCTTGATTTGTAGTGGGGGTGAGTGGAGGAGAAGGTGGGGATGAGGGGGCGCAAGGTGGGGTTGAGTGGGGTCGGAAGGGGTTGGGGTTGGGGGTTGAGTGGAGGAGGAGGTGGGGATGAGGGGGCGCAAGATGGGGTTGAGCGGGGTTGGAGGGGGTTGGGGGTTGGGGTTAAGCGGGGTTGGAGGGGGTTGGGGGTTGGGGGTTGAGCGGGGTTGGAGGGGGTTGGGGGTTGGGGTTGAGCGGGGTTGGAGGGGGTTGGGGGTGAGGGGGCGCAAGATGGGGTTGGAGGGGGTTGGGGGTTGGGGTTGAGCGGGGTTGGAGGGGGTTGGGGGTGAGGGGGCGCAAGATGGGGTTGGAGGGGGTTGGGGGTTGGGGTTGAGCGGGGTTGGAGGAGGTTGGGGATGAGGGGGCGCAAGATGGGGTTGGAGGGGGTTGGGGGTTGGGGTTGAGCGGGGTTGGAGGGGGTTGGGGATGAGGGGGCGCAAGATGGGGTTGGAGGGGGTTGGGGGTTGGGGTTGAGCGGGGTTGGAGGGGGTTGGGGATGAGGGGGCGCAAGATGGGGTTGGAGGGGGTTGGGGGTTGGGGTTGAGCGGGGTTGGGGGTGAGGGGGCGCAAGATGGGGTTGGGCGGGGTTGGAGGGGGTTGGGGGTTAGGGGTTGAGCGGGGTTGGAGGGGGTTTGGGTTGAGCTCGGTTGGAGGGGGTTGGGGGTTGGGGTTGAGTGGGGTTGGAGGGGGTTGGGGGTTGGGGTTGAGCGGGGTTGGAGGGGGTTGGGGATGAGGGGGCGCAAGATGGAGTTGGAGGGGGTTGGGGGTTGGGGTTGAGCGGGGTTGGAGGGGGTTGGGGATGAGGGGGCGCAAGATGGGGTTGGAGGGGGTTGGGGGTTGGGGTTGAGCGGGGTTGGAGGGGGTTGGGGATGAGGGGGCGCAAGATGGGGTTGGAGGGGGTTGGGGGTTGGGGTTGAGCGGGGTTGGAGGGGGTTGGGGGTGAGGGGGCGCAAGATGGGGTTGGAGGGGGTTGGGGGTTGGGGTTGAGCGGGGTTGGAGGGGGTTGGGGGTTGGGGTTGAGCGGGGTTGGAGGGGGTTGGGGATGAGGGGGCGCAAGATGGGGTTGGAGGGGGTTGGGGGTTGGGGTTGAGCAGGGTTGGAGGGTGTTGGGGGTGAGGGGACGCAAGATGGGGTTGGAGGGGGTTGGGGGTTGGGGTTGAGCGGGGTTGGAGGGGGTTGGGGATGAGGGGGCGCAAGATGGGGTTGAGCGGGGTTGGAGGGGGTTGGGGGTTAGGGGTTGAGCGGGGTTGGAGGGGGTTGGGGTTGAGCGGGGTTGGAGGGGGTTGGGGTTGAGTGGGGTTGGAGGGGGTTGGGGGTTGGGGTTGAGCGGGGTTGGAGGGGGTTGGGGATGAGGGGGCGCAAGATGGGGTTGGAGGGGGTTGGGGGTTGGGGTTGAGCGGGGTTGGAGGGGGTTGGGGATGAGGGGGCGCAAGATGGGGTTGGAGGGGGTTGGGGGTTGGGGTTGAGCGGGGTTGGAGGGGGTTGGGGATGAGGG
>CM035442.1:3414600-3464600 GCA_020310875.1 Ceratopteris richardii | reverse complement strand
TTAGGTTTAAGATATACAAGCATGCATGCATGTGTATGCAAGCATGCATGCATGTGTATACAAGAATGGATGCATATGGATACAAGCATGCATATGTATACAAGCATGCATGCATGTGTATACAAGCATGCATGCATATGTATACAAGTATATTCAAGGAAGCATATGTATATGTATATGTATGCACGTATACATATACAAGCATATGTATACGTGAATGCATATGTATACAAGCATATTCAAGGAAGCATATGTATATGTATATGTATGCACGTTGTCGGAGCGAAAACGACGGTCGGTGGATTAGGGCGACCGCCAAAAAATACGGCGCACGCCGGGTGCTTGACGCAAACTCAGGTGTTTAATGAAAATTCCACCCTTGTCATATCATTAAGCATGTAAGCAAGATTCAAAAATAGATGGTCTTTACGTGTCGAATCCTTCGAATCAAATTTACCTCTAATCACTTCTCATGTTCTTGCCTAGATCATGCCGAAATAAGAATAGGATCAATTTGTTTCATTCACAAACTCATAAAACTAATTGTCTTTAGATGAAAAATTTCCATGATCGACTTAAAAAAATCTTTGTAGTTCCTAAACAAAAACATTTATGCATAGAGCTTTTCAATTCTTCAAAGGTTACACTTCAAGTCAATATTTACACCCGTGTCAAACTTAAAACTCCATGAGGTGTGAATCAGGGCCGTCCAAGAAAGGTAAAGCAACTAATATGACTCCAACACAAAATCTTCTCTACTTGTTTGTCATAAGCGGAAAATCATCATGCGGTCTTTCACTTGCATGTTGGCATTCTATAGATATATCTGACCAGAAATTGCTAGGTTATAATGCATAAGTATGAAACCAAATCACAAAGTTATCAAACGTCATCTTAACCTTTCCTCGACATTTGTCTAGCGGTTGGCTCACTGTGTCATCGACATCTTTTATGTTTATTTAAAAGCCCGCAATCATAAACACTGTGCATTTCATGACTCGATTTGTCTACGAGAAGCACATTGAATAGGCACTCACTCTAGTGTCACAAATCATCTACTGCTAAAGTGAAAAGAGAGTTCACACTAACAAGAATGAAATCAGTTTGACTCTATTCCTTTTCGTTACAGCGATCAGATCAGTTTGCTCACTAAATCTCGTATTCATGCAATAATGAGAAGTGCAAGAGATGCAAAAACATCTTTGTATGTTTCTTCGATTTATGGCTAAAAAAATAAGATAACCAACATATGGCTAATTAGACAACATATAGCTAACTACTTCATCTGCGTGAATTCTATTATGTTGACTTTCATTGATGGTACAGCTAATGCTAAAAGCAGTACACGCATAACCAATAACAGATAGCGCTTGCAATCAGAAAACATCACGTGGTAAAGATACGTATCAGATCATAAGCTATATGCACCAATACTTGCAAAGTTCTCGTCATCAATCCTGATTCTACCTTTTTATCAGATAAATACACGTTGTAACAGAATTGTGTGCACCCAACAAGCGGAATGATTAAACAAAACAAGGTAGTAGATCGTGCAATCATCAGACTTCTTCCACTACAGCAGCGCTTCTTCCATTATATTAGCAAGAGTCGCTGAAAAAAAATTCGGAGAAAAACCATGAATATAGTTCCGCATACATCATTGGAAGCACTATGAACGATTTCCATGCTTAGAACAAAGAGTGTTATCTCAGATGAAGCGCGCAATCTTAGTGCAACGATAGTGCAATGAATCATAGTGCAATGAATCATGTAAGTCAAAAATCATAGTGCAACATTGATGATATGAGTTATGGTCGAGTAGAGCATCGCTAGCACCCCAGCTATCGTTTCGCTCTGAGAAATCATAATAGATAGAAGATAAAGACATCAATCGACAAATTGTGTAGCTATCCTATTTTGAAAAGAAATTTTGCAAACGTTGATTCCTCTTCCGAGCCCCAGGAACTAACGTACAAGCACACACTCTATGATGATGTTTCATGCATCTTAGAAATGCAAATAAAGCGTGCTTCCCCTTCAATCTCCTCCTCTAACAGTGCCTCTCTTCTCAATCCCTGAACAACAGCACGATGGGAGTCTTCTCCTCAGTCGTCCGTCTTCAACATCGTCCCCCCCCCCCTCTGTGTATGCCTTAGAGTAGCTGCTTTCGATCCTTACGATTTGCTAAGGTTCATAGAATTGGCCTTCCCATGCGATCTTTGTCCGCCTTGCCGGCCAGCTCCTCCCAGATGATATATAATTGTCTGCTCTGCTCTTGGCGTTCCCTTCTTCTACCCTCCAGATTTCTGCGCTTACCCGTGTATAGTCCCCCGAACACAATAGAGAAACCTCCCCTTTCTAGTTGCACGCAGCCTTCTCCCTTTTCTTCCCCGAGCGACCTCTTCCTCCCCTTTTTTGCATGCGTGCCACCTTTTCACTTGAGTTTAGAACTCTAAAGTTAGAGTCCAAAACAAATCTGCCATACGTTTCGTTTGGAGTTCTTTACAAACGAAATGTTCATACTACAAGGTTCACATGGACAATCAATAAAGTCTTTCTCAATGACCTTTGAATCGGTGATAAAATCACTGACATCCACAAAGAAACACTATATGTCAAGAAAATATCATGCCAATCCATCAAATTTGCTCGAACATAATACGATCATCCTTCAATTAGAAGATTGATTGTTCTTTTCGTCAAAGATCATGCTTTAGTAAGGAGAGTAAGGAGAGTAAATCTCTCCGACATCCACCCCCACCAAACCTGTGCTTCCTCCGGATGCGCCAAACGAAGACCTGTTTTCTGGTTAATGATAAAAATCAATTTCATAGCATAATATGTGCATGGGTTTTAAAGTCAAAGTGCCTTATGCACGGCTGTGTAATTAGCCCTATTTATATGCACACTTTGAAAATGCATGGTTAAAATTAATGGTGCAATCAATAAAGAGAATGGCTTCTGATGGTGAGGCTTGTGCACTCACTCACATACATATCAATGTG
Source organism: Ceratopteris richardii (assembly GCA_020310875.1). Taxonomy (NCBI): domain Eukaryota; kingdom Viridiplantae; phylum Streptophyta; class Polypodiopsida; order Polypodiales; family Pteridaceae; genus Ceratopteris; species Ceratopteris richardii. The sequence goes on along the minus strand of CM035442.1, from coordinate 3,461,595 downwards.
ATTATACATTCATCCTCACAATCACTCTTATGTGCAAGGGTAATACTCAGTCTGTGTCTAAATGCATGGTTAAAATTAATGGTGCAATCAATAAAGAGAATGGCTTCTGATGGTGAGGCTTGTGCACTCACTCACATACATATCAATGTGATTATACATTCATCCTCACAATCACTCTTATGTGCAAGGGTAATACTCAGTCTGTGTCTAAATGCATGGTTAAAATTAATGGTGCAATCAATAAAGAGAATGGCTTCTCATGGTGAGGCTTGTGCACTCACTCACATACATAACAATGTGATTATACATTCATCCTTACAGTCTCTCATATGTGCATGGGCAATACTCAATCTGTGCCTAAATGCATGGTCATGTAGTGTGACCCTACTATGCATACTTTTGATGCATTTTCAAAATTATGGTGCATATGAGGAAAGAGCTTTTGATGAAGAGGTTTTCTTTCTCCTATACTCAGAACTTTTTCTCAGATTTCATAATGCATTGTTACAATTTGATAATGGTGCAAATGAACGTGCACCTAAGGGAAAAACTCAATATGTGTTCATACATAATTTAATGCATACTTGAAATGCAAGCTTAGATAATAATGGTGCAAAACTGGAAGTAAAAGGTTTGCATATTCTACTCTTGAAGAAAATCTTGGTTGTCCATAAATTCACATTCTTCATCTTGAACCTGGAAAATATCTTGAAAACAAACTCGTGAAAAAACATAAGTATTAGCACATTTAAACCAAATTTTTCAATTCAAAACTTCTAGATGGTTCATCTGTAAAACTCCCAAAGTAACATTAAGTTAAATTTTGTAGCTTCCATCAATTTGTCTTTTCTTGCTTGTCCTGCATTAAATCACTTAAAACATTTGATTAGACATCAATATTTTCATCATTAATGAAATTTATAATTCTTCTCTTGAAAAAAACTTAAACAAATCCCATATACATACCTTTTTGTGGAGGAAGTAGGTTGTAACTCCCATATAAATACCTTTTTGTTGAGGAAGTAGGTTGACACTCCCATATAAATATTCTTCATGGATAGAAAACATTCACAAAAATTTAGAAACTGTTATTCATTATAAAAAAGAATGTGGACTATTTCTTGGTTTGAACGTGTCATCTGTGTGCATTAATAATTTTATAAAAAACTTCTCATCAAATTCCTTTTTCATAAGAAAACCAAAACAATTTGAATCATCTTTTCTTGTCAAATATATTAATCATTTCTTAGTTTAATCATTTCTTAATTTAATCATTTCTTCTATTTTCTTCAATGGTACATTCTTAGTTTTCTTGTTAAGTTTTAAAGGTTTTGATTGTTGTGAAATTATATTCATTTTGTTTTCGATTTGTTTAATTATATGATCAAGAAGTTGCTTGTCTATTTCATTTGATTGTTTGTTTTGATTCATAATACTTTGTTTGGTCTCTTCTTGTTTAATTCCTTCTTCTTTAATTTGATTATATTCATGTTTGTGAAATTGAGTTTGAAGTTGTTTAAGCTTGACTTGATCAAACAAATTCTCATTAGAAAGGAGCATTGGATCAAGTGAAATCTGTACATTATTAAGTTTCATTGCTCCTACTTGTATTTCATGCTCAAAATCACCTAGATCAATTTCCAATTGCTCTTCTATAATCGATTTTTGATCTTCTTCATTTAGTTTTATCATTTTGATTTCTTCTTTTAACTCTTGTTTTTGGTTTGTTGTCCTCTCTCTTATTTCTTCTTTTGTTTGAATGTTCATATGTATGATAGGTTTCCATACTTTTTTACTTTCACATGGAATAGGTGTAGTTTGAATCTCCTTAAATAGTTCTTTCATTCCACCCCTTCCTAGATTTAATTTTAAAGGTGATCGATCCTGATAATTACAAATTTTCCTTTCAAATTCAACCACTAGTTTCCGTTTTCGTGCATCTTCATACGACCTGCAATTCCAAAATGCATGGCCATATTGATCGCACCAAAAACACTGCAAAGGTCTCATTAGAGTCCTATTTGATGGTCTTAATGAATGTCTACAACTCGATTTACTAAAATCATTAGAATGTGTTATAGATGAAGGATCTAGAAACAAACTTTCGCTCATGCCTTCCTTTTCATGCTCACATTTAGCTAGCTCTAAATCTTGTATTCGTTTAGCTAAGATTTCATACTTCTGGTTCATTTCTTGAAACTCAGCATTCATTTCCTCTTTCCAAGTTCTAAGACTAGTTCTTAATACTTGTAAAGTCTCTGGCATAGCTTTAAACGTATCATTTAAAGTCAAAATCATGCTAAATGTCTTTTGTAGAGCTTCATTGGCCTTGTTTTCCCTTTCTATGCATTTATCTTCCCATTTTCTCAAATGTTGATCTATCAATGCGTTCACATATGCTTCATCAATAACAATACTTGTTGAATTATGCTCTTGTAAATTAATTTCAACAGATTCTTTACATTGATTTATATTGTTCATGTTTGTACGTTGCTTTTTGCCCATAACTCACTCTTGAATATCAAAGAAGCACCACATAAACGAAAAATGAGCTATGAGGTTATACATACATCAAACATACATTACTTGGCATTAATTTGAGACAAAAGTCCGTACCTGAGCTGCAAGGCCGTTTGTTCACGTCAGGTTCAAAGTGTCGGAGCAAAAACGACGGTCGGTGGATCAGGGCGACCGCCAAAAAATACGGCGCACGCCGGGTGCTTGACGCAAACTCAGGTGTTTAATAAAAATTCCACCCTTGTCATATCATTAAGCATGTAAGCAAGATTCAAAAATAGATGGTCTTTACGTGTCGAATCCTTCGAATCAAATTTACCTCTAATCACTTCTCATGTTCTTGCCTAGATCATGCCGAAATAAGAATAGGATCAATTTGTTTCATTCACAAACTCATAAAACTAATTGTCTTTAGATGAAAAATTTCCATGATCGACTTAAAAAAATCTTTGTAGTTCCTAAACAAAAACATTTATGCATAGAGCTTTTCAATTCTTCAAAGGTTACACTTCAAGTCAATATTTACACCCGTGTCAAACTTAAAACTCCATGAGGTGTGAATCAGGGCCGTCCAAGAAAGGTAAAGCAACTAATATGACTCCAACACAAAATCTTCTCTACTTGTTTGTCATAAGCAGAAAATCATCATGCGGTCTTTCACTTGCATGTTGGCATTCTATAGATATATGTGACAAGAAATTGCTAGGTTATAATGCATAAGTATGAAACCAAATCACAAAGTTATCAAACGTCATCTTAACCTTTCCTCCACATTTGTCTAGCGGTTGGCTCACTGTGTCATCGACATCTTTTATGTTTATTTAAAAGCCCGCAATCATAAACACTGTGCATTTCATGACTCGATTTGTCTACGAGAAGCACATTGAATAGGCACTCACTCTAGTGTCACAAATCATCTACTGCTAAAGTGAAAAGAGAGTTCACACTAACAAGAATGAAATCAGTTTGACTCTATTCCTTTTCGTTACAGCGATCAGATCAGTTTGCTCACTAAATCTCGTATTCATGCAATAATGAGAAGTGCAAGAGATGCAAAAACATCTTTGTATGTTTCTTCGATTTATGGCTAAAAAAATAAGATAACCAACATATGGCTAATCAGACAACGTATAGCTAACTACTTCATCTGCGTGAATTCTATTATGTTGACTTTCATTGATGGTACAGCTAATGCTAAAAGCAGTACACGCATAACCAATAACAGATAGCGCTTGCAATCAGAAAACATCACGTGGTAAAGATACGTATCAGATCATAAGCTATATGCGCCAATACTTGCAAAGTTCTCGTCATCAATCCTGATTCTACCTTTTTATCAGATAAATACACGTTGTAACAGAATTGTGTGCACCCAACAAGCGGAATGATTAAACAAAACAAGGTAGTAGATCGTGCAATCATCAGACTTCTTCCACTACAGCAGCGCTTCTTCCATTATATTAGCAAGAGTCGCTGAAAAAAAATTCGGAGAAAAACCATGAATATAGTTCCGCATACATCATTGGAAGCACTATAAACGATTTCCATGCTCAGAACAAAGAGTGTTATCTCAGATGAAGCGCGCAATCTTAGTGCAACGATAGTGCAATGAATCATAGTGCAATGAATCACATAAGTCAAAAATCATAGTGCAACATTGATGATATCAGTTATGGTCGAGTAGAGCATCGCTAGCACCCCAGCTATCGTTTCGCTCTGAGAAATCATAATAGATAGAAGATACAGACATCAATTGACAAATTGTGTAGCTATCCTATTTTGAAAAGAAATTTTGCAAACGTTGATTCCTCTTCCGAGCCCCAGGAACTAACGTACAAGCACACACTCTATGATGATGTTTCATGCATCTTACAAATGCAAATAAAGCGTGCTTCCCCTTCAATCTCCTCCTCTGACAGTGCCTCTCTTCTCAATCCCTGAACAACAGCACGATGGGAGTCTTCTCCTCAGTCGTCCGTCTTCAACATCGTCCCCCCCCCTCTATGTATGCCTTAGAGTAGCTGCTTTCGATCCTTACGATTTGCTAAGGTTCATAGAATTGGCCTTCCCATGCGATCTTTGTCCGCCTTGCCGGCCAGCTCCTCCCAGATGATATATAATTGTCTGCTCTGCTCTTGGCGTTCCCTTCTTCTACCCTCCAGATTTCTGCGCTTACCCGTGTATAGTCCCCCGAACACAATAGAGAAACCTCCCCTTTCTAGTTGCGCGCAGCCTTCTCCCTTTTCTTCCCCGAGCGACCTCTTCCTCCCCTTTTTTGCATGCGTGCCACCTTTTCACTTGAGTTTAGAACTCTAAAGTTAGAGTCCAAAACAAATCTGCCATACGTTTTGTTTGGAGTTCTTTACAAACGAAATGTTCATACTACAAGGTTCACATGGTCAATCAATAAAGTCTTTCTCAATGACCTTTGAATCGGTGATAAAATCACTGACATCCACAAAGAAACACTATATGTCAAGAAAATATCATGCCAATCCATCAAATTTGCTCGAACATAATACGATCATCCTTCAATTAGAAGATTGATTGTTCTTTTCGTCAAAGATCATGCTTTAGTAAGGAGAGTAAGGAGAGTAAATCTCTCCGACAACGTATACATATACAAGCATATGTATACGTGAATGCATATGTATACAAGCATATGTATACGTGAATGCTTATGTATACAAGCATATGTATACATGAATGTATATGTATACAAGCTTAAGCATGCATATATATACAATGGATGAGATGAGATCTTCATATTGCATCAGATGGGATCTCCATGTACACCATGGGGTGCACACGATCACGATGATTCAAAAATATATCATATCCGTAACGGAGCTCCAGTTATGGATGCGATGGGGAAGTCAATGAGACAACGTATACGACAACTCTGCTCGATCGAATTCGGTCATTCAGTAATGTTAAAATGGACCGAACAGGATAGAGACTCAAAAAATCATATAACACAATGCATATATGAAGAGTACCGGCCAGCACCTGGCAATCCTGTTGTGAGTTCCGATTGGATACAACATACAGCACACGAGGTCATGTCGCATCGACGATCAGAAGCTCGCGATGCTTTCAAAGCAGGTTTACCGAAGCCTGTATGGCTAGACGCCGAAGAATGGGAATCGATTCAGGATGAACATCAAAATACTCCTGATCGGTATCGACAACAAAGAGATGCGGCCGCCACTCGGTTAGATATTGTTGGAACGTCGCATTTAGGTAGCGGCGGATACGACAGTATGCGCTACCAATTTGTAAGTATGATGTTAATTATTGAAGTTGTTTGTGTTAAGTATATTATGTATATTCATCTAACATTTTGCATATTTACTATAGGATTTGGCAGTGGATCGTCCTCCAATGCGAGCAGAAGAATCGTTTGGATATCGACATGGATTGAATAGACTGTTACAAGACTTAGAGGAGCGCGGTGCAATCGTCGCATGGGAAAATATTCTTGATTAGCTAAAGCTAATCAAGAATATTTTCCCATGTGTATGGCACTAGTGGAAGACCAATATTTTGTATTTGATTTTCATATGGCAATACATTGCTTTGCCACATTTTGTAAAAGTGTCATATATGACGGTGGTTTGCCACACTCTTGTACATGCTTCATTATTGAAATATAAAACTTCTTTTGTACATGGTTCATTGTTCAGTCTGATTATCAATCTCTTTTGTGTACAATAATACTTTGTTTCATGAAATCATATTTCGGTTGTCATTAGAGTAGACATCATATGTACTCGGTTTTCTTTGGGCAGAGTGTATTGTCTCTTGTTTAGCAACATTATGGTAATGTTGCTGTAGCAAAAGACAAAACATTCTGCCCAAAAAAAATTTTGCAGGTTTGGTCGTCGGTATAAGCGACAGTACTCCCAGTAGTGTCATCGGAATAATCGTCGGTACACCCAGGGGGCAGTGCAGCAGAAACCAGGTACCGACGCATATACCGACGCACATACCGGCGCACATACCGACGCACATACCGACGGTTTTACCGACCTCTTGACCGACGTTTATACCGACCTTATGGTACCGATGCGAAAACCGACCTTTACACCGGCACCGCGGAAAATAAAGCCGCGTTCATTTTCCTCGGTAAAACCCTAGGTATACCATCGATCTATTGTAGTGAATCTGCGCATATGGCACGCTGCAATGGTGCACAGCGGCATGTCGCCTTCTCACGCAGGGTTTTCGTGTGTGAAATTCAATTACATCCGATTGCTAATCCACGCAGGGATTACGTATGTGAAGGTCGATTTCGATTCTCTCGGTAATGTGAAATATAGCTTGAAGTATCATGACATTAGCACAATATGTACAGAATTTAGCACATTTTTGGACGTGAGAGGAAAGGATTATCCAATTCATAATGGCTCTCAAACATCTTTTCTCCCTTCAAGGGCAAAAACCTTAACCTTATTTTTATTGCAATTGTCCGAATTCTCTTGTTTATGATGTCTAAGATCAGCACTGGTTTCATGTCACAATCTGAGTTTCCTATAGACAGATATTTATTTGTTGACTAATCTAAGTTTCCGAGATTTACTTCGTGACTGCTTCCCCTAATGTTCATGCTGGCAGAGATTGAACCCTTGCTCAACAAATGTCACCACAACTAGCAGAGATTGAACCCCTGCTCCGTCTCAAGAGGCAAAGGTTTAAACCACTCGAAGTAGAGCGCCACGAGACAATGTCCATGCCTTTTGTATGTAATTAGTTAGGCAAATTGTACAAAAGATGTGCGTGTGAATGACTGAAGATCTCGCATGCTAATAATTGAATTCTGAGGGGGCCGCTATAAGCGTTCATGTAGATCCACTTCACTTTGGAGTCGATTAATAGCTATCATCGATGTGTTTGTGTGTGTGAATGTGCGTGTTTGTCTGTGTATTAGAGAAAGACAGAGAAGAGAGAAGTAAAACGAGAATATTACTTCCGCAGGTATACTCTGGACACTGCAGTGCTGGGATCGCTCTATTGCATCTATGCCATCATTTCCATAATTCTCCGACTAGTTAACGTCTCCCGTTCATGCAAGAAAGCACTGCTTTGGATTAGCTATATTGGCGATCAGGCATGTCGTCTTAGTCCTGTGCGTGTGTAAGTGTATGTGTACACATTCTTCAGAGAGAGGGAGAGAGAGAGAGTTTTCTGAATGCAGGTGGTTCTCATTCTGGCGGTGACAGGTGTAACCGCTGCTGCTTCGTCGTTAGTATCAGATTATAATAGCTATGGTATTTGTGCAGACTATATATTACTCTGCGGCCGTTTAGCTGTCGCAACTGGTGCTCTTTTGATTGGTTCCCTTCTCCTCGTCTTCACCCTCGTTATATCCTCCTTTTACGTCTGCAAAAGACGAAGATGAAGTGACATACAACACGGGCCATTGATTACCGTATAATGTCGATGTTTACCTTATCGAATCCGGTGCACATATTCACATACGCTTCAGCTACGTAAGAGTAATTCATGCTTCGGGGTTTTGGTACAGGTCATGGAATCAGAGAGTTCTCCCCCATTCTATCATACTCTGACTGCTGTGTCGGAGGTAAATGATATGAAGACCAAGTGGATCCCCAAGAAGTCGATGAGTGGTTTATTAGTTTTGTTTTTATGTGTCTCAAAATATTCATGTATTTCTTCTCTTTTTCTGAGCACAAACAGAAAGTATAATATTAATGCAGGAAAAGAAAATACAAGAGTTGCTCCCACAAAAATTCCTGGGAGGAGACCAACACAGAAGAACAGGAGCAAAGGCAATGGGCCAAGAGAGCCCAAGCCAAAACACAACTTACATCAAACAGTTCCTAATATACCAATTAAAGAAACTGATCATATTGTTTCTGTCCCTAGAGTGAATCTGGAGCAATTTGTTCTTCCATGAACTAAAAGGGTACTTTTTGACAATATACAAGGGGTTCTTATCTAGCAATTTCTCATTGAGGGGAATATTGCTGCACATATAGGCAATTCTTCTAATTCCAACAAGGCAGGAGAAAAGAAAACTTTTTCCATTTCTGTCAAAAACCTTGCTGTTTCTGTTTTTCCACACGAACCACAGAATATGAGCACTCACTATCTGCCACAAGGCAATGTCCATCCTGTAAGTTTCCCCAATAAGCAGCTCCTTGAATCCCAGGGAATTGATTCCAGCAGTCTGGCAATAGAAATGTATGATTTTCCAGAAGGCCATACTGCCTTTACACTTAATAAACAAGTGTTCCAAATCTTCAACCTTGCCACAAGTTTTACACAATCCTGCATCAATATTATATTTTCTAGCTCTGCTCCTAGTCTAGACACCTTTGTGTAGGATCAGCCACAGGAGACAAGAATGCTTGTTAGCCATAGGGAAAACCCAGATGCTTTGAAATCTGTATCTCCATTGATGATGATTCCAGGACAGGTCCCACTTATTATTCAATCGCCCACATATGCTAAGGATGCTGGTGTAGGAAGCCTTGTAGCTAGAGAACATGTCCTGAGCTACCTCAGACAAGGCTATATATTTGTCCCAAAGATTTTCTGCACTCATACTCAGCAGTTGCATCTTCTTTTCTTTGATTATCTGTTTACAGGCCACAGACAAGTCGTTCGCATTCAAAATGTGACTATCCTCAATCACTTGACCATTTCTCAACAGATCCTCCTATTTATTGAAACCATAATTTTTACATTTATGCCACCTTATAGGAAGGGAGGTATCCCCAAAATTAGTAAACCAACCAACCCATAAAGAATCCTGTAATAAAAAAAGAGTAATTCTTGGCAAACCAGATGGGTAGCTTGTATCCTTGATAGACATCCAAGCCCTCCAGAAGTTACAAACCAGTTGACTCCCTTTTGGGATGAAAATGCCAGGGGAAGACACAATATCCCAAAGAGAAAAATTACACCAGCTCTTATTGCTACTCAAGCAAAATAATTTGATATTTCTTTTAATCAGGCAGGACCAAAAGTCAGTAGAAGAGACAGCCCTTAGAATCCATTTTGCAGCCATTTGAGTAGCCATCCTTGAGGGGCAAAAAAGGCCAAGGCCACCCTCAGACTTCTTCATACAACAAATCTTCCAAGCTACTTTTGGAATTTTGGAGCTACCCCATAAGAACCTCCTGGACAGGGCAATGATTTGGCCAGTTGCTTCTTGGTAGGTTGCCAACAAGCAAGGAGATAAGTTAGACTAGGGAGAATATAATGTTTCAACACAAAAACTCTTTGGGAGATGTTGGCCTGCATATCCATCCATTTAAAAATCTTCAATCTAAATTTATCCATGACCCAGTCCCATCTCTGATGAAAAGTAATTTCAAATCCCACAGGGATACCCAATAATCTGAAAACAGTACCTTTTTTAATGATGTCACACCCTGCCATAACAACAGAACCACTTGCCAGACAAAAGGTTTTAAGACAGTTTAAAAAAGTGTTAGCAGACATGGGATCAGCTTCCATCACAAGATTAGTGTCATCAGCAAACATCTGCAAGCAAAGCATGTCAGCAGCTTGAGGAATTTCTAAACCTTTTATAAGACCTTGATTAATACAATCTTTAACAAGCCAGCCAAGAGCATCACTAGTAATGGCAAACAGTAAAGGGGCTAATGGACAACCTTGTCTTATAGATCTACAAAGCTTAAAAGGGGAAGACAGGTGACCATTCATGGCAACTTTGTAATGAGCATTGCCAAACAAAATACTTGTGTACTTGATAAAGTTTTTCCCTGCTCCAATATCATGAAGAGATTGAAGAATAAAATCCCACTCAATATTCCTATCATAGGCCTTGTCAAAATCAATTTTGAAAAAAAAAGTGTCAATGTTATTATCCTTAGCATAATCCATCCCTTCCCAAATAGAGATAATAGCATCAAGAATAAATCTCCCTTTAATAAACCTTTTCTGTTCAGGAAGAATAATGGAATCCATCAAAGGACTCAACCTTCTAGCAAGGGAGGAGGCATAGATTTTGTAAAGAGAAGTCAGACAAGAGATAGGTCTCCAGTTGTTAAGATCATCCTTAGATCCTCTTTTATGAATTAATTTAATAACTCCAGTATTAATGAAAGTAGAAAGAGACCCTCTACTTATGGCTTCTTGCCAGATCCAGAGAATAATGGGCACCAAAACTTCTTTAAACTCCTGAAAAAACTCATTAGGAATACCATCATGTCCAGGGGATTTACAGGGCTTCAACTTACTAATGGTTTCTCTAACCTCATCAGCAGAAAGGGGGAGATCAAGGAGGGAGACCAAGCCCTCAGGAATCATTTTCTTCCTACAAAGGGCAATGGCAGCTCTTGCACTCCAGATGTGGTCCCCTCTCTTGGGAGGCACAGAGAAAACATTGGTAAAGAAGGACACAGCCTCCTGTAAATTCTCCTTGATACTAGAGGCAACCTCACCATTGCTTTTCCTTAAGAGAGGAATGAAATCTTTAGCTTTTTTTTTTTCATGATCTCATACATGTGCTTATTAGGTTTATCAACTTTCCCAGCCCAGAACTCTCTGGACGTGGCAAGGGCACCACAAGCCAGAAGGTAGTCTTCATACCTCACTTTTTCCTGAAGCTCCAGGATCTTCTGAATCTTAACATTGCTACTTAAATTAGAACTTTCAATTCTGTCTATCTCTTTAAGATGCATCATTCTTCTGTTATACCTGGTCTCCCTGGCTTTTTTCTTAAAAAAGGCAAGAGCAATCTAAACATCTTTAATAGCAGCTTCCCAGGCCTTAAAAGGGGAACAACCCCGGAAAAAATGCTTTTTAAAAATATTGCTGATTTCCATTTTAACCATAGGCACCCTAAACAAAGACATATCCACGTGAGGCCAACCGGCTCTGTAAGACGGGTTATTGCTAGCCATCTTAACAACAATAGGAACATGGTCCGAAATCTGAAGGGAGGGGTCGATGGTACAGCTACTGTTCCACAAGTCTTGAAATCTGGAGGAGTTCATGTAAATTCTATCTAACCTGGCCGATAACCTATTACTAGCACACCTGTTATTCCAGGTATGACCCGTACAAGAAGAGATATCAGCAAGGTTATGCGAATTCACCAGTCTAAACCATTGATTTTTTTCACTACCAGCAATCACATTGTTACAATTACCTGTTTTGTCAGCAGAGTTAGTGACCATATTAAAATCTCCAGAAAGAATTAAGTCACCATCAAGCTTACCAATTTCCTCCCAGCACTTAGACCTGTCTATGGGATTATTAGCTGCATAAACACATATAATAGTGAAATTGAAAGGATCTTTACACTTGAGGCCAATCCACTGATTGGACTCACTAATCAAATGCTTTTCAACAACTTGACTGAGACTAGACTTAATACCAATAGCTGCTCCACCTTTTCCACTGTGATTAGTGGGATACCAGGTGGAATTACTGGAAATAATCTTCTGATTGGCAAGAAGCTGTTCACCACCAATCTTGAGTTCCTACAGATAGATAAAATCAGGAGATAAAGAAGAATCTTTTAACCAGTTACTAATGATCTTGCCTCTTACAGGATCAGACAAACCTTTAGTATTTAAAGAAACTAGGTTGAGGAAATCCATTAAAAAACAAAATTATTTTTTAAGATTCTTGATCGGTTTCACAGCTGAGATGGAAGAACTAATCACATCTTTTCTTTTGGACTTAGATTTATCTTTGACTGAGGGACTTGACACCTTATCTATAGCCATATTCTCATCATTATCATCCAACACACCTGCCTGTAGCATACCTTCTTCATCACTTTTGTTTAATTGTTCAACAAAAGGATCATTAGGTTTTTGAAGAACATACTCATTATCTTCTTCTGGCTGGTTCTCCACAGGGGAGGGATTAAAATTAAGGGATTGGGGCTTAACACTATTTTTCTTACCAACCAAGGTCCATCCCTCCCCGCTGTCTAGATGGCTACTACCCGATAGAGCAGTCAGAGAATTTTATTACCCTTTTGAGTACCTACAATCTCTGAGTTCTCAGGCTCATCAGTATTAGTCATATCAAGAATCTGAAAAGGATTGCTTATAACTTTAACAAGTGTTTCAGGTTTTAGACCAACCTGATAGGACCTCCTTTTGTTTTTACCTGTCTGTTTTCTGAAGCCCAATTCTTCCTTGGGATTCTCCTCTTTCTTAACATTAGGAACCTGTTTTTCTGATTTCTCATCTCTGTTCTCCTTACCTTGAGTGTTCAAAAGAAAGGGACAGTCCTTAATCAAATGCCCCTGCTTATAACAATGAAAACAAGCATTAGGTAAATTCTTGTAAACAACTCTTTGTTCATGCAGCTTGTACCCTTCAGAATTTTTAAGCACAAGAATAGGTTTGATGTTTTTGGAAATATCAACTTCAACAAGCATCAGAGGATCCCATTTGGGATTAAAGCCATTCCTAGGCTTCTGTCCAAGAACTCTACCTATAAGTCCCCCAAGCTTTTCTATCCAAGGAAAGTACTCAACAGGTAAATCAGGAAGTTCAATCCACACAGGCACCTTAGTTGGTTTTGGGCCTCTAGGGTTAAATCCAGGAAACCATTTAAAAAAAGAAATAGGAGTATTTCGGATTAACCAATGTCCTTCAGCAATCACTTGCATAGCATTGTGACCATCCTCAAAAAAGAACAGAAAGTAATTGTTAGGCAGATACTGAATGTGTTTGGCAAATAAGCCTCTACTTTCCTAGTTAACCTTCATCCAATTCTTTAAAATGTCCTGAGCAGGTCTAAGACCATGACATAATCCAATGACAACTTTCTCAGTCAGATGGTTGTTCCATTTTTCTAAAGACGTACTTTCAATGATTAGAGTGGAGTCTTCTCTGTCTTCAACTTCGGGTTCCAGATTTATGAAATGTTCAGGACATCTATTAGGGTTAGCCTCTTCCTCCTCCAATCCCATATCAATTTTTTCTTTTCCTTTATTGTCCCTTACAGTCGACTGAGGAGGAGACATACCTGTGAATCCTTGCATGTTGAACATGGAGAAGGGACCTTGTTGAGGAGCTTGTAGAGCACCAGCGTACGAGATTGCATTGGGGCTTTGCAAGGCATTAGTATGCTTAGAAGATACTTGAAGATTGTCGAGTACTCGAGAGCTAGACGTATTCGCAGAGACAACATTTAGGGTTCCACAAAAGTCGAAAACGGGATTGATCGCTTTCTGCCAACCGTTCATCCCCTCATTCAGATAGGACGGACCCGCCATCCCATACCTGAGAGCTTCATGCAGCGACATGGAGAATATCACGAACAGAGCTCCGAAGAGCACAGACCTGGCGAGCTCCACAGGGGAAACCCCCAGGAACTGGGCAGACGAGAATGCAAATGCCCCCCTCGTAACGAGGGGGGAGAGGGGCACTAATGGCGACCCACAACCCTAAAACCACACACAGAACGTGGCTTAGGGAGTAAAGTCTTTTTCAGAGAACCAAAACGACATCATAGATTCTTGCAGGAGAGAGGCTTGCATGATGTGGGATTTCTTCTCTTTTTCACTACGATTACTGTTCTTGTTACTAAAAAAGGATGATGAAACCACTTTTTATGAATGGAGAGAAGCCGTGCATTAGACTACGTGACAGCCGGTTCACACCACCCAATGAGCATTTCCATATGCCATGATTTGATTTTCTTTCAAAATAGAAAAGAATTCCGGGCCCACTATTTCTTGAGTGAGGATCCCCCTTTTGGAAAAAATATGTGCCACTCTGATAATAGCTTTTGGTAGATATCCTCTGATACATCTTCAAGCATTCGAACAAGTAGTAAATTTTGCCAAAACCGCTCTGTGTAGGTGAACCGTATCACCCTCCTTCCATGTAAGGGTCGTCCATGCACGTCGAGCATGCAAATGGTATTGGGGAGGAAGAAACGAATCCTTCACTTTTTCTTGGAATGCCTTCCAAGTTGTTGGAGGCTCCGTACTGTGCCGCAGGACATTCCACCAGAGTTGAGCTTTACCTACTAAATAGTTAGTGGCAAATTTAACTTTTTCACTTTCAGCATACATTTCATCGGTATAAAAATCATCAAACTGTGACAACCAAGAAAGTACTAAAGGCCCATCCTTTCGGCCATCAAATTGTAGAAACTGGTAGTTTCTATTACCAATCTTTGAATGAGTAACATCAAATTGGGCAGACATAATAGCTTTTACTACTCTTGTAAGGTTGTCTTCCTCAGCTTGCATCTTTTGGAGGACTTCATCACGTTGTTGGATCTCGTTCTGAGCTCCTCGAAGCTCATGCCGCAAGAGCTCTAGTTGTTGTTCAAGTGTTGCCTTAGGTAGAGGTGAATTACTGTAATCCTCCATGGTGCTCTTGGACCCTTGCTCTCAATCTTGGTGTCTTGAACCTTCTTGTTTGCAACCTTGGTGTCTCGAGCCCTTGTTCTCAACCTTGCTTGGTATCTTGAACACTCAATCAAGTTCCACCCAAGAATTTTGAAGGAATTCACACTTCCAAGCTAGCTCATTGGAAAGCTCATTCCGAGAGCTTTCCAACGGTATATTACACACTTCAATCTGACCTACGGATTGAGAGATACACTTGATTCTTTGTTGGGTCAAGTCTTGAATTCGACGCGCGCGCCTTGCACAAGTACCAAAGAAAAAGAACTTGAATAACGACTCCAAGAGATGGTGGAGTGGTTAAAGCACTTCCCTTGAAGTAGGAGGTTGTGGGTTCAAATCCTCCTACCTTAGGGACGCTAAACCTCTCTATTGCCACTCAAGAATTAAAACTGCCTCGCGCGTAGCCAACGGTCGCCAAGGGAGCCTTGGGTGCCAATGTTGCCAATGTATTGCCTAAGTTATTGCTTAAGTTCTTTGCCTTAGTCGACGGAGCAAACGTAGATGAAAACGTAGGTTCTAGTTCTAGAACTGGAACAGAAACAGAAACAGAAACCGAAACCGAAACCGTAGACGAAGACGAAGACGAAGACGAAGACGAAGACGAAGATGGAGATGGCATTGGAATCGTGAAAAGAGAACAGAGAACAAAACCCTCTATAGTGACGCCTGCAGAGCTCTGATACCACTGTTGTCATGATCTTGCTCACGCGCATACAGAGATTACGAATGCGGAAAAACACACAGAAAATAGACGCAACAAGAGACGAGACAGAACGCAGTATTGGGTTCAATCTCCCCCCATGCACTCTGTTTCGACAGTCCACAGAGTGCATGTATTTATAGGACTTTTGATTACGTCGAAAAGAGTGGTTACAATAGGGCGGGCTCAAAAAGCAGGCGTAAAACTAAAAGTTGATAACTTTTACAGAAAGCCATTGCTTTCAATAACAGCAACTGCGGTCTACAACCACCCTTATTCTAACCATTACTTTTCTAAAAATAGAACCTTCTACGCAGGTTTATTTACAAAATAAATAATAATTATTTGTATTATTGATATCCGTCCTTTCACGCCTTGCACGCTCCTCACGAATCTTCATCTGCTATATCAAAAACATCAAAAACACATTAATACATTAACTTGGATTGAAATATGGAATAGCCAATGCATTGTTGGAATGTAACAAGGAATATGTTAGCCAATGCATTGTTGGATTGAAATATGGAATAGCCAATGCATTGTTGGATTGTAACAGTAACATGGAATATGTTGAACAATGTATTATAATTGTTAGAATGTTAAATTATTTTATCAACTGAGGTCAGTTGTTTGTCAAGTGAGAGGCATGTTGTATATTATTGAACAAGGCATTGCTAAAATGTTAAATCATTAATGTATTAATGTGTTTTTGATGTTTTTGATATAGCAGATGAAGGTTCGTGAGGAGCGTGCAAGGCGTGAAAGGGCGGATATCAATAATACAAATAATTATTATTTATTTTGTAAATAAACTTGCGTAGAAGGTTTTATTGTTAGAAAAGTAATGGTTAGAATAAGGGTCGTTGTAGACCGCAGTTTCTATTATTGAAAGCAATGGCTTTCTGTAAAAGTTATCAACTTTTAGTTTTATGCCTGCTTTTCGAAGCCGCACTCTTGTAACCACTCTTTTCGACGTAATCAAAAGTCCTATAAATACATGCACTCTGTGGACTGTCGAAATAGAGTGCATGGGCGGACATTGCACCCAATACTGCGTTCTGTCTCTTCTCTTCTTGCGTCTATTTTCTGTGTGTTTTTTCGCATTCGTAATCTCTGTATTGTAATTGTTAGAATGTTAAATTATTTTATGAACTGAGGTGAGTTGCTTGTCAACTGAGACGCATGTTGTATATTATTGAACAAGGCATTGTTAAAATGTTAAATTATTAATGTATTAATGTGTTTTTGATGTTTTTGATATAGCAGATGAAGGTTCGTGAGGAGCGTGCAAGGCGTGAAAGGGCGGATATCAATTATACGAATAATTATTATTTATTTTGTAAATAAACCTGCGTAGAAGGTTCTATTGTTAGAAAAGTAATGGTTAGAATAAGGGTCGTTGTAGACCGCAGTTTCTGTTATTGAAAGCAATGGCTTTCTGTAAAAGTTATCAACTTTTAGTTTTACGCTTGCTTTTCGAAGCCGCCCTCTTGTAACCACTCTTTTCGACGTAATCAAAGTTCTATAAATACATGCACTTTGTGGACTGTCGAAACAGAGTGCATGGGGGGAGATTGCACCCAATCTTGTGTCGTCTCTTTTCTCTCTCTCTTTTGTCTCTTGTCTATTTGCTGCGTGTGTGCTCTGCGGGATACGATCCACAACAGGATTCCCGCAGAGCACACACACCGAAAATAAACAAGAGACAAGAGAGAGAAAAGGGACGACACAAGATTGGGTGCAATCTCCCCCCATGCACCCTGTTTCGGTAGTCCACAGAGTGCATGTATTTATAGAACTTTTGATTACGTCGAAAAGAGTGGTTACAAGAGGGCGGCTTCGAAAAGCAGGCGTAAAACTAAAAGTTGATAACTTTTACAGAAAGCCATTGCTTTCAATAATAGAAACTGTTGTCTACAACGACCCTTATTCTAACCATTACTTTTCTAACAATAGAACCTTCTACGCAGGTTTATTTACAAAATAAATAACAATTATTCGTATTATTGATATCCACCCTTTCACGCCTTGCACGCTCCTCACGAACCTTCATCTGCTATATCAAAAACATCAAAAACACATTAATACATTAATAATTTAACATTTTAACAATGCCTTGTTTAATAATATACAACATGCCGCTCATTTGACAAGCAACTAACCTCAGTTGAGAAAATAATTTAACATTCTAACACTTACAGTACATTGTTCAACATATTCCATGTTACTGTTACAATCCAACAATGCATTGGCCAACATATTCCATGTTACAATCCAACAATGCATTGGCTATTCCATGTGTTAATCAACAATGCATTGGCTAACATATTCCATGTTACAATCCAACAATGCATTGGCTATTCCATGTGTTAATCAAAAATGCATTGGCTAACATATTCCATGTTACAATCCAACAATGCATTGGCTATTCCATATTTCAATCCAACAATGCATTGGCTAACATATTCCATGTTACAATCTAACAATGCATTGATCAACATATTCCATAAGGTATAACATGTGACTCCGGCATGTAATTTAACACGGAGCCTTACTGTCATAACATCCTTCATATCAGAACTCCTTTCTGTGACTGCGGCATGTAATTTAACACGGAGCCTTACTGTCATAGCATCCTTCATATCAGAACTCCTGGCACGGGCAGCGTATTGTCAGACGCAGAGTTCTTTGTGAACGCGAAAACATGGCGTTGACGGCTTCTTCAGAGGGGGGGTTCTCAGAAGAAAGCCGATCGAAAAAGAAATGCAGATCAGGCTGACAGACAAGATGATGACGAACACTACCAAAATAACTCTGTGGACACCAGGCTCTGATACCACTGTTGTGGATCGTATCCCGCAGAGCACACACGTAGCAAATAGACAAGACACAAGAGAGAGAGAGAGAAAAGAGACGACACAAGATTGTGTGCAATCTCCCCCCATGCACTCTGTTTTGACAGTCCACAGAGTGCATGGATTTATAGAACTTTTGATTACGTCGAAAAGAGTGGTTACAAGAGGGCGGCTTCGAAAAGCAGGCGTAAAACTAAAAGTTGATAACTTTTACAGAAAGCCATTGCTTTCAATAACAGAAACTGCGGTCTACAACGACCCTTATTCTAGCCATTACTTTTCTAACAATAGAACCTTCTACGCAGGTTTATTTACAAAATAAATAATAATTATTCGTATTATTGATATCCGCCCTTTCACACCTTCCACGCTACTCACGAACCTTCATCTGCTATATCAAAAACATAAAAAACATAATACATTAATAATTTAACATTATAACAATGCCTTGTTTAATAATATACAACATACGCGCATACAGAGATTACGAATGCGAAAAAACACACAGAAAATAGACGCAACAAGAGACGAGACAGAACGCAGTATTGGGTGCAATCTCCCCCCATGCACTCTGTTTCGACAGTCCACAGAGTGCATGTATTTATAGGACTTTTGATTACCTCGAAAAGAGTGGTTACAAGAGGGCGGCTTCAAAAAGCAGGCGTAAAACTAAAAGTCGATAACTTTTACAGAAAGCCATTGCTTTCAATAACAGAAACTGCGGTCTAGAATGACCCTTATTCTAACCATTACTTTTCTAACAATAGAACCTTCTACGTAGGTTTATTTTACAACATAAATAATAATTATTCGTGTTATTGATATCCGCCCTTTCACGCCTTGCACGCTCCTCATGAACCTTCATCTGCTATGTCAAAAACATCAAAAACACATTAATACATTAATAATTTAACATTTTAACAATGCCTTGTTCAATAATATACAACATGCCTCTCAGTTGACAAGCATATCATATACAAACACATTAATGTAACAGCTCCATGAACATTTCCATGCATGTATTTTTTACATGGCACATGCCTATTTTTATTCAGTGATGAAACATGTGACTGGCCATCCATGTTTACTCTTTTATCACCTGAGGTCAGTTGCTTGTTCAATTGAGGGGCATGTTATACCTTATGGAATATGTTGAACAATGCATTGTTGGATTGTAACATGGAATATGTTAGCCAATGCATTGTTGGATTGAAATATGGAATAGCCAATGCATTGCTGGATTGTAACATGGAATATGTTAGCCAATGCATTGTTGGATTGAAATATGGAATAGCCAATGCATTGTTGGATTGTAACATGGAATATGTTAGCCAATGCATTGTTGGATTGAAATATGGAATAGCCAATGCATTGTTGGATTGTAACAGTAACATGGAATATGTTGAACAATTTATTGTAATTGTTAGAATGTTAAATTATTTT
The DNA here is from genome assembly GCA_020310875.1 of Ceratopteris richardii. Taxonomy (NCBI): domain Eukaryota; kingdom Viridiplantae; phylum Streptophyta; class Polypodiopsida; order Polypodiales; family Pteridaceae; genus Ceratopteris; species Ceratopteris richardii. The sequence goes on along the minus strand of CM035442.1, from coordinate 3,441,695 downwards.
ATCAACTCAGGTCAGTTGCTTGTCAACTGAGAGGCATGTTGTATATTATTGAACAAGGCATTGTTAAACTGTTAAATTATTAATGTATTAATGTGTTTCTGATGTTTTTGATATAGCACATGAAAGTTCGTGAGGAGGGTGCAAGGTGTGAAAGGGCGGATATCAATAATACGAATAATTATTATTTATTTTGTAAATAAACCTGCGTAGAAGGTTCTATTGTTAGAAAAGTAATGGTTAGAATAAGGGTCTACTGTTGTCAGGATCTTGCTCACGCGCATACAGAGATTACGAATGCGGAAAAACACACAGAAAATAGACGCAACAAGAGACGAGACAGAACGCAGTATTGGGTGCAATCTCCCCCCATGCACTCTGTTTCGACAGTCCACAGAGTGCATGTATTTATAGGACTTTTGATTACGTCGAAAAGAGTGGTTACAAGAGGGTGGCTTCGAAAAGCAGGCGTAAAACTAAAAGTTTACAACTTTTACAGAAAGCCATTGCTTTCAATACCAGAAACTGTGGTCTACAACGACCCTTATTCTAACCATTACTTTTCTAACAATAGAACCTTCTACGCAGGTTTATTTACAAAATAAATAATAATTATTCGTATTATTGATATCCGCCCTTTCACACCTTCCACGCTCCTCATGAACCTTCATCTGCTATATCAAAAACATAAAAAACATAATACATTAATAATTTAACATTTTAACAATGCCTTGTTTAATAATATACAACATATGCACATACAGAGATTACGAATGCGGAAAAACACATAGAAAATAGACCCAACAAGAGACGAGACAGAACGCAGTATTGGGTGCAATCTCCCCCCATGCACTCTGTTTCGACAGTCCACAGAGTGCATGTATTTATAGGACTTTTGATTACCTCGAAAAGAGTGGTTACAAGAGGGCGGCTTCAAAAAGCAGGCGTAAAACTAAAAGTCGATAACTTTTACAGAAAGCCATTGCTTTCAATAACAGAAACTGCGGTCTAGAACGACCCTTATTCTAACCATTACTTTTCTAACAATAGAACCTTCTACGCAGGTTTATTTTACAAAATAAATAATAATTATTCGTGTTATTGATATCCGCCCTTTCACGCCTTGCACGCTCCTCACGAACCTTCATCTGCTATGTCAAAAACATCAAAAACACATTAATACATTAATAATTTAACATTTTAACAATGCCTTGTTCAATAATATACAACATGCCTCTCAGTTGACAAGCATATCATATACAAACACATTAATGTAACAGCTCCATGAACATTTCCATGCATGTATTTTCTACATGGCACATGCCTATTTTTATTCAGTGATGAAACATGTGACTGGCCATCCATGTTTATTCTTTTATCACCTGAGGTCAGTTGCTTGTTCAATTGAGGGGCATGTTATACCTTATGGAATATGTTGAACAATGCATTGTTGGATTGTAACATGGAATATGTTAGCCAATGCATTGTTGGATTGAAATATGGAATAGCCAATGCATTGCTGGATTGTAACATGGAATATGTTAGCCAATGCATTGTTGGATTGAAATATGGAATAGCCAATGCATTGTTGGATTGTAACATGGAATATGTTAGCCAATGCATTTTTGGATTGAAATATGGAATAGCCAATGCATTGTTGGATTGTAACGGTAACATGGAATATGTTGAACAATTTATTGTAATTGTTAGAATGTTAAATTATTTTATCAACTCAGGTCAGTTGCTTGTCAACTGAGAGGCATGTTGTATATTATTGAACAAGGCATTGTTAAACTGTTAAATTATTAATGTATTAATGTGTTTCTGATGCTTTTGATATAGCAGATGAAAGTTCATGAGGAGCGTGCAAGGTGTGAAAGGGCGGATATCAATAATACGAATAATTATTATTTATTTTGTAAATAAACCTGCGTAGAAGGTTATATTGTTACAAAAGTAATGGTTAGAATAAGGGTCTACCGTTGTCAGGATCTTGCTCACGCGCATACAGAGATTACGAATGCGGAAAAACACACAGAAAATAGACGCAACAAGAGACGAGACAGAACGCAGTATTGGGTGCAATCTCCCCCCATGCACTCTGTTTCGACAGTCCACAGAGTGCATGTATTTATAGGACTTTTGATTACGTCGAAAAGAGTGGTTACAAGAGGGCAGCTTCGAAAAGCAGGCGTAAAACTAAAAGTTTATAACTTTTACAGAAAGCCATTGCTTTCAATAACAGAAAACTGCGGTCTACAACGACCCTTATTCTAACCATTACTTTTCTAACAATAGCATCCTCTACGCAGGTTTATTTACAAAATAAATAATAATTATTCGTATTATTGATATCCGCCCTTACACGCCTTGCACGCTCCTCACGAACCTTCATCTCCTATATCAAAAACATCAAAAACACATTAATACATTAATAATTTAACTTTTTAACAATGCCTTGTTCAATAATATACAACATGCCTCTCAGTTGACAAGCAACTGACCTCAGTTGATAAAATAATTTAACTGAGTATTGATAGTACGTGTATATCGCTCTTGACTTTTCCTAATGTGCTCGTGAACGTCATGAAGTATAGAAACGTGAACTTGAGCAATAGAATCAGCCATCTGAATGTCAGTTTGGGTGAGGGACATGGGAGTGGGAAGCTTTTTATCAAAAACAACTTCAAAAGGTGCACGACCTGTAGTGGTGTGTGCAGTATTATTGTAAGTAAATTGAAGCAATGGCAACTTTTCATCCCAGTTATTAGGATTATCTAATAAATAACAACACAATAAATCAAGAATAGTACTATTTGTAGTCTCACTCTGGCCATTACTTTCAGGATGAAATGCAGAGCTAAAATCTATTTTAGAACCAAAATGTTGAAATAAGGCAACCCAAAAAAGATTACAAAACCTAACATCACCGATCAGATAACATTACTTTAGGAAATCCATGATGTGGGAAAATGCATTTAATGAATAATTTTGCAGTGTGAGGTGCAGTCAAGGTTTTCCTACATGGAAGGAAATATGCATATTTACTAAACCTATCAACTATTGTCCAAATCATATCATTATGTGATGAAGCGATAGGAAGACATGTGATAAAATCCATAGAGATTTGTTCCCATGGTTCATTTGGAATAGGAAGTGGCATTAATAATCCAAATGGTTTACCATGATGACGTTTGACAGGCTGACATACAATGCATTGAGAAACATAATGTGCAATGTCTTTTTCCATGTGTGGCCAAAAGAAGAAATCTTTGCAAGCAGAAATAGTGCTCTGTATGCCTCTATGACCCATGTAAGATGGTTCATGCATTTCTTTAATGACAATCTTTAAAAGCTTGGGTTATGCACAATTTATGTTGAAAATAAAGAAAACCATTATGAAATGTATAATGTTTATCAGATAAAGATGCACCATTATTGAAGTCATGCCATGCACGTGAAAAATACAAATCAGATGCATAAGTGGAAACCATGTCTTGAAAAGAATGAATTTGAATGGCAGAAATATTATTCAAAACAACGGAATTCGAAGGAAAACGGCTAAGAGCATCAGCTACAACATTAGCTTTACCAGGCTGATATTGTATCATGGGTTGGAAATTTTGAATGAATGATGCCCATTTAAGATGCCTATCAGAGATTAAGGGCTGACTTAATAAATGCTCAATAGCCTGTTGATCGATTTTGATTAATACTTCAGAGCCCATAAGATAGTGTTTCCAAATGCGCAAAGCATGCACAACTGCTAACAATTCTTTATCATATATACTATAATTTTGTTCCGAGGGTTTAAACTTTCTACTCTCAAATGCAATGGGATGGTCATTTTGCATTAACACAGCACCTATTCCTGAACCACTAGCATCAGTAACAACATGAAAGGGTTGTGAGAAGTCAGGTAATTGTAAAACAGGTGCATGTGAAAGTCCATGTTTAAGTTTTTCAAAGGGCTGTTGTTGAGCAAGTCCCCATGCAAATTTTATTTTCTTTTTCAACAACAAGGTAAGAGGTAATGCTAAATAAGAAAAATTTCGAACAAACTTCCTATAGAAACTAGCCAACCCAAGAAAAGAATGAACATCATTGATTGATTGTGGTGTAGGCCATTCTACTATAACTCTAATCTTTTTCGGATCCACATGCACACCTTCACTTGAAATAATATGTCCTAAATATTCTAGCTTATGTTGAAAGAAGTAACTCTTTTCAGGATTAGCATAAAGTGTGTTTTCTCGTAACAAATGAAAAATTGTTTTAAGATGCTTTTCATGTTCACTATCATTCTTACTGTAAACAAGTATATCATCAAAGAATACCAGAACAAAAGCTTGGTAATCCAAAAAAATATTGTTCATCATTCGTGCAAATGTAGCAGGGGCATTAGTAAGTCCAAAGGGCATTACCATAAATTCATAATGGCCGGTTTGAGTTCTAAATGTAGTCTTAAAAATATCACTTTGTGTCATACGAATTTGATGGTAGCCCGATTTAAGATCAATTTTACTAAAGACACGAGCTCCTCGTAACTTATCTAAGAGGTCATCTATTCGAGGAATAGGATATCTATTCTTAATCGTGATCTTCTTAAGGGCTCTATAATCAATGCACATGCGATAAGTTTTATTTTTCTTCTCTACTAAGAGATTTGGTGCTCCAAATGGAGAAGAACTAGGCCTTATAAGTCCTTTTTGTAGTAGGTCTTTTACTTGATTTCTATTTCCTTCTGATGTAGTGGGCCATGTCTATAAGGTGCTTTATGAGGAGGAGAACTACCAGGGACTAAGTCTATGCTATGGTCAAAGGATCCTCGAGATGGTGGTAGGTCAGAGGGATACTCAGACATAAAACAATCCTTATAAGTACTCATGAAAGGTTTATATGCATCAGGAAGTGTATGAGTATAATCAAAGATGACATTGACAAAAACAATGCATGAGTTAAATCCTTTCCTAAATGCACGCTTGACTTGAGTGTGACTAATCAATGGAAATGGCTGGAAATCATGCCATGCAGACAAAGTAATGATTTGACCTTTGAAAGCAAACTTAAAGGTATGAGTATGGTAGTCAATACGTGGGTTATAATGGTGACGAAAAGGCATACCTAGTATAACATCATAAGATTGCAAAGGTGGAATTTAAAATGTTCGTGAATCAACATAAGGGCCTATGCTAATCGTAACATCTTGCACTTCTCGTATTACATTATAATGACTACCTTGAAATGCAGCTTTCACTTTATACAGAGAAGGAAACGTTTGTAATTTAAGTTCTTGTACTAATAAATGTGAAATGAAGTCATGTGAACTACCATCGTCATCTAGAATTTTAACTATTTTGTTATTTATTGTACCCTGCATGCAAAGAAGAGAGTGTAGAGAGATATCGTTACCCAAGGTACTTAAGTCCTTCTGCAATGATTTCTCTGTCCAAACAGAAGGAATTTCTTCATTATAGACCTCCATGTTATGCAATCGAGCTGTAGCCGGTTTCATGTGAAGAGGTTGCAATCTGCACCTTAATTTTGTATATCAAAGTTTACCACAATTCCAACAAGTGATTCTTGGTCGGTTCTGTTGGGCATTCACCGTTGAAGTTCGAAGGGTAGGTGGTTTGGTTGGTTGGAGAGATGAAGCAACAGGTGGAGTTGAATAATTGGATTGTGGAGGACGAAGAAAACTAGGGTAAGATGGGGCATTAAAATTACGCTTCATAGCATATGAAGGTTTAACAGGAAATGTTCGTGGACGTGGTTGTTGTATACGGACTGACTTGGTTATGGACTGGAATTCTTTTTCTGCATCATAGGCAAAAGATATAGCCTCGTTGAGGGTTGTAGGTCGTAGGGTGTGAAGCTTAGCTTGGATACCCACCTCCAAACCATCTTCGTATTTCTGCTGCAAGATATCCTCTGATACATCTTCAAGCATTCGAACAAGTAGTAAATTTTGCGAGAACCGCCTTGTGTAGGTAGTAACCGTATCACCCTCCTTCCATGTAAGGGTCGTCCATGCACGTCCAACATGCAAATGGTATTGGGGAGGAAGAAACGAATCCTTCACTTTTTCTTGGAATGCCTTCCAAGTGTTGGACGCTCCGTACTGTGCCGCAGGACATTCCACCAGAGTTGAGCTTTACCTACTAAATAGTTAGTGGCAAATTTAACTTTTTCACTTTCAGCATACATTTCGTCGGTATAAAAATCATCAAACTACGACAACCAAGACAATACTAAAGGCCCATCCTTTCGGCCATCAAATCGTAGAAACTGGTAGTTTCTATTACCAATCTTTGAATGAGTAACATCAGATTGGGCAGACACAATAGCTTTTACTACTCTTGTAAGGTTTTCTTCCTCAGCTTGCATCTTTTGGAGGACTTCATCACGTTGTTGGATCTCGTTCTGAGCTCCTCGAAGCTCATGCCGCAAGAGCTCTAGTTGTTGTTCAAGTGTTGCCTCAGGAAGAGGTGAATTACTGTAATCCTCCATGGTGCTCTTGGACCCTTGCTCTCAACCTTGGTGTCTTGAACCTTCTTGTTTGCAACCTTGGTGTCTCGAGCCCTTGTTCTCAACCTTGCTTGGTATCTTGAATACTCAATCAAGTGCCACCCAAGAATTTTGAAGGAATTCACACTTCCAAGCTAGCGCATTGGAAAGTTTGTTCCGAGAGCTTTCCAACGGTATATTACACGCCTCAATCCGACCTACGGATTGAGAGATACACTTGATTCTTTGTTGGGTCGAGTCTTGAATTCGACGCGCGCGCCTTGCACAAGTACCAAAGAAAAAGAATTTGAATAACAACTCCAAGAGATGGTGGAGTGGTTAAAGCACTTCCCTTGAAAGTAGGAGGTTGTGGGTTCAAATCCTCCTACCTTAGGGACTCTAAACCTCTCTATTGCCACTCAAGAATTAAAATTGCCTCGTCCGTAGCTAACGGTCGCCAAGGGAGCCTTGGGTGCCAATGTTGCCAATGTATTGCCTAAGTTCTTTGCTTCAGGCGACGCCTCAGTCGACGCCTTGGAGTAAGCCGAAGGAGTAAACGTAGGTGTAAACGTAGGAGCAAACGTAGGTGAAAATGTAGGTGAAAACGTAGGTGAAAACGTAGGTTCTGGTATTGGAACTTGAACAGAAACAGAAACCGAAACCGTCGACAAAGACGAAGACGAAGACGAAGATGGAGATGGAATTGGAATCGCGAACAGAGAACAGAGAACAGAACCCTCTGTAGTGACGCGTGCAAAGCTCTGATACCACTGTTGTCAGGATCTTGCTCACGCACATACAGAGATCACGAATGCAGAAAAACACACAGAAAATAGACGCAACAAGAGACGAGACAGAACGCAGTATTGAGTGCAATCTCCCCCCATGCACTCTGTTTCGACAGTCCACAGAGTGCATGTATTTATAGGACTTTTGATTACGTCGAAAAGAGAGGTTACAAGAGGGCGGCTTCGAAAAGCGGGTGTAAAACTAAAAGTTGATAACTTTTACAGAAAGCCATTACTTTCAATAACAGAAACTGCGGTCTACAACGACCTTTATTCTAACCATTACTTTTCTAACAATAGAACCTTCTACGCAGGTTTATTTACAAAATAAATAATAACTATTCGTATTATTGATATCCGCCCTTTCATGCCTTGCACGCTCCTCACGAATCTTCATCTGCTATATCAAAAACATCAAAAACACATTAATACATTAACTTGGATTGAAATATGGAATAGCCAATGCATTGTTGGATTGTAACATGGTATATGTTAGCCAATGCATTGTTGGATTGAAATATGGAATAGCCAATGCATTGTTGGATTGTAACAGTAACATGGAATATGTTGAACAATGTATTGTAATTGTTAGAATGTTAAATTATTTTATCAACTAAGGTGAGTTGCTTGTCAACTGAGAGGCATGTTGTATATTATTGAACAAGGCATTGTTAAAATGTTAAATTAGTAATGTATTAATGTGTTTTTGATGTTTTTGATATAGCAGATAAAGGTTCGTGAGGAGCGTGTAAGGCGTGAAAGGGCGGATATCAATAATATGAATAATTATTATTTATTTTGTAAATAAACCTGCGTAGAAGGTTCTATTGTTAGAAAAGTAATGGTTAGAATAAGGGTCCTTGTAGACCGCAGTTTCTGTTATTGAAAGCAATGGCTTTCTGTAAAAGTTATCAACTTTTAGTTTTACGCCTGCTTTTCGAAGCCGCCCTCTTGTAACCACTCTTTTCGACGTAATCAAAAGTCCTATAAATACATGCACTCTGTGGTTTGTCGAAACAGAGTGCATGGGGGGAGATTGCACCCAATACTGCGTTCTCTCTCGTCTCTTGTTGCGTCTATTTTCTGTGTGTTTTTCCGCATTCATAATCTCTGTATTGTAATTGTTAGAATGTTAAGTTCTTTTATCAACTGAGGTCAGTTGCTTGTCAACTGAGAGGCATGTTGTATATTATTGAACAAGGCATTGTTAAAATGTTAAATTATTAATGTATTAATGAGTTTTTGATGTTTTTGATATAGCAGATGAAGGTTCGTGAGGAGCGTGCAAGGCATGAAAGGGCGGATATCAATAATACGAATAATTATTATTTATTTTGTAAATAAACCTGCGTAGAGGGTGCTATTGTTAGAAAAGTAATGGTTAGAATAAGGGTCGTTGTAGACCGTAGTTTCTGTTATTGAAAGCAATGGCTTTTTGTAAAAGTTATCAACTTTTAGTTTTACCCTTGCTTTTTGAAGCCGCCCTCTTGTAACCACTCTTTTCGACGTAATCAAAAGTTCTATAAATACATGCACTCTGTGGACTGTCGAAACAGAGTGCATGGGGGGAGATTGCACCCAATCTTGTGTCGTCTCTTTTCTCTCTCTTATCTCTTGTCTATTTGCTACCTGTGTGCTCTGCGGGATACGATCCACAACAGGATTCCCGCAGAGCACACACACCGAAAATAAACAAGAGACAAGAGAGAGAAAAGGGACGACACAAGATTGGGTGCAATCACCCCCCATGCACTCTGTTTCGATAGTCCACAGAGTGCATGTATTTATAGAACTTTTGATTACGTCGAAAAGAGTGGTTACAAGAGGGTGGCTTCGAAAAGCAGGCGTAAAACTAAAAGTTGATAACTTTTAGAGAAAGCCATTGCTTTCAATAACAGAAACTGCCGTCTACAACGACCCTTATTCTAACCATTACTTTTCTAACAATAGAACCTTCTACGCAGGTTTATTTACAAAATAAATAATAATTATTCGTATTATTGATATCCGCCCTTTCTTGCCTTGCACGCTCCTCACGAACCTTCATCTGCTATATCAAAAACATCAAAAACACATTAATACATTAATAATTGAACATTTTAACAATGCCTTGTTCAATAATATACAACATGCCTCTCAGTTGACAAGAAACTGACCTCAGTTGATAAAATAATTTAACATTCTAACAATTACAATACAGAGATTACGAATGCGGAAAAACACACAGAAAATAGACGCAACAAGAGACGAGACAGAACGCAGTATTGGGTGCAATCTCCCCCCATGCACTCTGTTTTGACAGTCCACAGAGTGCATGTATTTATAGGACTTTTGGTTACGTCGAAAAGAGTGGTTACAAGAGGGTGGCTTCAAAAAGCAGGTGTAAAACTAAAAGTTGATAACTTTTACAGAAAGCCATTGCTTTCAATAACAGAAACTGCGGTCTACAACGACCCTTATTTTAACCATTACTTTTCTAAAAATAGAACCTTCTACGCAGGTTTATTTACAAAATAAATAATAATTATTCGTATTATTGCTATCCCCCCTTTCACGCCTTGCACGCTCCTCACGAACCTTCATCTGCTATATCAAAAACATCAAAAACACATTAATACATTAATAATTTAACATTTTAACAATGCCTTGTTCAATAATATACAACATGCCTCTCAGTTGACAAGCATATCATACACAAACACATTAATGTAACAGCTCCATGAACATTTCCATGCATGTATTCTTTACATGGCACATGCCTATTTTTATTCAGTGATGAAACATGTGACTGGCCATCCATGTTTATTCTTTTATCACCTGAGGTCAGTTGCTTGTTCAACTGAGGGGAATGTTATACCTTATGGAATATGTTGAACAATGCATTGTTGGATTGTAACATGGAATATGTTAGCCAATGCATTGTTGGATTGAAATATGGAATAGCCAATGCATTATTGGATTGTAACATGGAATGTGTTAGCCAATGCATTGTTGGATTGAAATATGGAATAGACAATGCATTGTTGGATTGTAACATGGAATATGTTAGCCAATGCATTGTTGGATTGAAATATGGAATAGACAATGCATTGTTGGATTGTAACAGTAACATGGAATATGTTGAACAATGTATTGTAATTGTTAGAATGTTAAATTATTTTATCAACTGAGGTCAGTTGCTTGTCAACTGAGAGGCATGTTGTATATTATTGAACAAGGCATTGTTAAAATGTTAAATTATTAATGTATTAATGTGTTTTTGATGTTTTTGATATACCAGATGAAAGCTCATTAGGAGCGTGCAAGGCGTGAAAGGATGGATATCAATAATACCAATAATTATTATTTATTTTGTAAATAAACCTACGTGGAAGGTTCTATTGTTAGAAAAGTAATGGTTAGAATAAGGGTCTACTGTTGTCAAGATCTTGCTCACGCGCATACAGAGATTACGAATGCGGAAAAACACATAGAAAATAGACGCAACAAGAGACGAGACAGAACGCAGTATTGGGTGCAATCTCCCCCCCTGCACTCTGTTTCGACAGTCCACAGAGTGCATGTATTTATAGGAATTTTGATTACGTCGAAAAGAGTGGTTACAAGAGGGCGGCTTCGCAAAGCAGGAGTAAAACTAAAAGTTGATAAGTTTTACAGAAAGCCATTGCTTTCAATAACAGAAACTGCGGTCTACAACAACCCTTATTCTAACCATTACTTTTCTAACAATAGAACCTTCTACGCAGGTTTATTTACAAAATAAATAATAATTATTCGTATTATTGATATCCGCCCTTTCATGCCTTGCACGCTCCTCACGAACCTTCATCTGCTATATCAAAAACATCAAAAACACATCAATACATTAATAATTTAACATTTTAACATGACGTATAGAAACGTGATCTTGAGCAATAGAATCACCCATCAGAATGTCGGTTTGGGTGAGGGACATGGGAGTGGGAAGCTTTTTACCAAAAACAACTTCAAAAGGTGCACGACCTGTAGTGGTGTGTGCAGTATTATTGTAAGCAAATTGAAGCAATGGCAACTTTTCATCCCAGTTATTAGGATTATCTAATGAATAACAACGCAATAAATCAAGAATAGTACTATTTGTAGCCTCACTCTGGCCATTACTTTCAGGATGAAATGCAGAGCTCAAATCTATTTTAGAACCAAAATGTTGAAATAAGGCTACCCAAAAATGATTACAAAACCTAACATCAGGATCAGATAACATTACTTTAGGAAATCCATGATGTGGGAAAATGCATTTAATGAATAATTTTGCAGCGTGAGGTGCAGTCAACGTTTTTCTACATGGAAGGAAATATGCATATTTACTAAACCTATCAACTATTGTCCAAATCATATCATTACGTGATGAAGTGATAGGAAGACGTGTGATAAAATCCATAGAGATTTGTTCCCATGGTTCACTTGGAATAGGAAGTGGCATTAATAATCCAAATGGTTTACCATGATGACGTTTGACAGGCTGACATACAATGCATTGAGAAACATAATGTGCAATGTCTTTTTCCATGTGTGGCCAAAAGAAGAAATCTTTGCAAGCAGAAATAGTGCTCTGTATGCCTCTATGACCCATGTAAGATGGTTCATGCATCTCTTTAATGGCAAAATCTTTAAAAGCTTGGGTTATGCACAATTTATGTTGAAAATAAAGAAAACCATTATGAAATGTATAATGTTTATCAGATAAAGATGCACCATTATTGAAGTCATGCCATGCACGTGAAAAATACAAATCAGATGCATAAGTGGAAACCATGTCTTGAAAATAATGAATTTGAATGGCAGAAATATTATTCAAAACAACGGAATTCGAAGGAAAACGGCTAAGAGCATCAGCTACAACATTAGCTTTACCAAGCTGATATTGTATCATGGGTTGGAAATTTTGAATGAATGATGCCCATTTAAGATGCCTATCAGAGATTAAGGGCTGACTTAATAAATGCTTAATAGCCTGTTGATCGGTTTTGATTAATACTTTAGAGCCCATAAGATAGTGTTTCCAAATGCCCAAAGCATGCACAACTGCTAACAATTCTTTATCATATATACTATAAATTTGTTCTGAGGGTTTAAGCTTTCTACTCTCAAATGCAATGGGATGGTCATTTTGCATTAACACAGCACCTATTCCTGAACCACTAGCATCAGTAACAACATGAAAGGGTTGTGAGAAGTCAGGTAATTGTAAAACAGGTGCATGTGAAAGTGCATGTTTAAGTTTGTCAAAGGACTGTTGTTGAGCAAGTCCCCATGCAAATCTTATTTTCTTTTTCAACAACAAGGTAAGAGGCAATGCCAAATAAGAAAAATTTCGAACAAACGTCCTATAGAAACTAGCCAACCCAAGAAAAGTTTGATTGATTGTGGTGTAGGCACATCATTGATATACTTGTTCACTATCATTCTTACTGTAAACAAGTATATCATCAAAGAATACCAGAACAAAAGTTGGTAATCCAAAAAAATATTGTTCATCATTCGCGCAAATGTAGCAGGGACATTAGTAAGTCCAAAGGGCATTACCATAAATTCATAATGGCCGGTTTGAGTTCTAAATGCAGTCTTAAAAATATCACTCTGTGTCATACGAATCTGATGGTAGCCCGATTTAAGATAAATTTTACTAAAGACACGAGCTCCTTGTAACTTATCTAAGAGGTCATCTATTCGAGGAATAGGATATCTATTCTTAATCGTGATCTTGTTAAGGGCTCTATAATCAATGCACATGCGATAAGTTTTATTTTTCTTCTGTACTAAGAGAACTGGTGCTCCAAGTGGAGAAGAACTAGGCCTTATAAGTCCTTTTTGTAGTAGGTCTTTTACTTGATTTTCTATTTCCTTTTGATGTAGTGGGCCATGTCTATAAGGTGCTTTATGTGGAGGAGAACTACCAGGGACTAAGTCTATGCTATGGTCAAAGGATCCTCGAGATGGTGGTAGGTCAGAGGGATACTCAGACATAAAACAATCCTTATAAGTACTCATGAAAGGTTTATATGCATCAGGAAGTGTATGAGTATAATCAGTGATGACATTGACAAAAACAATGCATGAGTTAAATCCTTTCCTAACTGCACGCTTGACTTGAGTGTGACTAATCAATGGAAATGGCTGGAAATCATGCCATGCAGACAAAGTAATGATTTGACCTTTGAAAGCAAACTTAAAGGTATGAGTATGGTAGTCAATACGTGGGTTATAATGGTGACGAAAAGGCATACCTAGTATAACATCATAAGATTGCAAAGGTGCAATTAAAAATGTTCGTGAATCAACATAAGGGCCTATGCTAATTGTAACATCTTGCACTTCTCGTGTTACATTATAACGACTACCTCGAAATGCAGCTTTCACTTTATACAGAGAAGGAAACGTTTGTAATTTAAGTTCTTGTACTAATAAATGTGAAATGAAGTCATGTGAACTACCATCGTCATGTAGAATTTTACCTATTTTGTTATTAAATTTTATTGTACCCTGCATGCAAAGAAGAGAGTGTAGAGAGATATCATTACCCAAGGTACTTAAGTCCTTCTCCAATGATTCCTCTGTCCAAACAGAAGGAATTTCTTCATTATAGACCTCCATGTTATGCAATCGAGCTGTAGCCGGTTTCATGTGAAGAGGTTGCAATCTGCACCTTAATTTTGTATGTCCAAGTTTACCACAATTCCAACAAGTGATTCTTGGTCGCTTCTGTCGGGCATTCACCGTTGAAGTTTGAAGGGTAGGTGGTTTGGTTGGTTGGAGAGATGAAGCAACAGGTGGAGTTGAATAATTGGATTGTGGAGGATGAAGAAAACTAGGGTAAGATGGGGTATTAAAATTACGCTTCATAGGATATGAAGGTTTAACAGGAAATGGTCGTGGACGTGGTTGTTGTATACGGAGTGACTTTATGGACTGGAATTCTTTTTCTGCATCATAGGCGAAAGATATAGCCTCGTTGAGGGTTGTAGGTCGTAGGGTGTGAAGCTTAGCTTGGATACCCACCTCCAAACCATCTTCGTATTTCTGCTGCAAGATATCCTCTGATACATCTTCAAGCATTTGAACAAGTAGTAAATTTTGCCAGAACCGCCTTGTGTAGGTAGTAACCGTATCACCCTCCTTCCATGTAAGGGTCGTCCATGCACGTCGAACATGCAAATGGTATTGGGGAGGAAGAAACGAATCCTTCACTTTTTCTTGGAATGCCTTCCAAGTTGTTGGACGCTCCGTACTGTGCCGCAGGACATTCCACTAGAGTTGAGCTTTACCTACTAAATAGTTAGTGGCAAATTTAACTTTTTCACTTTCAGCATACATTTCATCGGTATAAAAATCATCAAACTGCGACAACCAAGAAAGTACTAAAGGCGCATCCTTTCGGCCATCAAATCGTAGAAACTAGTAGTTTCTATTAGCAATCTTTGAATGAGTAACATCAGATTGGGCAGACACAATAGCTTTTACTACTCTTGTAAGGTTGTCTTCCTCACCTTGCATCTTTTGGAGGACTTCATCACGTTGTTGGATCTCGTTCTGAGCTCCTCGAAGCTCATGCCGCAAGAGCTCTAGTTGTTGTTCAAGTGTTGCCTCAAGTAGAGGTGAATTACTGTAATCCTCCATGGTGCTCTTGGACCCTTGCTCTCAACCTTGGTGTCTTGAACCTTCTTGTTTGCAACCTTGGTGTCTCGAGCCCTTGTTCTCAACCTTGCTTGGTATCTTGAACACTCAATCAAGTGCCACCCAAGAATTTTGAAGGAATTCACACTTCTAAGATAGCTCATTGGAAAGTTTGTTCCGAGAGCTTTCCAACGGTATATTACACGCCTCAATTCGACCTACGGATTGAGAGATACACTTGATTCTTTGTTGGGTCGAGTCTTGAACTCGACGCGCGCGCCTTGCACAAGTACCAAAGAAAAAGAACTTGAATAACAACTCCAAGAGATGGTGGAGTGGTTAAAGCACTTCCCTTGAAAGTAGGAGGTTGTGGGTTCAAATCCTCCTACCTTAGGGACTCTAAACCTCTCTATTGCCACTCAAGAATTAAAATTGCCTCGTGCGTAGCCAACGGCTGCCAACGGTCGCCAAGGGAGCCTTGGGTGCCAATGTTGCCAATGTATTGCCTAAGTCGAGGCCTTAGTTGTAAGCGGAAGGAGTAAACGTAGGAGCAAACCTAGGTGAAAACGTTCTGGAACTGGAACAGAAACAGAAACACAAACAGAAACCGAAACCGTAGATGAAGATGAAGACGAAGACGGAGATGGAGATTGGAATCGGGAACAGAGAACAGAGAACAGAACCCTCTGTAGTGACGCGTGCAGAGATCTGATACCATTGTTGTCAGGATCTTGATCACGCGCATACAGAGATTACGAATGCAGAAAAACACATAGAAAATAGACGCAACAAGAGACGAAACAGACCACAGTATTGGGTGCAATCTCCCCCCATGCACTCTGTTTCAACAGTCCACAGAGTGCATGTATTTATAGGAGTTTTGATTACGTCGAAAAGAGTGGTTACAAGAGGGCGGCTTCGAAAAGCGGGCGTAAAACTAAAAGTTGATAACTTTTACAGAAAGCCATTACTTTCAATAACAGAAACTGCGGTCTACAATGACCCTTATTCTAACCATTACTTTTCTAACAATAGAACCTTCTACGCAGGTTTATTTACAAAGTAAATAATAATTATTCGTATTATTGATATCCGCCCTTTCACGCCTTGCACGCTCCTCACGAACCTTCATCTGCTATATCAAAAACATAAAAAACACATTAATACAGTAATAATTTAACATTTTAACAATGCCTTGCTCAATAATATACAACATGCCTCTCAATTGACAAGTAACTGACCTCAGTTGATAAAATAATTTAACATTCTAACAATTACAATACATTGTTCAACATATTCCATGTTACTGTTACAATCCAACAATGCATTGGCTATTCCATATTTCAATCCAACAATGCATTGGCTAACATATTCCATGTTACAATCCAACAATGCATTGGCTATTCCATATTTCAATCCAACAATGCATTGGCTAACATATTCCATGTTACAATCCAACAATGCATTGTTCAACATATTCCATAAGGTATAACAGATACTTCATTAGTTACTAAGCATTTCATTTATCTTGTTAAGGATTTATGACTTGGAGAACCTTCTTCATATGAAAAAGCATGTACCAAGGGAGAATGGAAAGAGGCTAAGGATGAAGAAATAGAAGCACTCCAAGAGAATGATACTTGGGAACTAGTACCCAAGAAGGCATCAATGAAGGTAATTGGTTCTAGATGGATTTACAAAATAAAAAGAACTCAGATGGATCCATAAATAGGTATAAAGCTACACTTGTGGCTTAGGTTTTGCACAAACCAAGGAGTTGATTATGAAGAGACATTTTCACTTGTGGCTAAAATCCCAACCATCAGAGTATTAGTAAGTGTGACTGCATCTAGGAATTGGAATATGTATCAATTGGATGTGAAAAATGCTTTTCTCAATCGCTGGATTTTAGAGGAAGTTTACATGGCTCAACCTCTTGGCTATGAAGGCCCAATCAAGGTAAATTATGTGTGAAAATTGAACAAAGCTCTTTATGGTTTGAAGCACGCGGCTAGGGCATGGAATCATAGGTTAACTACCTACCTTCAAGATGAAGGATTCATAATGAGCAAGGCATATTCTTCTCTGTTTGTCAAGAGAAGTAACTCAAAAATGATATATTTATGTGTGTATGTTGATGACATCATCTTGATAGGTAGTGATGTCAATGGCATCAAACATATCAATAAAATGATGCAAGAGTTCAAAATCAGTGACATAGGGTTTCTAAAGTATTTTTTTGGACTTGAATTGGTCTACACGAATTCTAGAATTTACAGTACTCAAAAGAAATGTGTGCACGACATGTTGAAGAAGTTCCACTTGAAGAATGCAAAGATAGTTGGCACTCTTATGGAGGTAAATTATAAATTGAGTGCTCATGAAGGTGATTTGCTTGGTGACATTGTTGGATATCAAAGCATAGTTAGAATTCTAAACTTTGTAACCTTGACAAGGATTGACATAGCTTATGGAGTAAGTGTTCTAAGTCAATTCATGCATAAACCTAAAGCACCTCACTTGGAAGTTTCCAAAAGGAGTTTGAAGTAGCTCAAGGGTACTCAAAATCAAGGTCTTTACTTTCCATAAACATCATATGTGGACATCAAGCTATACGCAGATGCAGATTGGGTAGGTTGTAAGGATGATAGAAGGAGTACTTCTGAATATCTTTCTTTTGCAGGTGATAATCCCATTTTATGGTCTTCCAAGAAGCAACCAACTATTCCTTTATCTTCTACAGAGGAAGAATACAGGGGATTAGCAAATGCTACACAACAAGCCATATGGATTAGATTGCTATTTTCAGATTTGGGACTTAACACTCACTAACCTATGATGTTTCGTGACAATACAAGCTCTTCACATCTTGTAGCCAATCCCATCTATCATGCAAGAACTAAACATATAGAAGTACACTATCACTATGTTAGGGAGAAGCTATTGAGCAAGGAGATTCAATTGGCATATGTATCCACAAACATGCAATGTGCAAATTTGTTAACCAAAACACTTGATGGTACTTAACTTTGCAGGATTAAAAGTATGATTGGATTGCAAGACATTCAAGAAGAATTATGAAGAATTACAAGTCAAAATGTTTGGCTATAGGGGGAGCTGTTGGTGAAAACCAAGCCTTCACATTTGGCTAGACATTGAAGAACATATGTGCAACCATTTGATGGATCATATGAACCATAGATTGTAATTGGTTGATCATTAACCATTGTAAAATTTCTTTTAATTGAGAGAATATTCCAAGACCATATATCTTGTGGAGTTAGGAGAATAATGAGTTACAAATTTCTCATGAGAGAATATCTCCTCATTTAAAGGAATGACTTTTAGGTGGATCCTTATTTGAATTTTAAATTCAAAGTTGAAGAAAGTCATTATAAAAGGAACTTGTAAACTCATGGTTCATGGGGCCTCTCTTTGGAGCACATTTTTTGATCTTTTGTATAGGTGGAGGAGCATACACTATAGCTTACTCATCCCACTATCAGTGGGGATAATCTTAATGCCAATGATCTTGTAAAATCATTTGTTATGATACATACATTTCATTGATCACATCTGTTGACTTCTCTCCTATGACTTCTCAGAATAGTGATTTTTGCTTGATCATATCTATGTGTATTTGTATTCATTTTTCATGATCTATAGCTTGTTGGAATCATCTCAATGTCTACTTGAAGCTATCAAAACTTCAAGAAATTTGGTTCAGCTAATTTGGAGAGATCCATGTCGAAGTGCTCTCTAGTCATTCTCTCCTCAGTCCCTAAAAAGTTGGGGGTAAGCATCCAATCCCTAAAGTGATTGCTCAATGTATGGTTTATCATTTTAAGTGATTTCACTTGTAATCATCACGTATCTAAGTTATTTAGATATCCTCAAAAGAAGTTTTATCAATTGCTACTGTATTGTGAACATTGAGCAAAATATCCAATAGGATTGTGTACAAAAATAACAAGTTTTGATCACTAGTCAATTGAGAACTTGTCTGTTTTGATTCAAGCGTTTGAGGAACCAACTCCAAAGTACATACGTACTTATTTTGTGTGGATTCTATATATGAGTTTGTTATGTATGAGGAGACGAGTAGTGCATTATGGCAGAGACTACATGATATGTATGGGAGTCCATTGACTCATGTGACACATAGATCATATCGATGACTTTGATGTTGGCATTGTGGTCATGAGGGCCATATTGGACGATGTTGCTTCAGGCGGATGCGACGATGACATCAGAGATATGCACATGATGGAGGTGAGGTAGTGATTTCAGGAGAGTCTATGGCTGTTGATTCTAGTAGTGATGGTGATATCACTTTCTCATATAGTTCATCTCAGGATTCCTCTTGTTCATTGGATAACACACATATGGCTTGGTTGCTTGATGCATTAGCTAGTTTTCATGTTACTCCACATCGCGAGTGGTTTTGTCGATTCTCACGTGAGAGTCATGGACGTGTGCATATACCGGATGGTACGACATATCACATTGAGGGTGCAGGAGATGTATGCCTTATGCTACCTAGTGGAGCATCACTTATACTCAGACATGCATGCTATGTACCTTCATTCCCTATGAGCTTGATTTCAGTTAGCCAGTTACAGGAGAGCAGATGTTATGCATTCCTTGGTGAGCATCATTTTGAGTTGTAGTTGGGACAGCTTATGCTTGTCAGAGGTGCCAGGATTGGGCACATGTATCCACTGCAGGTACTTCATATGAGAGACCATCTCGTCTCAGTGGGAGTTCAGCCTTATGTGCGATGTGAGACTCTTCATGTCTCATTTTGTCTACCTATGCATATGTCTATTGACATTCATGATGCATATGTATGGTAGGATTCAGATGCTCAGATGGATGCAAATGTAGAGCATGTTTTAGATGCTCATGATGCTTATATAGATTTTGATTTTATTGATCATATGGATGCTCTTATGGAGCACACTTTGGATGATCAGTTGGATGCTTTAGAGCATGATGTGGATGCTCATGTAGAGCATTGCGATGATACTGAATTAGAGTTTCATCATCAGTTTGACCTTGGTGTTGATGTTTTGCAGTTAGCTCATGTGGAGCATGATGATACACTTGGTGTGGTAGAGCATGACAGCTCTTATAATACATAGTGTATACCAGAGCATACTAGCCCTCAGGATGCACAGCTAGATACATCCTTGGTTGCGAGCATGGCTGATTTGGATGTTGAGGAGTCAGCAGTTATGCAGTCATTCTTGGATTTTCTCATGCGAGATATTGACACAGATATGTCAAGACATGTTGGTTTTGATGATAGTGCTTTGGATGCATTGGATATAGGCATGGCTGATATAGTTAGGTTAGCCAGGATAGCACATGTTTCATCAGCATTCGGGAGTCTAATGTATGAGTTATTATGCTCGAGACTAGACATTGCAGTTGCTATTAGAGCATTTGCACTTAGAGTTGTCAGTCGTTTGATGATTGATATAGGCATAGAGCGAGTGGGAGCTTTGCAGGAACTTCATCAATTCTTGCATGAGTCAGATATGAGTGTGACTCTTATTGATATGAGTCTAGAGCAGTTTGAGGTGCATGGATACACCTTGTTTGAGGGAGTTGGTGTAGGCTGATCTGGTATGGGTAGAGATCCGGACTCTTCTTCGACATTATTGTATAGTCCTACATCATTCTTTGTATATGTTACCACTTATGGTCACATTGACCCTTAAGTGGGAGATTGTTGGGGATGTAAGGGTCATGTGAACTTACCCCCATATTCATATATATACATCATATATAGAGCATTGCCTCAAGAGAGATCATTATGTGGGTTTCGAGGCTCCCACACATGTCCGCACGTCTCTTCTCTCTTCTCTCTTCTCTCTTCTCTCTTCTCTCTTCTCTCTTCTCTCTTCTCTCTTCTCTCTTCTCTCTTCTCTCTTCTCTCTTCTCTCTCCCTCCATCTCCTCCTTTCCTCCTCTTGTTCTGTACACCAAAGCCCTTCATCTCTTCTTCTAGCTCTTCCTCTACTTGCAAAGTTTGCTTGGAAAGAGCTACCTTCATCTTTGTTCTTCTTATTCTTTGAATTATCGTTCAACTTAGATTTACTAGAATATAAGATAGAAGTTTGATTACCTCTTGTGGACTCACCACCTTTGCTAATCTTTGCTTCATGAGTGAAGAGTTCGCCCATGAGTGTGTTGAGTTTGGGTACATGCATATCCATGTAAAAATCCATGGATGTTGTGAAGGAATCCCACTTGTCATCTGGTTTGATTCCATTTATGATTTGTCTAATGATTTGTTCCTCTTCAATTACCTTTCCAATGCGTCCAAGTTGATCTGAAATTTCCTTCATCTTTGTGGCATAATCAATCACACTTTGCTTGGGGCTTTTCTTCATTGTTGTGAACTCAATTCACAATTGGTTCTTTTGTGCTTGAGTGTTGGAGGAGAAGAAAGAAGAAGGTGCATTCCAAGTCTCTCTTGATGTCTTGCATCCCATGACATGAGGTAAACAAAAATTAGAGATTGAGTTTAGAATATAGGACCTTGCAAGTCCATCCTTTGAACACCAATTTGAAAGTCTTTCCTCTTCTTCATATGATGGTTGCCCTTTGTTCCTCATGGTTGGCATAGCTTCATCTCCAGATGTGTATCCAAATAGATTCCTCCCTTGAAGATAAGCCTCCATCCTTAGAGACCATGCTGGGTAGTTGTTTCAATCCAATTGGTCAATCGTTGATGGAAATCCATCTCCCATGTTGGTTGACTATGCTCTGATACCACTTGTAAAGAGAGATGGTGGATGCAATCCGAAGATGAGTTGGTCGTGCTACAACCAGCTTCACACAAGCCATCTCAGACTTCAAAGTTGGTTAGAAGAACCTTTGAGCTTCCTAAATCCACAAAAAAATCACCCAACTACTTTGGAACAAGTATCTCAAAAGTTTGAGTCAAGACAGACTAGTTGGAAAATGACAAGGTCCCAAAACTTGCTATTTTTGTACATACACCTGCTAGAAAAAATGAATAGTGCTCTGAACCTGGTAGGAATTAGAAAAATTACTTTTGGAAGTAGACAATATACGTAGATAGCTTACTAATCCAAGTTAAAACATTTCAATTGATCAATTGAGCACTGAGAACAAGATTTAGCAAAATATGGAACACACTTGCAATTTTTGGCACTCTATAGAGATTCGACTAGTGAGCAGAAAAACAGAGATTTCTCACAAATGGTAAATCCAATGACCACAAAAGTTTTCATCTAGACTTTGAGAAAAATCCAATGTGCTTGAAAACTCTGAACAAGGTTACATATAGCCTGAGACATGAGCTTCTGAAGTTATTGTTCTCAGTGAGTATAGCAGAGAATAAAATAAAGAAGAAGTAAATGATTTCAAATATAATTACAACCACATTGGCAATGAATAAGGGGATTAGAATGATAGATCTATGGAGTAAGCTCTTCAATCTCTAGAAATGAACATGAAGTGGGCACGAATCAAGCTCTCTAATGGCGACTTCCTTCTTACTCTTTTTATAGCTACTTTTGGAGGTAGTTTTGAATTTGAATTCGAATAACTTCACCTAAAAGTGATGCTAAGAATTAAGAGATATTCTCTCAGCTGATTGATTCGTGGTTTTAGGTAGTTAGAGCCACAAATTTCCTTTTTATATCATGGGTGACTTAAGCCATTTTTTTCTTTCACAATTACAAGAGATAAAATATACTCTTTTACAAGAGGTGTTCATATGTCTACACATATGACTACAAATGAATATAAATCAAATCATATCAAGAATGTAGGCTTGGGTAAAATGCACCAACAAGGGTGACTTTAGCAGCACATTTAATTCTCACATGTTCATAAAAGGTTCAAAGAAAATAAAAACTCAAGAAATTTATTAGGTTAACTGAAAACTTATTATATTAACAAGTACGAAAAACAAACTATTCATCATTTTTTACCAACATGTCATGTACATACTTTCTTTGGGTAATAAATGTGGAAGAGATGGATGGATACCTCAAGGAAGCGAGGTGGTACTTCCAAAACCTGCTTTGTCCTACCCTATTTCACTTAAGGGTTATGTAGTAGGCCCTCTTAGCTTGCAAATGCCACAAAATAAATACCTATGTACTTTGGAGTTGGTCCCTCAAACAGTTGAATCAAAACAGACAACATCTCAGATGAATAGTGATCAAAACTTGCTATTTTGGTACAAACATTTGTTGGATATTCTGCTCAATGCTGAGAGTATAGTAGCATTTGATAAAAATCCTTTTGAGGATATCTAATTAGCTTAGATAGCTGATGATTATAAGTAAAATCAATTAAAATGATAAACCATACATTGAGAAATCACTTTAGCAATCGGATGCTTACCCCTGACTTTTTAGGGATTGAGTAGAGAATGACCAGAGAGCACTACGATGCAGATTTCTCCGAATTTGCTAAACCAAATGTCTTCCAATTTTTATAGCTTAAACTAGACATTGAGCTGGTTTGAACAAGCTATAGAGCATGAAAATGAATAAAAAAGAACGGAGATATGATCAAGCAAAGATCAATGTTCTGAGAAGTCATAGCAGAGAAGTCAACAGATGTGAACAACGAAAAGTATGTATTATAACACACGATTTTACAAGCTCATTGGCATTATGATTATGCAAAATGATAGTGGGATGAGTGAGCTATAGTGTATGCTCCTCAACCTATAAAAAAGTTCAGAAAATGAACTCCAAAGAGAGGGCCCAGGAATCACGAGTTTACAAGTCCCTTTTATAATGACTTTCTTCAAATTTGAATTTGAAATTCAAATAAGGCTCCATCTAAAAGTCATTCCTCTAAATGAGGAGATATTCTCTCATGAGAAATTTGTAACTCATTATTCTCCTAACCGCATGAGATATATGGACTTGGAAGATTCTCTAAACTAAAAGAACTTGTGCAATGGTTAATGATCAATGAATTACAAGCTTTGGTTCATATGATCCATCAAATGGTTGCACATATCTTCTTCAATGTCTAGCCAAATGTGAAGGCCTGGATTTGCACTAACAACTCCCCCTCAAGCCAAACATTTTGGCTTGTAGTTCTTCATGTGTCTTCTTGAATGTCCTGCAATCCAATCATACGTTTAAACCTGCAAAGTTTAGTACCACCAAGTGCTTTGGTTAACAAATCTGCACATTGCATGTTTATGGATACATATGCTAGTTGAATCTCCTTGCTCAATAGCTTCTCTCTAACATAGTGATAGTGTACTTCTATATGTTTGGTTCTTGCATGATAGATGGGATTTTCTGCAAGATGCAAAGAGCTTGTATTGTCACCAAAGATCATAGATGAGTGAGTGTGAAGTCCAAAATCAGAATATAGCACTCTAATCTATATGGCTTGTTGTGTGGCATTTGCTAATCCCCTATATTCAGCCTCCGTTGAAGATAGAGCAATAGTTGGTTGCTTCTTGTAAGACCATGAAATGGGCTTATCACCTCCAAAAGAAAGATATCCAGAAGTACTCCTTTTGTGATCCTTACAACATGCCCAATCGCATCTGAGTATAGCTTGATGTCCAAATCTGATGTGTATGGGAAGTAAAGACCTTGATTTTGAGTACCCTTGAGATACTTCAAAATTGTTTTGGCAGCTTTGAAGTGAGGTGCTCTAGCTTTATGCATGAATTGACTTAGAACACTTACTCCGTAAGCTATATCAATCCTTGTCAAGGTTGCACAGTTTAGACTGCCAACTATGCTTTGATATCTTACAATGACTTCAAGCAAATAACCTTCATGAGCACTCAATTTATAATTTACCTCCATAGGAGTGCTAGCTATCGTTGCATTCTCCAAGTGGAACTTCTTCAACATTTCTTGCACATATTTCCTTTGAGTAGTGTACATTCGAGAATTTGTGTAGACCAATTCAAGTCCAAGAAAATACTTCAAAAACCCTAGGTCACTAATTTGAACTCCTACATCATTTCGTTCTTGACTTGCTTGATGCCATTGGCATCACTACCTACCAAGATGATGTCATCAACAGACACATAAATATATCATTTTTTAGTTACTTCTCTTGACAAATAGAGAAGAATCTACCTTGGTCATTATGAATCCTTGATCTTGAAGGTAGGTAGTTAACCTATGATTCCATGCCCTAGATGCGTGCTTCAAAACATAAAGATATTTGTTCAATTTGTACACATAATTTACCTTGCTTGGGTCTTCATAGCGAGGAGGTTGAGCCATGTAAACTTCCTCTGAAATCCAACCATTGAGAAAAGCATTTTTTACATCCAATTGATACATATTCCAATTCCTAGATGCAGCCACACTTACTAATACTCTGATGGTTGGTATTTTAGCCACAGGTGAAAATGTCTCTTCATATTCAACTCCTTGGGTTTGTGCAAAACCTTAGCCATAAGTGTAGCGTTATACCTGTTTATGGATCCATCTGAGTTCCTTTTGATTTTGTAAATCCATCTAGAACCAATTACCTTCATTGATGCCTTCTTGGGTACTAGTTCCCAAGTATCATTCTCTTGGAGTGTTTCTATTTCTTCATACATAGCCTCCTTCTATTCTGCCTTGGTACTTGCTTTTTCATATGAAGAAGGTTCTTTAAGTGATAAATCCTTAGCAAGATAAATGGAATGCTTAGTAACTAATGAAGTATCATACCCATATTTGATTGGTTTCTTTCTCTCTCTTTGTGACCTCCTTAGAGCTTGGTTGGATGATTCAATTAAGTCCTCCAAAATCTTCATATTGGCCTTGCCCTTTGATTTCCATGCTTTGAAATACTCTAGGTTGATGGTTTCCTCATCATCTGATTTGGTGTCTTCAATTGTGCTTGGCTCCTCCTTGGTGAGGCTTGGCAATTCCTCTTCCAAGTCATATGGCAATTTGACCTTCCTGCATTCACTTTGAAACCAAGAATCATTCTCATCCAACACAACATCTCTACTAACCATAAATCCTTTGTTGGATGGATTATAAAACTTGTATCCTTTCTTATTTAAATCATACCCTATGAAGATGCATTTTTCTTCCTTAGGGGTCTAGCTTACCTCTGATTTGAGATGGAACATGCACATAAGCAACACATCCAAATATTCTACAATGATCAAGTAATGGCCTCCTACCATGATATGCTCCATATGGGGTCATCCCATCAAGTGATTTGGATGGCAACGTCAACTTGCTCTGATATCATTGTTGGAAGAGATGGATGGATACCTTAAGGAAGTGAGGTGGTATGATTAAAACCTCCTTTGTACTTGCCCTATTTCACTTCAAGGTTATGTAGTACGCCCTCCTTCGAAACTCAGGTTATGTAGTAGGCAAGGTTATACTTTTCTAACCACTTTTGCATAGGCTCAGAATTAACTATGCAAAACTTCATTGGCTTATCTCTGGAAGCTACATCCATTTGTCTTTGCAATCCTTTACCTTGCAGTTTATCGCCTACGAGATGAACATCTTCATCATCGCTCCATAAGCGAGGCATTTCTGGATTTGACATACATAGAAACTTAGTTATGAATATAAGAGACTCTTGTATGAGCCATCCCTCTGCCATGCTCTAAACAAACCCTTTTAATTTCTTCATAAAACGCACTCAAAATAACATCCATCAACTATGGATAGTTCTTGTTATTGTAAATTCATCTAGCACATGAACCCTAAAACATGTATATGTGCGTATGTGTATATATATATGTGTATGTGTATGTGTATATATATGTGTGTGTGTTTATATATATATATATATGTGTGTGTGTGTGTAAATATATTTAAATTAAAAATAAACCTTAAAATCCTATTTATATATATTTAATTTATTTATTTAAAACACCAAATCTTTTCATATTTATTTATTTATACATATATCCTATTTTTGATATATATTTATTTATATCTTCAGATTCTTTTCTTAATTTCTTCTTTATTTTTTCTTTGTAAAAATTTAATTGAATTATATGTATGTAAAAACCCTAAAACCCTAATCCTAAAGATCTAGACCTAAAATATGTATATTTGTGTATGCATGTGTGTGTATATATATATATGTGTGTGTGTGTGTGTATGTGTATGTGTACACACGCACACACACATACACACACACACACACA